>OX030951.1:6954055-7554055 GCA_943735915.1 Pherbina coryleti
AATACGTCTGAACACCAAAAAGTTTTCGCCTTTATTTACGATATAACCTAATGCGGCCCTGTTTGAATGTTTATGTATTTGCATTATTTTCATTGTATTTGTAAAATACTTCATTTCTGTTCAACTTTACCGCTTCCTTATAGGGCACCCCAAACGATACTACATGTCGGATGGACATGTAGTTCGACAAAATAACGGCACTATTTTTCGTTGGTCTCAAACGGTCGCACATGTTGGATGGACTTCATTATTTTAAAGTTGCCAGCGAGTAAACATCGAGCATTGTGCAGTGCTCGATATATTTACAAATTTTATTTTTATGAATTCCTCTTTTATTTTTCAGAGTCACTGTGAGCCTTCTATACAGCTCAAAAAATTCCTTATAAAAATGTACTTTTATTACATTTGTAATTTTTCCGCTCGATGTTTCTCACTCAAGAACTTTTATCGAATGAGAAAATGCACTAAGTTGGATGGATACGCACACAAACGATCGCACATGTCGGATGGACCGAGCAAAAAGTCAAAAATTTTCGTATTTCATCGGACATGTCCATCCAACTTCATTTTTAGCACACGAACGATACTACATGTGCGACGACATGACAGGTCCATCCGACATGTCGTATCGTTTGGGGTGCCCTTATCTCTTAGTTCTTTGACAATATGTGATTGCATAAAAAATTGGAGAAGAAGCATTTTAGCTGTCAAAATCAACAGAATTCACAATAGAAACTAAGTTTCCCATCTCATTATCTCTGCTTTTCTTGCGACAAACAAACGAACAGGACTTGGACGACGATTGTGAAAGTAAAAACTCACGTGGCCAATTCAAAATTAGAGTGGCCGCACACTACAGACTTTAAGTTTTCCAATAATTGATTTGTTTTCATGTGTCCATTATGACATAGAAGTGTGCACACCTAAAGCCGGGAGTAGAATGATTGCGTATGCGTTTTTCATCCGTTTACTCGCTACAGCAATTTACGCAAGAAAATGATGGTAGAGTTCAATGATTGCGTTTTACGTTCGGATTAAGCAGGGCTACAAAATTATAAAACATTTGGTATGTTCTTAATGTTGAGTTTTTATTGTATTTACACAAAAATACTTAAATTGTCTTCATTTATAAGTAAAAAAATCTTAAATCCTTAGTATAAAAAAGTTCTTTTGAGAAATTAATAATGAAAAAATTATAGACATTCTTAATTCTATAATTTATTCACAAGAGCCATCCCTAAAAGTAATGAGTTTCTGACTCGTTTCTTTTATTTCTTCTATCTGTTCGTTATAAGTAACGAGCTGTCAAAAAACGCTAGTTACGCAAGAAAAGTTGAAGTATTTTCAACTTTCTTGCGTAACTAGCGTTTTGCCAGCGTAATACCTGCGACACATTGGCATAGGAAACCTTGATTATCTTTTGTAGTTTAAAATATAACCATTGGGGATGACACATTCAATATTTTTGTTTACTAGTTTATAAAAATAACGAGAAATATGGATAAGCGAACAACACTATAATCGTAAATTTCAGAGCGTTTGCTCGAGTGAGAGCGCTATAGTTCTCAACGAAAGTGTAGAAAGAGGAATGTCAAAATCAGCTGTTATAACTCGTTTAACTGCGATAAACGAGTTTCGGAAACTAGTTTTGACTAAACGAATTCTAAACATAGTTTAGCAGATATTTAAACGAGAAAAAACACTTAAACGAGTTTAAATGGACCAATGTGTCGCAGGTATAACGTTCACAACCATTGAACTCGCTCCCATAAGCTTTCACATACTTCTATTTTATAACGCCAGCGAGTAAACGGATGAAAAACGCATACGCAATCATTCTACTCCCGGCTTAAATGCCTAACCAAAATAGACGATTTGCTCCGTAACGAGTGAAGACGAAAATGTTCGCTTAAATGCATTTCAATGTTGTAACTCAAAATGAACAAACGTAAACTTATCGAAACTAAACGAAACGGTTTGACGAGACGTTCTGTTCCGTAACAACTGAACTTTTAGCGTCTCAACCCGTCAACAACAGCTGTGCAGGTAGTCTTCTTCTTTTTTCGGACGATTGGAGGAACTCGTTTCATTTTGGGTTAAATGTCAAAACGGACGTAACGATTGCAAACGTTCGGCAAGTTGCAATCGTCTCGTTTCGACTATTTTGGTTAGGGCTTAAGGCTTAACCTATACTATGTTTCCATGGCGAGTTAACTCGGGGTTTACTCGGGGTTAACTCGCTATGGAAACGCGAGTTGAGTTGAGTTTCGTTAAATCCATGAAACTCCACAAAACTTGTAAGATTTAACTGGGTTCTATCTGTCAAAGTGAATGCTGCCATTTAGTATCCATTTCGCTAGTAAAACAATAACAAAAATGCAAATGAAATTGCAAAGTTCGACTCAACTCGATGCTGTGCATGGAAACACTATCGAGTTAGCGACGCCATTTAGTAGTATATGTTAACATAGCATATGTTTCCATGGCGATTTAACTCGGGGTTGGGGCTTTCGTCGAGTTAAGAAAATGGCGTCGCTAACTCGATAGTGTTTCCATGCACAGCATCGAGTTGAGTCGAACTTGTCAATTTCATTTGCATTTTTGTTATTGTTTTACTAGCGAAATGGATACTAAATGGCAGCATTCACTTTGACAGATAGAACCCAGTTAAATCTTACAAGTTTCGTGGAGTTTCGTGGATTTAACGAAACTCAATTCAACTCACGTTTCCATAGCGAGTTAACCCCGAGTAAACCCCGAGTTAACTCGCCATGGAAACATAGTAATAGTAATAGACAGAACGAGACATAACGAGTAAGTTCGAACAAATGGGAGCCAATGTTAAAACCCAAAATGCACATACGTTACTGATCGAAACTGAACGAAACATTGCGACGAGACGTTCTGTTCCGTAACAACCGAACCTTAAGCGTCTGAACTCGTCAACAACAGCTGTGCAGAGTAGTCTTCTTCTTTTTCAGACGATTGGAGGAACTCGTTTCATTTTGGGTTAAATGTCAAAACAGACGTATCGATTGCAAACGCTCGGCAAGTTGAAATCGTCTCGTTTCGTCTATTTTGGTCAGGCCTTTATGCTGTGAGCGATTTGAACTGCTCTACAAAAAGCCAATGAAAGTCAACGAAACTTAACGAAACTGTGGCAATTCCAATTATGGGTATGCTCATATATTTACATGGACTCGCTTTCATTTTGACAGATCCGTCTGCCAGCATGTGGCTATTATAGTCAGGCCTTAACACCAAACGCTCGCAAGCAAACGAAAAAGAATGTGAAGCGCTTTGTCAAAACAACGAAAAGCATAAAAGGAATAAAAAAAAATTGCCAAAAAATTGACGGTACAGCGCATGGTATAATAATATAAGGTAGTATTGACAGTTGCTTGGGCAATGACCATCTGTCAAAAAAAATGTCTAGAAAGAGACCGTTCAATTATTTCTTATGTTTTCGCCATTGTTTATGTTTCAGCGCTTGCAAATAACCAAACATTTTCTTACAAAATATTGCCTATTTTATTTAATTAATAGTGAGTTATTATTACTAGAACGAAAATAATTTGTAAACTTAATGTTATTAAGTGCAAACATAAAAAAAAAGGTTGAAAACGTTTAAGTGCAGCATCCTCAGCAGCTGCAGATGCATGTGGACGAAATTGAAAAAGTTTTCAATTAAAATTAAAACACCACGGCTGGAAAACGTTAAACACATATCACACATAATTTTTTCACAACTTTTATTATTATAACTGTGTATTTAACGCACATATTTTGCGGAATTTATTTATTTTTACATTCGTTTAATTCTTGTTGCACGAACAACTGTTTTTGACAGATGGTCGTTGCCTTGTTGCTGAGAAAATCTATACTTGTCAATGCTACCTGTATAATTGTATCATGGGTACAGCGCAAGAGTTCTCTTAAAGGGCTTACACATCGGCGAATCTGTTCGTCGAACAATATGGCGGCGCGAACGTGTGTGAAAAAGCTAGCGTTCAAATTGAACGAACCTGATCGTCACACAAGCCATTGATTTTTGTTGTTGTTAATCATCATTTTCAGCAGCATCCCTTGTTCGACAGAGAAAATCAAAAATTTTTGTAAACACGGCCAACCGTGTGACAAACTGTCGAACATCGCTTCTTAACTAGCGAACTTGTGTGAACATGGCCGCCGTGTGACGAACAGATTCGCCGATTTGTAAGCCCTTTTACCCTTTCGTCGCTTCCGATGTGCGGCGAATTGCCAACAAACTCACAGACTTGAATTCAAGTCTTGACCAATGTAAAAGCGGTCAAGGTGTATTTGCTACACAAATACTAACATAGATGCCACCATGATGTAATTAACAAGGTGGTAGTGAATTTTTCACCATACACTCAATTTTGCTGAATCTGTCAAAAAATTGTGACATAAAGAGAGGACCTGTTGGTAAGTGTCAAATCTTTATTTGTTTTGTTTGCTTGCTAGTGGTAGTTCTAGCTAATAAGTAATAAACTGCAATTATATGTAGTTTTGTTGGATTTTCATAAAAATCATTGAAACTGTGAAAAACTAGAGCCGAATATAGAAACACACTGTAATTGGCTGCAAGTATGGATGATATGGCCATGTAGTTCCACAATACCAATAGCAACAATAAGCTGATCCTATTAAAATCTTCCAGGAAACCTACGAAAGCTGTATCACGAGGTACCTGTATCACGAGGTGGTTCATAATGCTTCAAGAAGCCAGCTTTTTATCTTGAGCTGCCGGAGAAGAAGTTTAATCAATTTGAGATTAAGTTTAATATTTGTTGGCTTTTTATTGTCTAATAGCTTTGCTTTATTTACAAAGCGAGCCAGCGCAGTCCGTCACGCACAGCGTCTCAGCAATTTTTTATTCTTATCCATGTTTTTTGCATGTTTATAATCAATCAAATTATACTTTCGCAATAAGCAGAAATTTAACAAACTATGTTTTGCTTAAAATATGCAATCAGCTGTTTTTGACAGATCGAGAGTTCATTTTTGTGAGAGAGGTTGAAAATTCACTACCACCTTGTTAATTACACCATGGATGACACCAAATGTAAAAACATTTGGTGGGTAGAAGGTGTTATTTAACTTTGCTCAAAGATACGCCTCAAAAATCCTTGAAAGGACTTTGAAAATAGGTGCGAGCAAAGCCTTCAGGTTTGAATACCGATTTCTGCGAAGCAGCATATATCAAGTCATATCCTTGAACTCGCAACTAGAGTGCGACCCAAAAATTTTTTTATTTTTGTTTTTTTTTTTGTTAAAAAAGTGCTAAAATTTCGGTTTCAATCGCCCCACTGTCCTTTTGATTTGATAAGTACCCAATTAAAAGTCTTATCAAACCCACCTGTCGAATTGAGCTTGTTTTGGTATCGCTATGTAGGATAAAACCCACCCCGTTCCGACTAAGCAGGTGGCAGCTCTTCGTCGCTGGCACTTTCGTTAATACAAAAAAACAAAAAGAAAAATATTTGAATCAGCTGTGCGCGCGGTAATTCGTGTAATTTATTAAAATGTTTAAATTGTGCGAAAGTAAACAAAAGTGCTGCGACCAATAACAAAAAGTAGAATTAAAATTTCTAATATAAAAGAAGTACCGCGACAAAATGATTTCTAACTTTTTGAAAACCTACGCGGTGAAACGTAACATAACGGCAATTTTAAAACCATTTATAGATTGCATTGTGCAAAGTTTCTGAGGCGAATATATTGTTGAAATAAACAATAACATTCAAGTGATCCATTATAAACAATATAAAAACTAATGGACATATGCTGCTATGTATTAAAAATATGTGAATATTCTATAAAAAAAATAAGGGCGGCCGCACACTACAGACTTTTAGTTGGACGATAGTTTGATGCTACATTGGTCGCAACTGACGAACCAACTATTGGCGCAGTGAAATAACTCCCAATAGAAATGAAATAAGTCCCAAAAATAAAAAATCTGCACATCTGCTTTTCTACTATAGTCTTTAACTTGAGGACTTGAGTAGTTGTGCAGCTGTACATTTATGCGCATTGAAAAAGTTGACAGGTGTAAAATAATGATTCAACATTTGAGAGTTTATATACCAATTACTTGATAAATAAATTAAGCGACTTAATGCAAAACGTATATTTCGAATATTTTTTGTACTCATAAATAAAAATATATAAATATTTTTGATTAAAACAGACAAAATGTTCTTTATTTATGCTTAAAAATTAGCATGAGCCATCTGAGTCATATACATAATTGGGTACTAGGTATTTTGTACATTATTAATAGTCAAGTTGCAAAATGTTATTTATATTAGGGGTTTTCACAATTCAGTGCATTTGGCTGTGCATTTGAGCATGAGAAAAAAATCCATCCTTTTTTCTCATTGTATGTACATTTTGTTAGTGTAAAGAGTTTTTGTCTTTGGATTTGGATTTTTTGCTCATGCTCAAATGCACAGACAAATGCACTGAATCGTGAAAACCCCTATTCAATTGGAGATGAATGGCAAACATAAACTCAAGCTCTCCAAAAATTTATAGGGGCATTATCATAGTCAGAAAAAAGTGTATTTTAAATGTAGTAAAGTAAACTTTAAGCTGAAGCATGTATTATTTATATTAAAGTCAACTTAGAGTTTAGTTTTTCCCTCTTAAAGTATGCTTTATATATAATAACAACTCAAGTTGGTACTGAGTGAATAATAATACAAGGTAGCATTGACAACTGCTTATTTTCTCTTCTACAAGAAAACATCTCCTGTCAAAAACAGCTATTTGTGAAAATGCATCTGCAGCTGCTGAGGTTGTTGTTTTTTTCACTTCAACGTTTTCAACATTGGCTGCATTCTGGCAGAAACAGCGCTCAGGTAGCGAAGTAGCATAAAGTGATACATTCTGCTGAATGGGTTTTTTTGAGAAACGTCAAACTGCAAACAGCTGTTCGTGATTCGATTCAAAAAAATTAATTAAAAGCAATATAATAAAATTAAATTCGCAAGGAAATCATGGAAAAGATATTTAATTAAGTATTTTTATATTAAAATACTAATATTATAATTTTACAGCACAACTTCACAACAAAACACTTTTTTCATCTGTCAACATCAAGTGAGCGCAAACCGCTTAATCGAGGTAGCATAAAATATTTTCGATACCTAAAATGATGACCGCTCAGGCAACATGTTGTGTGAGCGCTTTATGCTACATACCATTCAGCCGGAAAGTTGAGCAACAGTTGCGTAGAAAGTATCGGCCAGAATGCGACCATTGTTTGTGTTTTCAATGGCCGATTGTGAGCGCTGTCTTTTTGAGTATATTTTTTGACAGGAGATGGTTTCCCGAGCAACTGTCAATGCCATGATACAATCATACAAGGTAGGAGTGACAACTGACTAATTTCTCACGAATGTGTTGCACTGAATGTCATTTGCCTGTAAATTTTACTTTCTATTTTCTTTTTTACTTTTTTTGTTCTCTAATTTATACTACTTTTGACAGTTAGTGCAAGACGAAAAAACTGTCACTCCTACCTTGTATAATTGTATCATGGTCAATGCTACCTTGTAATTATTATACCATGACCACATGGTTGAATAAATAAGGTTGTTGCATGGGTGAGAGCGAGTTCCCATAAATGTCAAATCGAAGTTGACAGCTCATACAAAATCTGAAAGCGAAAATTGATAACATGTAAAGCCGATGAAGTTGTTGTTGTTGTATTTCATTGATTTTGACAATTTTGGGTACTAAGAAGAGAGTACGATCAGCCCCGAGACAACTTTATTTATTCAACCATGCATGACCACAACAATATTTTGTATTTGTATTCGGCTGATGCAGGTTTGCAATAATTCTTAATTAGTACTAAAATTGTTGCTTACTAGCCAACCATTATTAAAACGACTATGAGATATGAAAACCTAAAGTCGGCTTTTAAAATAAAATGCATTTTTAAGAAAAGTGTTTAATCTTGGATTATGATAATGCCATATAGTTTATATAGTTTTAGTCTGAACACGTTTTTTGGCATGTTTATGTTTGGTTTGTGAATACTTTTCTATTGCTTTCCGATAAAAATGACAAAGAGCTGATTTTGGCTAACAAGACATATTTCCCAAGCAAAAATGTGATGTGTTCACGAAAACCTAACTGCACAACTGCACAAATCCTCAACTCCTCAACTGCACTGGCAAGTGCACTGAATCGTGAATAATCTTAATCTGAATCACGATGTGAATAACCTTGTTGGCTGACAGACCCACCTTGGACTTCTTTGGTGCATGTTCGCCACCAGAAGTGCACTAGTTACTTTGACGGTTCCTTGGTCTCTGGTGTGTTGTGATGTATCCATCACGGCGCAAAACTCATTCAGATTGCGGTTGAACATAAACACACTCCATTAAAATGGCCATACGGCTGCGCTTATGGTGGATTGTGAGCAATCGCGACACCCATCGCGTGGATAGATTGTTCATGTCCAAATATTCATATAAAATGTAATGGCAGCCACCTCACCCGCTTTAATTCTCCGAACGTCCAATATCATTCCATGAATTTTAAAGAAGACTTCTTGCGGCGGAAGATTTCCTCTTTTAAGCGAACTGAACGTTCAGTGTCCCTTGTGCTGGTATTACCACAACGGAATTTAGTAAACCACTTCTTAAGCATTGAAATTGATGGTGTAGAGTGCCTGTAGTATTTATCAAACCTTTCCTTGGCTTCGGTGATGGTTTTTTTACACAAAAAACCATGCTTGATGAGTATACGAAATTTACATTTTCCCTTTTTTTCGGAATTCACAAGGTCATCTGTCTTAATTGACTGCCAAACACAAACTAAATGACGCAACTTGCATAAAAATTGACAGTAGTCTAATAACAGATGCTAATTGATAGGACCAGTGTTGCATTTAAAGCTACTACGCTGGAAATTCAAAAAGTCACTGGTTTTTCAAATTGCCCTCGTATATAAGTAGTTCTTATGATCTAATGTATACGCGTTTCTGAAATTGTATTATTTTCTTTATAAACTTAAAAGATAATTTATTCTATTTTATAGAAGTTTATGGCTATTTGTGACTTTTATTAATTTATTTCGGGCTTGTAAATATGAAATTCAAATGTCATTCAATGAGTTGACAAGTTATTCTGGCTGTTGTATACTATTTTGTGTGTATTACTCGTATTTTCTTCTTATCTCCAGATAATGTCTGACAATATTCAGTTTTTATCTCTATTGTTGTTAGTTGCGATACAAAACAAAAAAGTAAACATTTATGCAATTGCATTACTTAAGGTTCTTGTATTGCCAATAGTTGTTCAAGTGACTATTCATGGCCAAAAGTATTTCAATATTTTAAATAAAAATATACACGTGCTCAGCATAAAAGTTAACTGGATGATCCTATAAATATTGTGTTTCATTTATTGAAAGATTATTAATATTATTTTAAGCAGAAAGCAACTAAAATGTACCGTTAATAAATTTCAGATTTATTCTACCGGATGTACTCGTAATCGTCGCCTTTCGACACTTAACGATCAGCTGCAAACATTTTCTATGCAGCCCATCGTTTTCTCTCGTTTATTGATCGTCTGCTGAGCTTTCAAGTGATAACAAGTTTCTTATCATCATTAAACAATTTTTACCAAGTTGGAAAATGTTAACAACAAAAACTACAAGCACTACAGCAACAACAAAAACAACAACAACAACTAAAACAATATGGAAACAAATATTTGGCAAGTTTTAGCAAACGAACAAGTGCATGTATATTTGTGCCTATGTATAAATATATGTATGTTTTTATGTAGATCTGAATGTATGACAAAATATTGAGCTTTAAACACGACGTGTGCGATTCTAAAAGTGTCGCAAAGTTTTTGTTGTTGTTGTTGTTGCACTTACTCGGTGTAGTATCTATGAGATTAGAGTTGGCGGGACAGGTGCACGTGTGTGTGTATATGTGTGTATGCTAGTGAGTATGTGTTCATATAACAATGAAGTTTGTTGATGAAGGCAACTACGACGGTTTTCCACAACATTTATCAAAGGTTGGCCCCTCCAAGTGTTCCAAGCGCTTGACATCTTCGACAGTTTAACGATAGAGCGCGATTTTGGCAGAGTGTTGGGTAGTAAGCAGCCGTAGCAGTGACTGAATATTTTGTTGTCTACCATAGTCGTTACCGTTTGAAATTGAAAGTAAATAAAAACAAAAAAAAAAAAAAAAAAAAAATTAAATATTAAAATAATGTGATTCTTACTGATAAAAAAAACATTCGATTTGCGTGGCGTTCATTTATTATTAAGGCACAATTTTAATATTTTGCTTTGATTTTTCATGTTCTTTTTCGGATGCGTAGTAAATCAAGTGTTGAGCTGCTGAAGTACTGAAATCTTGTAAAGTGGCCAAACATTGGCGAGAGTGGTTGTGTTTTTTTTTTATGATCCTTGAGTCTAAGAAGCTAAACCTTTCACATTAAGCAAGTGTTGGTTAAAATATTTTCAGTTTGGATACTTCTTGCATCAGCTTGGTTTTGAAAACATGGTAAGTCTTTTGTGGTCATTTAATTTACCACGCTATAAATTAGTTTGACGTTACGCATACGCCACAGTTCCGATCACTATTCATTAGCTTTGTGGAAACCAAATGAAGACAAACGGAAGTTTGCAAATAACTATTTCATATTTAAAAAACTTTAAAAGGTATATTTTGAAACTGCCAAAAATACTCGTATATATTGTAGTAGAGAATGCATTTATTAAAAGCTTTTAAGAAATTTTAAATAAAACGTATTTGGTGTTTACTGTATTGTCTCAAGGCTCCGTTACCTAAAGGTTATGCACCGTGGCGTAGAACTACGTGTGAGTATTTATCGAAATAGTAACGCCTCTCGACGCAGCGCTGTGTTCTAAATTGCATTGCGCTGCGTTACGTTTGGGTCACGGAGTCTTTCACGGAGCTTTTCACGGTATTTTTAAAGATTTTTAATAATTGATAAAAATTGAAATTAATAAACATTTCAGGGATTCTCGATATTTTCTTACAAATATTCAAATTATATCAATATTTTTTTTTTATGAATATTAGCAATATATCCGTTATGCCCATGGCCGAACACGTTAAAATGCTTGGATCACTCGATGCCAATTTTACGAGCCTTGGGGTCCGAGGATCGAATCGCAGGTCGCGCAGACAAATTATACGCTTGAATTAAATTTTTCTGATCGGCCATCAGTAGGTCCAGTTCTCGCTGATTTGTATACACTCATTTAATTCCTTTAAGGGGTGGGTTGGTTTTAAGGGATATTGCGTCTAGAAATTGACGAATTAAGATTATGTCTTCGACTTCCTACGAATTCCTAGGGATGGAAGGGATTTGTAGGGTCTGCGACTTTGTAAGAGTTTGCATCAATCAACATCAACATCAATCGAGGTAGATTGAGAAGTTCAAAATCGGGACGGCCGCGTAAAGAGAAATGAATGAATCTCCACTATACGGTTTCGATATTCAATGGGAGTAAAAGAAAGGGTACTAGACCTGGCTAGCATATTCAAGGTTGGGTTTTACAAAAGTGAGGTGGAGAGACATTGTACCATATGGGTTGGAGAATTCTTTTGACAAAAGTTTTAAAAAACCAAGATCAGAGTTGACTCTTCTTATGTTATTATCGCCATGAGAACGAAAATGCAGTTCTTTGTCACAAATAACAACCAAGTCCCGCAAGGAATTTTAAGAGGGAACTGGCCTAACCAAGATGAAATAAGTTCTTGAAGGATTTAAGTTTCTTTCGGGAATATGTGATTTTATCAAAACTTTTTGCAAAAGTCAGTTGAGGCTGCATCAACTTCATAGCCGCCTTTCATAAAGTATTTGAACATTAAGAACATAAAGTATTAGATATAAATTCTGTAAAGGATGGTGGTAGTCAATCTTCCCTTGAGAAGGCTGTTCTGGTTAGGGGATTCGTATGTTAGAAATTGTTTAATGAACATTTCAGAAGCGGAGTTTCTGATAAAAAAATTGAAGTTTTTTAATGTAAGTCTACTTGCTTTGAACTTGCTTTGAACTTGCTTTGAGCTGTTCTTTGATAAAACCCCAAGAGAATTATTTAACTGGAAAATCTCCATTCTCCACAACACAACTGCATTTGCTCAACTTAGCTAAAATAATAACTTATACCAACTTTTAAACTAGTTTTGACTGGGTCATATTGAACATGCAACATTTTTAAAAATTAAACCGTTTATGTTTTGCTCACTTAACAAGTTTAAAGTTCATAAAAATTTTACAAGCCAAGCAGTAACCGCCTAGAATAACTCATAAACACACTCTTATAACCGACAATTTTTTTTTTGTGTTTTATCTACATATGTACATATGTAGCAAAAGGATAACGATATCAACCAGTTTTATGTCAGCATGACTAATTCTTTGAATTGCAAGTTGATTCATGTTTGATTCGAACAGTTACTGGTAAAAGCTCATAGCAGAAAAAATATGTCAATTTTGTAAAAATACGAAATAAAATAAGAGAAGCAATTCAAAATGTTTAAAATTTTTCCACAACAATTATAAATCGATTAAAATTGAAATGTCCGGTAATCAGATCGAGGCATGGAACTTAAATGGTCGCTTACATAATGCTTATGTAATGTGCTGCGTAAATTGTCATTTACAAAAATTTAAAAAAAATATACTTTTATAAAAAGTTCATGTATGCTTTTCTGTCATAAAATATTTTTCCATAAATCGTATTTCAAGATAAGTATTTAAGTCCACGTAATTTGATAGGTATGGCTATTGGCAAGATAAGATAAATAAACTCTCTATATAAGCGAGTGAAATAACGAGTGAGATATAATTGAAAAGTCATAAAATTCTCTGAACTGAAAACCAAACTCAAAAGAAGTGTAATGAAATTTAAAATACGCCAGTGACTGAGGTGTAAAAACCTTTTAAATGATTCTAAATAATCTTAATCCTAAAGTCTTCGTTGTAATTTATAATGTTTTCGGGATAAAACTCAAAAAACTTCCTACATTCTTCCCTCGCACAACAGCTCTTAAAAGCTTTCAAAGACAAAAACTTCACCTGAGCTATGAGAACTTTAGTTTATGATCACCCCTCCTCCTGCTCCTCAAATGAAATTACGTCAATAAAAAAAGCTATCCAACTTTTTCTGTTTATATCGCTAGATAAGAACGCTTTGATAACCAATTCCTCAAAAGCGTTGTGTTATCGGTCTCCTCAAACAACAACAACAAATAAAGTATTATAACAACATGGTCGCCATACACGTTCTTTTGCACCTTCTTCACCGTACTGTCGAGTATATTCAGTACAGCTCAGTGGGCGTGAGTGACTCCATGAGAAAGCTCTCTACGCTCTCTACGCGTTAGTTTTAAAATGTTGAAATATTCAAACTTCTATATAAATTGATCAGTTATACTATTTAACTCAATAATATTGAGTTCTATTACTGATAAGATTTTACAAGATTAACATGTATTTCAAACATGTCAATGAAAAATTGCCAACGGAAAAAAAAGAAATATATCATTAAATAGTTGATAACAATGTGTTGAAGAGGGGTGGCCAAAATAAGTGCGTGCAAGTTTTACTCAAAAAGTAAGAACGTTAAAGTGGGTGTTTAATTTTTATAGAAGATTCATAATAATAGTACGCTTAGGTGTCTAAATAAATCTCAGAAAAATACATAAATCTAAGCTTTGTTGGTTTGAAAAGTTCTAACCTTAAAGTAACAAATTTGTGAAAATTGTTTTTTCGCTAATAAATTTTCTCAAACATTACGATGGAGAAGTTTCTAAATAATACCTGCTGCAGAAGGGTGAGTTTAATGTATTGAAATAATACGCCTAATTCTCTAAATACCTAATCTATGTATCTTAAAATTGATGACTGATTAAAACAATTTACAAAAAAATACCATTTCGTGACTAATTCTTTTTAGTTAAAGATTATCTTTTAGTGTTTCCTGCTTACCATAAGTTATCATACATAATAAAAAATAAAACTTAAAGGGTTCTCCTTTTGAAAATAGTTTTCAAAATGTTAGGAAACCTAAACATCGCAGAAATATCAATTCCAAAGTGCTAAAGTACTTATTGAATGTTGCTATCTTTATCGTAATGCGATATGAACTATTCCAAGAATTATAGTAATATTTCGAGCATTGATGTCATGATAAGTACAATGTTTAGGTAAAAAACTTTTTCTCAAACGTGTTCAGGCTTATTCCCCTCAAAAAATTTTGTCTGGGAAATGAATTGAGCAATGTCTAGTAGTTTGAACTGTTAACGAGTTGTTTAAATTTTGAAGTTCAGAGTTATCTTTATTTTATATATTTCCTATATATTTATATATATTTATTTTATTTGCATCTCATTTATTTATTTGCATATATTTATATATTTGCATCTCATAAAAAAAACCATCGACAATCTATTTGACAACCATCTGACAATATTGACAAAAAAGGATCTGAAGAGAAATTCAGTTAAATTGCCATAATAATTTGTAGTTCTTTTCCCGTGCTCTATTAGGTTTAGTTTTGACATCCTTTGATTCTTCTTCTTTCTAGTAACGTTTGACTATCTACTACTGACTGCTGACTACTGACTACTGACTATTGACTACTGACTACTGACTACTGACTACTGACTACTGACTACTGACTACTGACTACTGACTACTGACTACTGACTACTGACTACTGACTACTGACTACTGACTACTGACTACTGACTACTGACTACTGACTACTGACTACTGACTACTGACTACTGACTACTGACTACTGACTACTGACTACTGACTACTGATTACTGACTATTGACTACTGACTACTGACGACTAACTACTGACTATTGACTGTTGACTACTGACTACTGACTACTGACTTCTGACTACTGACTACTGGCTACTGAATACTGACTACTGACTACTGACTACTGACTACTGACTACTGACTATTGACTACTGACTACTGACTACTGACTACTGACTACTGACTACTGACTACTGACTATTGACTACTGACTACTGACTACTGACTACTGACTACTGACTACTGACTACTGATTACTGACTACTGACTACTGAATACTGACTACTGACTACTGACTACTTACTACTGACTACTGACTACTGATTACTGACTACTGACTACTGACTATTCACTACTGACCACTGACTACTGACCACTGACTACTGACTACTGATTACTGACTATTGACTACTGACTACTGACTACTGACTACTGACTACTGACTACTAACTACTGACTACTGACTACTGACTACTGACTACTGACTACTGACTACTGACTACTGACTACTGACTACTGACTACTGACTACTGACTACTGACTACTGACTACTGACTACTGACTACTGACTACTGACTACTGACTACTGACTACTGACTACTGACTACTGACTACTGACTACTGACTACTGACTACTGACTACTGACTACTGACTACTGACTACTGACTACTGACTACTGACTACTGACTACTGACTACTGATTTTTTTTTTGTTTTTGTTGTAAAGGGTGTTTTTTTTAGAGGTATAGAACTTCGAATTGAAATAAAACACAAGAAAATCGTTTTAATGTCCATCAATTTGGCTTTATTGGAAGGATAATTTTATGCCATTAATGTTTAAATATGATTTCGGGCATGTGGCCGCCGCGGCTGGCTCGACTAAAGCCAATTCTACAGGTCCAATTTTCAACCACTTTTTCGAGCATATGGGGCCGTATGTCGGCAATAACGCCACGAATGTTGGCCTCCAAGTCCCCTAACGTTTCTGGTTTGTTGGCGTAGACGAGCGACTTCACATACCCCCAAAGAAAATAATCCAATGGTGTCAAATCACACGATCTTGGTGGCCAATTGACAGGTCCATTCTGCGAAATTATGCGCTCATCGAATGTTTCCTTCAATAAATCGATTGTGACGTGCGCTGTGTGGCATGTAGCGCCGTCTTGTTGGAACCACAACTCATCCACATTCATGCCATCCAATTCGGGAACAAAATAGTTGGTTATCATGGCTCTATTGCTGTGCACGGTGGCGAATCGATTCATTCGGGTCCTCTTCAACATTTTGCTCTACAGCGGCAATTGTTTCTTCGGTGCGCACTGTTCGACGTCTCTGCGGATGCGTATTATCACATAGAGTAAACGTAATGCGAAAACGACCCATGGTTAACCGAATTAATTGCTCTGATGGACGACCATAAAATCGCGGTAAACTTCGCGAACTGAACCATTATTTTCGAAATAAATTTGCACGATTTGCAAGCGTTGTTCTTTTGTCAACCTGTTCCTGATGAAATGGCAAACCAAACTGAACATAAATGACATTAGAGTTGCCAGATTTGACCACACAATGCCACTTTTATCTCTATTCGAAAAACAAACCCCTAAAAAAAACACCCTTTATCTAGCAACATATCCTAGTTTGATTTTTTTAACCCTTTTAGGGACGAATTATAGTGAAGCAACGCCTATGAAAAATAAGTACTAGCCTGTAGGTTTTTGGGGTCGCTGATTACGAAGATGGCATAAAAAATTAAATTTGACCGCTATTAACTGCCATTCAAATTGTCATAATGCAAATGTAAAGTAAGGACTTTAACTCAGAGTATTCCCTCTCAGTGCGAACTAGCGTGGAATGACGTGGACGTGAGAAAATGATTTGTTTAATTTTCTTTTGTATTTTTAGACAGCTGGGCGTCTGTCAGAATGCGTTTTTGACCCCGGATTCGTAATCAGCATCCTCAAAACACAGACATACAAACATAATTTTTAACGCTGAATTCAAAAGACCGAATTAGCGACAAAAAAAGCCAATTTTTTCATCCATTATTGTTTATAACTTATTATCAATAAAAAATGACGTCCGTAGCGCAGTGGGTAGAATGCGTGATCAGTATGTCAGAGAACCCTGGTTCAACTCCACCTGACACAAAAAGTTTTTCATTAAATTAATTTTTCTGTTCGGTCGGCATCTCTCTCTGGACAATGGCAAACCTCAGAGAGTAAAAAAGCCATGTAAAGCTTCTGGAGAACATGCACATTATCCATTCGGAGTCGGCATAAAAGTAGTAGGTCCAGTTCTCGATCAATTGTGTACAAACATTTAATAACACCCAAAACACAATTTGATCTTAAGAAGCTCGGTCAAAGTCTTTTCAAGGGCTAAAATGGCCAGTTTATTATTATTATAATCAATTAAAAATATATATAGATAACATCAGTGGGAACGATTAGAGGGACCCCTCAGTGATATGGGAAACCCAACTTTGCACATAGAAACTGCGAATTCTCAAAAATAATGATGAAACTCAGGTGTATCATATATGATACACCGCCCCTCAAAGAGTTAAGTTGACAAGCATTTTACCTCAAGCAGCAATGGGTAACTTCAAAAGCAGGCGTGCCCACGCAGAAATGTTTCCACGGCAAAACAATTCAATGAAGAGAAAGAATGTAAGAGAAAATTACCTTTAAACTCTTTTAATTTTCTTGTTCAAACCAATATAAAAAACCCCTCCAAAAACGTTGTGTGCGCCACATAAAAAAACTGAAAAATAAATGTAACAAAAGCCAAAACAAAAATCGTGTTTCTCACGTGTTCACCGACCAAAACTAACACACAAAATGAAAAGAAAAACCCAAAGAAAGAAAACAAATTGAATAAACTTTTGCAGAGCTTCAAAGCTGACGCAGGCCACAAGCTCCGCCAGCCAAGCCAAGCCAAACCGAACACAGGCCGACTCACCGAGTATCCGACAAAGTATCTCAGAGTTCAGTGTAGATTCGACACTGCAAATGTAAGCATCTCGCGGCAAAATGATGCTACTTGAAAATAAAATTAAGGAAGTTTGAGCGAGAAAAGGGAAAAAAATCTGTAAAATAAGAGTTTCGGGCTATCGTGTATGCAAGCGTTTAAATCTCGCTGGTTAAACTAGTTATGAAACGAAAGCGGCAAAAAGCTACCGGCTGATTATGCATTTCTTTATAAATGAAGCTTGAAAACTTCTTTCTATGTTTTTGTTTTTTGTGCTTGGAGGAGTTTGTGCAGTTGCAGTTCAAAGTATCTAATGAATAAATAGATAATAATTTTGTGCTATTTAATTAAACCAATTGTTTTTCTGGCCTTGCTGTTAATAGTTTTAGCCAATATGATATGAGCTCCGGCACCGGTTCGGCGCAATGTTTTGTGCGGCTCATCACTCATTAGCAAGGCGCTAATTAAAAACCTATAAAAGTGATCCATTGAATCGCAGTTCGTATCTATGTGTGCAGCTTAACTGTTTAACTGGCAAAGACCATGACAATGGGAACAAACGAGTGCAAATTGTGCGAATAAATATTTTTAACGCGCATCTAAACGATGATTAACATTGTTGTTAACATTTGCCAAAATCATTGTTGTACAACAACAATTTAGATGCTTGTTAACCAAACGTTGGAAAATTTTACCTATTTCGGTGTTAGTACGCTTCGGTGCCGTTAACGAAACGGATGGTGGTCTTGTTGATTTTGTACATCGTTAAATAGAACGCACTTAAAGTACCCGCACATTGAGCTTGACTTTAATGTTTGCTTCAATTTGGCTTTAATATAAAATCTAACAAATGCTTCACACAACGCGCCTGCGAAATAAAGTGAAATTTTTTGCGGAGATAAAAATTTTATTCAAATTTGGATTGTGATTGGATTGCAGTGCGTGTGTGTTAAAAATTAAAAAAAAAGTTAAGTAAAAAATTTTTGCTAAGACAAAAGTGTACGAATTATTATGACAAACATTAATAATTTAAGAAATAAATCCATTTAAAAAATGAATTTTATCGGAAGATATGATCACTTGGGTGGATATCGCCGGGTTAATGCCACCGGATATGGCATTCCAATGTGGCGCACGGAAGAACCAAAGGTATTCGTTGCAGAAAGTTACTCATGGAGATGGCGCAAGGTGTGTAAAGCAACAAGTTTTCCAAGCAATGCTTGAGAACTGAAAATTGTTTTGAAACCAACATTTTTTAACCAGACTTCAAACAAAAATATTTAAAAATTAAATTTCTTATAATGCGACGTCTTGAATTTAGTTTGGTGCCGAACCAATTTAGCTATTAAGACTCATAGAAAACTAAGGTCCTAACCTTTTTTTTTGAAAATTTTTTAGAAATCTTCAAGAATATTTAAGGATTGAAATTGACATTTCTGAATAATCTTAGACCAAATAAATTGAAAAAGTTTATTTTTTTTCAAATGCATGAAAAATAATTTGATTTTCGAGCTCCTATAACCCTTTAGAGGGCATATTTTTTCTACTCGATGAATTTTCAAAGTTGGAAGTTTTCGGGGTCATTTATTATGGATTTGGCATCAGAACTACCAAACTCAAAATAGATGATCCATTTGTTTTAACAACAGTTGAGGGTCGATTTATCATTTTGTTAATTATTAGCCAGCAAACTGTGCTTTCAGGGATTCTTGAGTCCTCCCTGTCAAGACTCTGATGCCATATTTACAAAAATTATTAAAATTAATAATTGTTAACTAAGTTTTATAATTTCTTTATTATTTCTCAAAAAAATTTTTTTCCTCGTAATTTTCAAGGGTTTTTGATTATGACTTTGGTAGCAAAACTACGAAATTAAAATTTGCGGCTTATTGCAAATTAGAACAGTTGAGATCCGTTTTGTCGTTTGATTATCATTAAATAGAAATTTAGGAGTTTTGATAACAACTTGTATTTTCGGAGGTCCTTGAGGTCACTGAGTATGTTTCTGGTGTCACATTAATAAAATTCATAAAAATGGAATAAAGTGTATTCATATTTAAATTTCTAATTTATTTAACATCACTTTTTTCATTCTCGAAATTTCCGGGAGTTTTCAAGGACATTGATTACGAATCCGGTATCAGAATTGCAAAATCCAAAATGACGGATCTACTACTACCACTGCTTTTATAAATTTTTTTACTATTTTGATAGTTAAATTTTTTTCCTATCGGTCTTTCCTCTTTCTTTTTAATATGTGATTTTGTTTTTAATTTTATTTTCCTAATATTTTTGTAACTCTTTTCTTGATACTAATTTTCTGCAAGAGTATCAATTTGGCAAGTACACTTTAATGACAATTTCCGATAATAAATTCGTAATAAGCCGCTTCAAAACCCCACGAATAATAAATTTATGGGCATTAATTACTTTTTATATAAATCTTAATATTAGCAGGCGCCATTTTATATACATCATCTTCGAAGTTTTAAATTTTATAATGAACTTGTGATTAACAACTCCTCGGAAAACCTACCTATTTAAAGTGTATAACTTTTTATAAACAATAAGCTGGGAAATCTATGAAAACTTGTCTCTAGAGTCTAGACACATTCAAGTACCATAAAGCAATGAAATTAACCCATCTATGATGTAAGGTATACGGAATAACAGGATACGAAGGCAAAATATTAGGTGGGACATAATGTCCCAATGCCTCTAAAACAGTCTAGTTCACGTAGTCCCATGCGGGGTCAGACTCGACGGTTTCATTCGAGAATCGAAACACGTACGCGATTACATGCACGAATTTCTCTCAATTAGGGATGCCCATCGAAAAATTACAGTGATGTTTTTCATGATACGATGCTTTGAAATTAGACATCGATATATTTTGAAACATCTGATGGAATGAAAACATCAATATTTTTTTATTTTAAACGATGAATGGTATAAAAACATCGATGCATCGAAAAAATCGATGTTTTTTCTTTTTCCCTTCCTGTTTTTTAAAAAAAATGAAAGAAAAACAAAACGAAAAGTTTTTGTTTTTTTTATTTATAAGGAATTTCATTAACTAGAGGAGATTCAAAGAGATTCAAAGAAAAGTTAAAAAAAATCCCATCGGCTAGGCTTTGCAAAAAGAGTAATTTATGAAGACGTTTACCCTTCAGTCTATTCCTTTGTTGATGAAGAGTTTGAGCAGCTTGAAAAAATGGGTCGCTCAGAGGGGACTAAAGTTGCATAACAGTTAAATATTTGATCGCAAATTTATATAAAACTGGGAATTGAGACTTCAAGTCCTTCTATATCTCCAAGGGATTATCGTTTAAGCGGCCCACGGGACTTTTTAAATAAATTGACCATTCGTCAGGAATATCTCTAGTTTCGTTAGGATTCCAGTTATTGTTACTGATGATCACTCCATAAATTGAAATTTTCTTGGTTTATTTCAGAAGGAACAGACTCTGAACCTGTAGCAATTGATTCCTCATGGCTAATCGAAACAGTTATAAGATTCTCGATTTCTGTAAATGTACTCGAAAACAAAAGAAAACATGAGAAACGTTTGATAGCTATGCGAACGCAAGGTTGCAAATTGTGTTCCTTTTTTTCAATGATTGCATTAAACATACCTCAAATATACTGCAGTTTTATGCTATGTTAACAGTGTATTGTATATTGTTGAATACGAAAAAATGCAAATTCAACAATGGGCACCCCTCAATCTCAATCAGTTGGCGCTGAAATTTCAAGCTGGAAAATCATCAGATAGAGTTCTGCGGTTTATTAATTTTTCGGTTTTTCTGGTTTCACTTTTATTGAAATTTCGGGTTATTCAAGAACTAACGTGTTTGTGCTTTTTACTAAAATCTTTATTAATTCAACTCATATTAATTAAATGTAAATAAATTTTGGGCTGTCACAACCAATACTTTTTAGGTCATTGATGATTGGCTGAAGAAAATTTGCTTTGAAAAATCAGCATTTAACAAAAATCAACAATTTAACGCGTTTTTCGGTGGTAAAACGTTCCATACTCTAAAATGGCAGCCTTTAACTATATAAAAACCATATTTGGATGACATGAACATTTGATAGCTGCCAAATGCCAGGAATGCACTTTCCGAAACACCTATGCCTCTCATACAAACAAATGTCTTCAAAATAATAAATATTTTTCATAGTGTCAGGAAGTGTTGCTTAGTTCTGCACAATACTGTGTATGTTAAACATCTTAAACATCACTAGATAAAATAAAAATGTTTGTTCACCAAAAAGCAAGTGAAATTTAATTGCGACTCTAACTGCGGGGGACTTAATCTACGAAGCATTTAAATATTTGTGATCTAATTTGTGAAGCTAAAGTGATTTTTAAAAGAAAACTTATTGCCTCATCTCGCCTTTTTTTATAATAATTAAAAAATTAATTTTGGCTTTTCTGTCAAAGCAACATAATAAAAGAGAAAATATGACTTTAACCTTCAAACATAATGTGTTCGTTGTGATTTTTCGTAGCTCAAAACCGAGGCTTTTATACTAAGGGAAATAACGCATTTTAGCATTGTCCACGCCTAAGTATAAATTTATTGAAATATTTACGTGGATAAATCAAATGTTTTCCTTACAACTCGTTTTTTTTCCGTATTGGAATTTTATTTATACCACACACGTACACACATATTCCATACAAGCAAGCAGCAACAGCATCGCACACGTACACACATATTCCGACAAGCAGCAACAGCATCGCACTCTGTTCTTGCAGTTTATTTCTTGCAGTTGCAGGTTTCTTATAGTTCTCATTTAGTTAATGTTGCAAGGGTAATATAGCCTGGTTATTTGGCAAATATGATTTGTAATGCGATGGTGAAAGCGATGCATGATTAGATTATGCAGGGTGGAGTGACAACTCGGTATATTCTCAAGAATGTCTTGAACCGGTTGTCATTTACCTGCATAATTTCCTTGTTATTCTATCTTACTTTTTCTTTTTATAGTTTAAACTATTTTTGACATTTGATGGCATAATAATGCACCAACTGTCAAAAATAGCATAAATTAGAGAACGAAAAAAGTAAAAAATAAAATAAAATATACCACCAAATGGCATTTGATGGACGCAGCTCGTGGGAACTATTCAAATAAATTGTTTTTCAATTTCAATATTTTTATATAAATTTTCCTTAAATGCGATAGTTTTATTTTCAAATAGTAAATATTTGAAAGATATTTAAATATATTCGTGCATAATTTTAATATATTTTTTATTAATTTTATTTTAAATATTTTAATATTTTATTTAATTAAAAAAGTATTTAAATAAATTTTAAATATTTACGTAGTCGATTTAAGTAAATGCGTTATTGGTGCAAAAATGACTCGCTTTTTGGATAAATTAAAAAATTTTTGCATAAATTTAATATTTTTTTCCCTTAGTGTAGGGACACATAATTTGTTGAAAGCTAAACTAATGTGAGTATTTATTTTCGTTTTGTAATCATTTATTAAATTATTGAGCAGCTTTTAATTCTTAGAATTAAGTAAACTAAAAAATATATCCAGTTATTTCAAGTTTACAAAAGAAGATAATTTTATTCAAGGCACCAAATAAGTTTGTAAATGCACGTACAGTATATTTAAGTGCAACAGATGTAGACTCGTCTTTTCGACCAGCAAATTGTTTTCTTAATTTATAATCTAAAAATTATTCTAAAGTTCATGCTCTTGAGATGAAATCATCAACTTTGGGTTTTTTTTTTTGGTTAATGCTACAACTGCTTTATATTCTTTATTTTATCTTTTTGCGAGACATCTTTGGTGAATTCATTCATTAAAAAAGTGGTATTACTCCATATATATGTATATCACAAGAGCTAATTTAAATAGCACAAGTTCTGAAGCAAATCTCCAAATATTGCTTCTATTGATAAACTATTTTTGGAATATATCATATTAATCATTATGTATTTTATTAGATAAATAATATCGTTATTAATTTTCGTGAGAAATATAGTAATTGCAGTCAGGGCTGTCAACTCTCAATATTTGGGAACACATTTTTTAACTTTTGATCACTGGTAATCACATGTGTTGAACCAATAGAGTCTGCCTAAGTTCGAAATGGGATGATAGGTTATAAAGATACCGGTCTCGAATAGTACAATTTTTACAAAACCGGTTTTCGAATTATTCGACCGGTTTGCCCGGTTTTTTCAAATTAAACAAATTTTTTACAATTAGTTACATACAAATAAAAACTATTTTAATAAAATAAATAAAGGTACTTATGCATTATTACCCACTGGACCATAAGTGGAGGTTTTGCGTAAGGTGAGTGTTTTGTGAACGTTTTTGGGCAATTTTTTTTTTAATTTTTTTTTTTGTTGCTTAAAAGTGCTTGCTATAGAAGATTAAATTCGTAAAACCTTTCCCATAAATAAATACTGTACTTAGTTTGCAATTAAAATTAATAAAAAACTTATTTTGAGTCGAAAAGGAATATTTTTTTTACATTTTAGAAAGTAGAAAATTCTTGTAAATGAACCATTTTTGTTCATAAATGAATTATAAATTTTTCTCTTTGGTATTTTTAAATGAGTTAAAAAAATCATAATTTTTTATCATATCAGTGGAAACAATTTCTCATAAACGAACCATTTCTAAATTAAATCCATGTCGAGATTTCAATGTTGTATTTAAAGTCAAATTTTTAAAAAGTTCTGTAGCGTTTTCACATTAACTGCCATACATACATTTCAATATAACAAATTATGGATATGTAATAATAAATAATACTATGCAATAATAAAATTGATAGTTAAAAAAGGTTAATTTTTTAACTCATTTCTGAACAAAAAAAGGTTCGTTTTCGAAAGACAATTCAGTCCGGCAATTGATACAAAAAATGTTTATTTCCGAGTGCCGAAAAGAAGTTTTCTATGGTTCTTTTTTTTACACATTTCCGAAAAAATAAGGTTAATTTTTGAGAGGCATTTTTGTTCGACGGGTTAATTTTACGGAAAAAGGGTTAATTTATGAGTGCTGTATAAATTAAAGGAAATGAAACACACTAATTTTTTTTGTCTTTCGGGAAAAAAGCCGAAGCTCAAAAAAACCCGACATTTATTGTTTGACCTTTCCTCTCTGATGGTCTTTCTAGAACTGAACTCTAAACGACTGGCTGTCGCTTACAAGGTATTCAACGACAGTCAATCGCAATGCGACAAAACTGCATTAAAACTCATTCATGCTTTAAATTCAAGCTACAATAAATGAGTTTTATACAAGTGCCGAAAAAGAACGTTTCTACCCGGAAAGGTTCATAAATGAATTCGGAAACGGTAGTTTTGGTTCACTTGGTAGAAGTAAAAAATAAATAAAAAATAAATAACTGGCCATTTCAGCCCTTGAAAGGACTTTGACCTAGCTTCTTATGATCAATTGTTTTGTGCATGTTATTAAGTTTGTACACAATTGACCGAGAAATGGACCTACAGGCTTAACGCCGACTCCGAACGGCGATGAACGGAATGTTCTTATTCTCAAGAAGCTTTACATGGCATTTGTATTACTCTCTGAGGTTTGCCATTGTCTGCAGAGAGGTGGCGGCCGTACAGAAAAATTATTTTAATTCAAATAATTTTCTGTCGCTGCTGGGGTTCGAACCTGGAGTTCCAAAGTTCTTTGACATAGCGGCCACGCACTTTAACCAACTACGCCACGGACGCCACCACACTTGGTAGAAGTATGTTTCGATTTTTTCCTTCAGTCTTTTAAACACATTTTTAAATTAAATTTAAAATTTTAAATATTCCTTTATTTAAATAATAGTTTCTCATAGAGGTACTTAATACTAGTGAAAGGATAAACTAGTTATTTCTTAATGTTACTTAGCTTAGCATCCTGATCGGATTTTTCAAAGTTCTACGTTATTAATTTAGGTTATTCGATTTCTCGCATTAGCTTGTTCTTATTATACGCTAAATTATATAAGTTAAAGGAAAAAAAATGTAAAGCCTTTTATTTTGTTTTTGTTTTTGTATAAAACTTAAGACTATGATTTAGAAATGGAAACTTTCTAAACATGGCGGAAAGCTGTAGAAACATTTTAATTTAAATGTGAGGCAAGTGTTATTTATGCCTTTACCTTAGTCGATTCAAGTAACTAAACGATCCTCTCCACAAACTTTTCTACCAGCAACTACAACTTTTGAGTCATTACTTTTGCTGAATTTTTTAAATTCAGTTGATAAGAAATGAGAAAAGAAATAAAGAAAGGTTAAAGTGTAGAACCATGCCCTGGCCGAGAGTCAAATCCGGCACCTCTGGATTGGTAGTCAGGCACGCTACCACACGGCCACCGAGGCCATCGGTTGAGAAAAATTTGGTGAACTATTCACACAAAGGCAGCTTTTACTCGGCTTTGTTTTAAAGTATTGGCTGTTTTAAAGCAGTAAAATAATTATGTTATTAGATGTGTGCTCTTTTTTATTCCATTTAAAGAGCACATTAAATGGTTTTCAATAAATTTGTAAACAAATTATGGCGCAGGGTAAAACGTAAAGAGTTATTCAATTATTTATTTAGACTAATTATTGAGCTCGAGACCAAGAATGAAGAAAACAATAACAACAACAACAGCTCTGTATAGAGACAGATTGTTTCGTTGGCCGCACACTTTCACTGTGATGCACTTAGCTACTTGATTTTGACTTAACTTAAAGAGTTATTATATTATTCGGGAGACGATGTAAACATGTGTTGAAATCCTATTTAGGGACAAAACGTTTTGTCAAATTATTTCTAAAGGCAAGAACAAAATATTTTTCAAACAACAAGTCTTCCTTTATTGCTCCATTAAAAGAGCAATAAAAGATATTTTTTTTATTCAGAAAAAATCTGTTCTCACCTTGTGAGTTTCATTTCCAAATAATTGATTGACAGAGGATAAGGTACTAAACTTTCAATCGATAGATACGAGAGTCTCAACTCTGCGTGCGACAGTAAACGAAGTTTTTTTTATAGGAATTTTTAATTGTTTTTTTATCATAACGCACAACATGCTAGCAATTTTCTCTTGGGTTCCAACAAAGTACAATGAATATTTAAAAAACTCTAAAAAAAAGCTTCCCTGCAATCTCCCCATTCTCTCTACAAGCTCCATATACTTCCTACATAGAAAAGTTTTCAGTTTTCAAATCAATCAGGCGTTACAAGAAATGCGAACGGCCAATTCACAAGACATTTTTTTAAAAATGTATGCAAAAAAGCTAGTTTCCAAATGCATGGTTCTGAAACGGTAATAAAAGCATAATTTTGGCATTTGTCAATTGTCACGTTTTATGTATAAAAACTTAATTCTAGAGTGTCTCGAACTGTGACATTGATTTGGTTTGTAGAGTAATTTAATAATCTGCTGATGACATTTTATATTTAACTCCATTCTCGATCTATGACATAAAAAACTAAAAAAGTCTATGCGAATTGTTAACAAAAACAAAAACATGTAACAAAAACATGAACATTTGACATTTAGACATGCAAACAATTTAATTTCTATACGGTGCACAGTAGACTGAGCCCATACAAAAGTTAGACAAAAATAGAAGGAATGTTTAAATTTGGTATGTTTGGTAAGTTTAAGCTACTTTAAAAAAAAAAAATATAAAAAAAATTAGTTGAAATCGGTCAGTGCCTATGGGCCCCACCTCCCTTGGACCTATATTAATTTTTTACACGATTTTGTAAGGGACGTACATACAAAGGTTGGCCAATCTTAACAAAACTCGGTCAGAATGCTAGAGAAATAGAGTAATAAATGTGTACTAATGAGTTCTAGGGATAATAGTTAAAGCGGAGCCGGATAGTTTATGGTTCCGTCTAGAACACGGAGAGAAAAAAATTAAGCATTCTATGCTTGTATTAAGCATTCTATGCTTGCATCAAGCATTCTATGCTTGCATCACGATGAAGAGCAGAACTTTTACGCTTAAAGTGTCTATTATGTATTGTGTGCCACTCAGTAGTGAGCATGTGTGCTAGTACATACGCGTGTGGAGCAACACTTCGTTTTTTAACGTAAACACGAAAGAGTAAATGAGACAAATACTGTTGCTGTGGTCGCAGCTGATTTGCATGTATTTCTTATGGGACGAATATTCGACTGCTTTTGCTTTTCGACTGCGAAGTGCTTTTTTCGATTGTGACACAATTGTGCTAGCACAGTGTGCTGACACATAAGCGTGCACATGTGCTAGTGAGTCAGCACACCAAAAATTGTGCTTTTACCCACCTCTAGTTTACACTCAAGCGTAAATTTTTCAATGCAAGCATTATTTTGCTAGAAACATAATAAATCCAATTTGCTTGATTTAAGGAAAGAATTTACTGAAAAGTAGAATAATTTGCTTGATTCAAGTAAACAATTTTCTTAATACTAGAATGTTTTACTTAATATTAGAAACTTAACTGTCTTATTATAATGAAAATCCTTCAGCAAAGATGTAGGATGTAGGATTAAACGATCACAAAAAACTACTCGAATATACTAAATATATCTTGTAGACGCCTACATGTTTCCAAGTAACGTAACACATAAGACACTGTGCCTTCGAACCAGCCCATGCCATAGTGTGTCAATTCGCACCATCTTAAACTTGTTTTCATATAAACATGTTGTGAATTATAAACATGCCAATATAAGTTGAAGTGAAAAAAATTTGCTTGATTCAAGTAAGCAATTTCTGAAAACTAAAATAATTCTCTGCGATTGCTTAACTAAAGAAAATATTTTCTTGATTCAAGTCTTGTTCCAGGTTCTAGAATCAAGTATTTCATTCTTGTTTCAAGTAATCATTTATTTTAATAAATAATAAATTACTGGTCATTTCAGCCCTTGAAAGGACTTTGACCTAGCTTCTTATAATCAATTGTGTTGTGCGTGTTATTAAGTTTGTACACAATTGACCGAGAACCGAACCTACAGGTTTAACGCCGACCCCCGAACGGCGATGAACGGAATGTTCTTGTTCTCAAGAAGGCTTACATGGCATTTTGATTACTCTCTGAGGTTTGCCATTGTCTGCAGAGAGATGGCGGCCTTACAGAAAAATTATTATAATTCAAATAATTTTCTGCCGCTGCTGGGATTCGAATCCGGGTCTCCAGGTTCGTTGACATAGAGGCCACGCACTTTAACCAACTACGCCACGGACGCCACAATGTCACAAATCTTTTATTTTACTCAATTGTAGAAATAAATGCTCATTACAAATTTATTTTTCTTAATTTTAGTTTTTTGTGCTTGATTTGAACAAATGAGGCTTATTGTTGACTATTGTAACCCTACAATATATAATCAAAGGGCGTCAAATCGCACGATTTCGGCGGCCAATCAACAGCTCCAGAACATGCAAAAATTCACCAACCAAAGGTATCTTTCAGCAAATTCATCGTTATGATGGCTATGACTCGTGGCGCCGTCTTGGTGGAACTGGTGCGAATCGAGACCATGTGTGGCAACGTAGCGGATGATGGACTCTCCAGTATCTCATGCGACTGTTCATCGCACCAAATTTAGAAATTCTGTTTGTTTACATAACCATTTGGTTAAAAATGAGCCTCGTCCAAAAATATGATTTTTTATGAAAATCAGGACCATTTTCGAGCGTTTATTTTTAGGGAAATTCCAATATTTGGAGACGGTTCTCAGTCGTACATCTTTGGATGATGAAATTTCAATGTTTACTGAATAATATAAAAAAAAAAAACAAAAAACCAAAAAATTATGGCGTCAATCTGTCAGCACAGACGTCAGATATCCCTATTATTTAGAAAAACTATGGCGAGTTAAAAACACCTTTTAATATTAAAGAGAGTTGCGAATTTTGAAAGTTTTATATTTAAAGTAAACAAATAAAAAATTAGTAAAGAAAATGATAAAAACCTTAAAATGTGTAACAAACTGAATATGCATGAAGTTTAGGAGAAGAGCGATAATTGATTGGCTGCACAGCAACTAAAAAGTAGTAATGTGCTGTTAAGCTGTATTAGATACTATCTAGATACATCTAGCGAAAATACAAACGTAAGCAGAAATCTACAAATATCTGTGGGTATTTATGTTCTTAGCTTTTAAACATTACAAAATAGAACGAAACCCATTTAAGAGCAGCTCCCACTCAAAAATATGATCTTTGAAATATCAAGTTTGTGCTTTTATTTATTGCTTAATTGTGTCTGTTTTTCCGTTTGTTGTTGTTTTTTTTTTAATGTTTTTAGTTTTTAGAGTGCAGCAGCACTTCAAGCAAAACGTGCAAATGAAATAGAACAAAAATTGACCCCAATCAAAATGAAACTTATAACGAACTCAAATTCAAAAGCGTATCGAGATACATTAACATTTACCACTCACGGATATGTGAACGCGAAGAAGACTGAATCTATTTACTAGGTACTGATTTTGATGCCAACTCATTTTTGCTTACTTAAAAATTATATGCTTATTAAAAGAAATTAAACAAAAAAAAAAAATCTTGTTATACGATATCAAATTTGATTTTTGGCAATAGAAAAAAAAAAAAAATAACAATCAATTAGCTTATTTGTAGGTAGTAGTAGTTGTGTAGTAGATGGGGTACTTAGCAGGATTCACTGCTTTTGCATTTTTAAATAATTCTAATTTTTTATTTTTTTCATTTCGTTTCAGGGTTCCCGCGTGAGCACTATCAATGATTGGTTACAAATCAAAATCGGCGGCGATGAGGAGGTTAAAAAGAAAAAAGGACTCAAACAGCAAAATCGCATTAAATCAACAAAATACACACTGATCACATTTTTGCCACAAAATCTACTTGAACAATTTCGACGGATAGCGAATTTTTATTTTTTAGTCATGTCAATAATATCGCTGCTAATTGGTGAGTTTCTGTTCATAGCGATCTATTTTTATAATTGAAAAAAAAAATTATTTGTTTGTGAGTATAAGTTGGAGCGCAAGAGAGGGGGATGTTGTGTGATGATCATACAATGTCAAAACTGTTAGTACTTTGTACTATTTTTGTTTTGAAGTTGGTAGTTACAGGAATTATTTTTGCATTTCAGTTAATTTTAACACCACTGCGCAATGCGGATTTGTGCAAATATTTCCATTTATCGAGACTTAATCAATATCCTCCCGGAAACATATCAAACTTGCGCGCTAGACAAGTTCATACATTTTTCAAGTTCATACAAGGTTAGTCATCGAGGTTTTAAAATTAGGGTCTTTCATTAGCTGCCTTATCTGCGGATCATCCATTACACCAGCTTTAAGCTTTTCTAAACTTATTCTCGGCATTTTTCCACTCATGTAAGCAAAACATGGTTCTTCTTTATCAATTGCTTATCAAAAAACCCTATCAACTGTACTTGAATTTTAATAAACTTAATTTTAAAAAATTTTTCTTTTTTTTAATTCCTTTGAAAAAATGTAAGATAATAAAAGAAAACTAAAATGTTTATTAAAATTCGAAAGATTTTCTATCAAGTAAAAAAAAGTTTTTGCAAATCCGTTGAAAAATATTAAAAATACAGGGTTTCAAAAGCGCAGCCTACGTAAAATTGTGACATTTTTTCCACTTTGAACGTCGATATCTCCAAAACTGTCAAAGATATTGTAATTTTATGTGCAAAAATTAAAAGGTCTAATATTTCTTTATTGACATTCGTCATCGTAATACAAATCGGTAAATCAATGTAATAGATATAGCAAAATTATCAGAATAAGATCTGATTTTCATGTTTTTGTCTATAACTCAAAAACTCGAGCTGATGGAGAAAAACGGAGTCCATATTTGAAATCAAGAAACCAAACTAGTCTATAATCAGCTGAAAAATCTCCGGCACCAAAATGTCTGTCGGGCTGTGTTATCATTCTTTTTACCATCCAATTAACCTTTGCCGTCGTATCATAACTTAAAAGTACAAATTCTAAATTTTTATTTTATAACCTGTACCGTAGCTTAAATACTGGCAGAGTAATAATTCCATGCAATGCCGTTGCATAATTTTTGCATTTTTGATATTTTGGTGGCCCTACGACGTCACACATGGTTTGACTATTTTTACATGAGGGCTAGAAACCCGCATTTATTGGTATACAATATTTTTTACAGTTGCACTATCCACAGGTGTAAGAATTCCATGTAACAAATATGCGGTATGTAATTAATTCTTTTTAAATTTTTTGTCAGAAATTTAAATATTTTTCTATTCATTCCTACAAAATGTGTTAAAAATACCTTTTTCGTAATTTCTTTTCATTGAAAAAAATATAAAGTGATTTGAGGTTTAAAAAAAAAACATCGTTCTCTTGAGGTTACAGCTATTTTCCATGATTAAGAATGGATTCTAATACTTTTCGACAAAAAAAACAAAATGTATTTAAAAAATATGCTATTTTTCCGGACTTGGGTTCAATCACACTGGATACCGTTCAACATTAACCAGAGTACAGAATATTCCGTGCTCGTGCCCTTGTAAGCGTACGATTTGAAAAGGTACACGGATCCCTACCCTACTAAATATTTTATAGCTCTCGTCTATGAACGCGTACCTTTTAGTGAGACTTTGAGAAATGAGATCTTATTCCGTATATCAATGAAAACTTACCGGCTCATGGACGAGAGCGCTGATAATGCTTTTGATGCTCATGAGACAGTTCGTGAGCAGTACACGGCAAAAATGATAGTAGGACGACGCAAAGGAAAATTTAGCTCTCAGCTAAGTCTTTGTAACATTTATTATTTATATTGACTCCTTGAACAATAACCCATGATTTTATGCCAAATATGTTCCACATGGTCGAAGTCCTTTCAAGGGCTGAAATGGCCAGTTATTTATTTTTTTTTAGGTTACACATGAATGATACGAGTATATGGAATATGTTAAGCCATAATCTTTTGTATCTCTGCGAACATTTTGTACACAACTTTATTATTCCAGGGCCAATAGGTTCCACTGAGTCTATCTATGGAACTAGTTGGATAATTTGCATTTTTTTGAGTTCTGTGGTCAAAAATTTATGGTTGTTAGATAAATAGGTTATACTGGAATTATGTATGGAACTAGCTGGGTTATTGAATTTTTGACGTAGAATACGTCATTCTCGGAGTTAAGTAGGGTGGTTGATAGGGATCAGGTGTCGGTATTTATATCACAATTTGAGCCTTTGGTGTGCCTAAAGTGCTGATCGTACAATGTTGATGTTAGCACTTGTTGGTCTGCTTGATCCTCACTGGGGGAAAAATTCATGTTTGAACTCTCTAACTTATATAAATTTTACACAATTACATGAAATATAAAGCCAACATTTGATGTTTTTGTTTGCTTAAACTTGCTACCAATTTATCGACAGTGTCCGGTTTTATCGACAAAACCACAAAATTTGTATGGGAGATCCCCTAAGGAGTGGTCGGAGGGAATAGGTGTCAAAAGAAAAAAATGTTCCTTTTGCAAAAGTAATGGGGGTCAGTCATACATATTAACCCTCTCCGGCACTCTTTTAAAGGTCATATGCTCAGGTGTATGGAATAAATATTTTGCTAAATATTTTTATACCCCCACGTTTAAAAAACGTAAATGGGGGTATATTAATTTTGTCACTCCGTTTGTAACGCCGATAAGGAGGCGTGGTAGGTATGGAAAAATATATATATTCTTGATCAGCAGCACCATTCGAGTCGATTTAGCCATAACCGTCTGTCCGTCTGTCCGTCTGTCTGTGATCACGATTACAGCCGTAATGTTTAAGCTTTCTTCACGAAATTTTATATTTAAGCTTTTATCTAAAAAAAAGGTCAAGTTCGGAAATGAGCCAAATCGGATGAAAACCACGCCTATCTCCCATACAAAGTGACTTTATCAAAACGGTAAAATCTCTTAGAATTCCACAAACATTAATGTATGGACTTGAAATTTTGAATTTGAGTTTTGATATTAAATATACACTCTGAGTATGAAATTCAACCAAATCAAATTAAAACCACGCCTACCTCCCATACAAAGTGACTTTATCAAAAAGCTAAAATCTCTATAAATTCCACAAAAATTAATATATGGACTTGAAAATTTGCATATGAACTTTGATATATAACATGTTCTCTGTGTATGAAATTTAACGATATCGAGTGAAAACCACGCCTACCTCCCATACAAAGTGACTTTATCAAAAAACAAAAGCGAATTTTTTCTGTTAAAACCACGGACCGTAACTGTTATGACTTTTTTAAAAAAAGTCAATAAATAACAGTTAAAATTTGACTTATATTTTTTCGGTCAAAAATAAAAGTTAAAATATGACTTATTTTTCCGATCAAAAATAACAGTTAAAATTTGACTTTTATTTTTTCGGTCACAAATAACAGTTAAAATTTGACTTATATTTTTTCTGTCAAAAATAAAAGTTAAAATATGACTTTTATTTTTTCGGTCAAAAATAAAAGTTAAAATATGACTTTTGTTTTTCCGGTCAAAAATATAAGTTAAAATATGACTTTTATTTTTTCGGTCAAAAAGAACAGTTAAAATTTGACTTTTATTTTTTCGGTCAAAAATAACAGTTAAATATGACTTTTATTTTTTAGTTTTAAGTTTCATTTTTTATTTTATTTTTTTCTATTAAAAATAAAGGTACACAATTTGACAGTGACATCCTATATTTACTTGCTTACCCGGCACACGTTGTTTTGCAGCCTAAATTTATTTGTCGTGCTCTTTTTGGATTTTCGCGATTTTTCGCTTGTTTGAAAATGATTTTTATTTATATTTAATTATTATACTGTGCAACACAACTTTCTCAACAAAACGATGAAAGTTACTTTTCTTCACTTCAAGGCGAAAACTAGATGGGGAAAATATTTTCGGCGTCCTTGTTTATAGTTATTAGTTATAAATAGTATATAATAGTATATATTTGGCCCACCCTGTATAAGTATTTTACATATTTCATTGAGCAAGGATAGGGCATAGAACAGCAAGTAACTCGGGTATGATTTGTGTATCCGATTTCTGTCCGTTACTCATTTCAGTCCTCTGATGTTCTCTGATGATCATTTCAGTTCACAACAGTGACAGGGAACGCAAGGTGCAGTGATAAGCCAGACAAAGGCAGATAAGAGTAGAGTGAATAGAATTTATACTTTTGTTATATTTTTTCACCTTTTAACCGAAAAAATAAAAGTAAAATTTTAACTTATATTTTTGACCGAAAAAATATAAGTCATATTTTAACTTTTATTTTTGACCGGAAAAATAAAAGTCAAATTTTAACTTATATTTTTGACCACTAAATAAAAGTCAAATTTTAACTTATATTTCTGACCGGAACAATAAAAGTCATATTTTAACTTTTATTTTTGACCGAAAAAGTAAAAGTCATTATTTGACTTTTATTTTTGACTTAAAAAAATATAAGTCAAATTTTAACTGTTATTTTTGACCGAAAAAATAAAAGTCAAATTTTAACTGTTATTTTTGAGCGAAAAAATAAAAGTCAAAAATAACTATTATTTTTTGACTTTTTTTAAAAAAGTCAAATAAATAAAAATCTTTTAAGATTATTATTCCTTAGTTAACAAGCATCGCACTACTTTATTCAAATATCGAAAAGACACATTTTTTCCACCTGACTTTTTGAATCGAAATTTCGAAAATAACAGTTATTTTCGGTCCCTGGTTAAAACTATAACGAAAATTTTTTTACAAATAAACACTTTATTGATTGCTTAAGGCTTTGAATATACTTTGGTTCGGCCGTGGGGGTATTTTAACTTCGGCCCAGTCGAAGATAATTTCCTACTAGTTTAAACAAGATGTCATCAAAAGCGAATAATTCTACGTCTTGTGTTACGACATATTCGAAACTACTGTATCTTTTTTCATGTTTTGTGGAATGCTTGAACAAAAATATATGTACATACATATATCAATAAAACAAATGGAACCTATACAAAAAATTGCAATAATCTAAATAAAAATAATAATTGAAATGATTTTAAAGGATTTTGACCGAACTTCTTATGATCAATCACACAAATAAAATTGTGTTGTGAGTGTTATTAAATGTTTGTACAGAAATTATCGATAACGGGACCTGATAGTTTTATGCCAACTCCGAACGGCTAATTTGCATGTTTTCAAGAAGCTTTACATGGCATTATTTGCTCTCTGAGATTGTCTAATGAGAGGTGACGACCGACCAGATTAATTAAGAATTAGTTTCAGTCTAAAAAACCTTTTTGTTGTCCACACCATTCATTACCATGTACGAGTACGTAGACATCTTAGTCATAACTTTATGAGATTATATCGTAATTTATACTTGGATTTAATTTATTTTAATGTAATTTTTTAAACTGTTCATTTGGACATTTCAATCATGCATATTATAACGGAATTGCCCTAATCAATTCTTCAGTTCGATTGCCTTCGATGCGTAATATTCTTATCCTGCTGTGATATCATATTCCAAAATCTTATTGCAGTATATTAAAAACTGATATTTTTAAATTGCTTCGTAATTAAAAGCTGCACTCTTAGTTTTTTTTTTTCATTAAGCAATGCAAATAATAACAAACAATTTCATAAATAAAACATATTTGTTATTATTCACTAAATTGAGAAAATTGATTTCTTCGTCTTTTGCCATAGAGCACTTTTGAAAACAAACAAGCAATGGTTATTGCTATAAATCTGTGCCTCGGTTGAATGCCTCGGTCTACCATAGCTGAAGTCTTATAGTGTGGGTGGATGGATGCCACATAGTTTAATTACAGTTACAAGAAAAGCTATTCCCATTTCGATTTCTATTTAGCTTACGATCAAATTACAAGCGAGAAAACAAACAAACGAGCCCTCTTCAGTTGGGCGTAGTATCAAAAAATACCACCATTGAAATAGTTGAAGTGGTGCGATCATTATGATTTTTTAAATATCAGCTAGTTAAATTTTAATGTATTTCTACAAAATACTGCCTTGCTCACAGTAATCAACTGTATCAAATGAGCGTCAATAAATGGTTAATTGATTTCATATCAAACACACGTTTGTACAAACAAATAAATCGCGTAAAGCCACACATTGACTCGGTGAAGCACGGAACTCGATGATTGCGCAATCAACATGTCGATGACGATCACTTCACACAATGTTTGTTCGTTCTGAATAGATTTTCATTTGCTTCATTGTAGAAGTCGATATATTTACTGGAAGTCAAAGCGCGCCCATTTGCCATAGCCTATAAAAAGACATCAATTGGCAAAATTAAACTATTTTACGATATGACAATGATTTGCTTGAACGCCAAGGTGATGGTCAAGGTTTCAATCCTATGAAAAATTAACCAAATTCATACTCGTTGAGTACATTTTTTATGTTGAGACATTTGCAAAAACTACCTATATTAACAACCCGTTGAAACTTGAAGTAGTGCACTCATAAAATTAATTTTTTATATGCTTTAAAGTGCTCAATTAAGTGATTTAATAATGAAGTGAATTGCAAAAACAAAAAAAAAAATTGATCACACCAAATTTGGCTGTATTGGAACCAAGAACGGAAGAGAAATATATGCTCTAAATACTTTTTATCGTTTTTACAAATGTGCTTATTGCAAAAATATGTGTGACTCTTTGTAAATTCATACATAAATTACCATATGGTTCACTTCTGAAATTCATGCTTTCAGATTTTGCCTCACTCACAGTTTGACGACTTCAGTCAAGTTCTTAATTTATAGGTTTCATTTAAAAATATCATAACCGAAGTGCTTCAAAAGTGTCAATTAAAAATTTGAAATATTTAGAGAATGTGTAGATATCGTGGCAAATTTACACACAGAGAACGCACTAACTTAATTATGTAGGTATTTATTCCCAGGCTTAAGAAAGAGAACACTTAAAGAACTAAGAGTGCGTTGTTCTTTAAGTGCCAATTTGGTGTATTTGTGTTGCGTGACAATCGGGTTTTAATTTGTCAAAAGTTTTGATACAGCTTTTAATTCTCATTTATTCACCCTACTAAAATATCGACGGTCACTGTGCTCGAGTTGGTAGCGTGCTTGACTGCCACTCCAAGGGCCCGGGTTCGTATCCCGGCCAGACCATGGTTCTACGCTTTAACCTTCTGCATTTCTTTCCTCATTTCTACTTAACAGAAACTGAAAACAGTTTAAAGGAGTGTTTGACGATGTTCAACCGCAACCCGAAGGAATTTTTGAGCACAATACTCATCACAATACACCAAAGATCATGGAACAGTCAAAGCTAAGGACTTCGGGTGAACGTGCACCAAAGAAGGCGAAGGTGGGTGTGTCGGTCAACAAGGTCATGGCGACATTTTTTTTTTTTAATGCATGCGGAGTCGTTCACATCGATTATCTTGAAAAGGGTAAAACGATAATCGGCAAATACTATTACGCTGTTGGACAGATTATGGCAAAGAAAAAAGTGTTCTTCCACCATGACAATGGAACGCACACGTCTTTAGTCGCCAGTTACGAACTGCTACCGCATACATCATCTTCTATAGATTTAGGGGCCTGCGACTATTTCCCATTTCCAAACCTGAAAAAATGGCTCAGTGGTAAGAGATTTCAATGATATCTGACCTCTTTATTCGACCCAGAGAATATTTCATTTTTTCCGAATGGATAATATTTGACGAAGTTATGATGTCGACAGGGAGCCGCCATCGTTTCATCTATATTCCCTTTACATTCGTAAAAAAATAATAGTCAGTTTGAATAAAAGGTATTTTTTCGACAACAAATCGTTTTTTTCTCTCATCTGCGTTTTTCGAATTTTTTTATTCCTTCCAAATAATAGGTTTTATCGAGGTTCTCCAAATAGGCGTTTATATTGTCGTAGGTGTACTCACGACAAGTCTCCCATTCCAGCTTGGTATTGAAAACTTTGTTCCTCCTCTATCTTCGTCTTAATGGTTTTCTGTAATCTTTTGAATAAAATAAGTTCGAAACGCAGCTGTCGAGGGGGGCGCGGCAGCTAGCCAGATAGCCGTACCAAACCGACGTAAATTTATTGACGTAAATTTATTGCTATATATTTTCATCGCAGTGGAATTTTTCTTAATTTTTTTTTTAAATTCTTAAAAGTATAAAAAATAAAAAGATATTTTGAAAATTTGTGGGGTGTTTGAAGCCTCAATGAGTCTTTATGTACTTTATTACCTATAGAATATCCGCTCACAAAGGTTTACTTTATCCATACAAATCTGGCCACTTAAATTGTTTGTTAATTGATAGTTGATCAATTTTAAAACGAAAGCAAAAAGATAAAAAAAAAAAAAATTAAATTCGTAACAAAAGGAAAAATGAAATTAATCTCACAACAAAAGCAATAAATCAAAATTATGTTATCTCAGACTTTTAAGCTGGTAGCTCAACTAGCCTCAAGTATTTGAAATGCTAAGCAATCTCGTGTCTTTCTCTTCCAGACAGTCCGGTCTCTCCGATGACATCATTGCTTCCGCTGGTATTTGTAATCGCTGTTACCGCTACAAAGCAAGGTTATGAAGATCTTCTGCGCTACAAGACCGATAACATTGTCAACTGTTCACCAGGTGAGTAAGTTTAAAAGTCACACACTACAATACTTAATGACGATATGGCGTAAATCTATTGGCTAAACGTTTCTCTACACTTTCAGTGACTGTCATACGCAATGGCATAGAACTCAATATTCAATCACAAGATGTTGCTCCAGGCGATCTGGTTGTGGTGGAGCGTGATTGTGATGTACCATGCGATTTGGTGCTGTTACGTTCCACAGATCCACACGGGAAATGTTTCATAACGACTGCCAATCTGGATGGTGAGTCCAATCTTAAGACCCTGATGGTGCCACGTGAGCTGCCAACAGTGGAGATGAATAAAATGCACAAGCTGGGCATTATTGAGTGCGAGAGTCCAAAGACTGATCTTTACAGCTTTAATGGCAAAATAGAGCTGGCAGGCGGAGAGAGTCGTGTGTTGCCGCTATCTACAGAGAATGTTTTATTACGCGGTTCACGTGTCAAGAACACAGAATGCGTGATCGGCTGTGCCGTCTACACGGGCATGACAACGAAGCTGCAGCTCAACAGTCGTCTAACACGCAACAAGACCGCCTCCAGTGAGATTTACATCAATCGTTTTTTGATTTTTATTCTCGTGACGCTCATTGCCATTGTTACGATTTTATATTTTCTTAAAAGGTGCGTTCAACTCAAAAGTGATGTAATTATCTAAAGTTTGCAATTATTTATCTTTTATTATTTGCAGATATGATGAACTTTTTGTTATTCCAAAATTAGCCTATTTGGGACCACCAACGGATAGCTACAGCGTGAAACAGTTTTTGCAGGACTATCTCTCGTTTCTAATACTCTTCAATTATCTCATTCCGATTTCTCTCTATGTCACCATTGAAATGCATCGTGTTATTGGTGGCTTCTTTATGGAGTGGGATACGCAGCTCTACGATGAACCAACGGATAATCACTGTATTGTGAACACCTCAAATTTGAACGAGGAGTTGGGTCAGATAAATATATTGTTCTCCGATAAAACGGGCACGCTTACCAAGAATGAAATGATCTTTCAACAGTGTTCGATCAATGGACGCAAGTTTATTTATCGCAAGACACGCCTACAGGAAGAGAGCTCTGGTGCCTTGTTCGATATTAACAAATTCAATGTAAGTTTCCTTGAAGTTTTTTTTTTTACGCTGTAAGAAAAAGTCTAAACGAATACTTTTTCTCCCTATAGAACGATCAGAAGAACTTCTTTCAGGGTTTGGCCATTTGTCACACTGTTCAAGTCGCTGGCGACATGAACGGCAATGCTGCAGATGAAGCCAAAAGAAAAGATACAGAGACAGAGACGAGCAAAGCCTTACCAGTTGGAGCTGGTCTTGCGAAAATGTATTCCATATCGGATATAACCGAAGAGAGCCATAATTCTAGTCAGCAAAGTGATGCCAGTCTAGATAACTCACACATTTTGGAAACCTCGCTGTCCACAAACCCGGCTGGCGCAATAAGCACATCGGTATCCGATGTTAATCCTCTGCTGAATGAGTCTGACAAGTTTGAGCGTCGCAAGCGTCCACAAATTGTGAAGCGCAGTCCGAACTTTACACGTCCAAGTTCACGCATACATCCTAAGACTATTTCGATGCCACCACCAGTGACAATCAATGGCACTGCATTGGAGCTAGTTAATGGAGCCTCAGAACGGCCCGTTATATTTCCCACTTCATTACAAAATCTACCCAGCGGGCGTCCAATATCGTTGCAGTTCAAACGTTCCACATCTGAGATGGATCTGCCAGAACATAGTGGTGTGGTGACGCATGGTCATCGGCGTTCGCAGTCTTATGGCACGCCCGCCTCATACATAACTAATAATGGTAGGTTGTTCGGCAGAGAGCTCGAAGTTAGTTATTATAACACTCCGTGTTTTTTTTTCCATCTGTTAATATAGTCGGTGGCTTAGGTGGTGGTGTCGTCTTTCGTACTCCAAGCACCATTTCACGTGAATCGTATGCTGCACCAAGCTTCCAGCGGCAGCCAACCATATTAATACGTGCCGAATCGCAAAGGCGTAAAAATGAAATCGAGCATGTTGTGCAGTAAGTATCTACATATTTTGAAAAAATTACTGAAATTTAAAGCAAATATTTTTAATTATTTATACAATTATTTTTTTTTTTAAAGAGAGTCTATGTATCGCAAATGTTATTTCTTATCTTGCAAAATTTTTTATCTAAAAAAACTTACATTCGCGGTAGCCATATTGAACTTTTGTTACATTTTTGCCTTAAACGTTTGATCTTATAATCAATCTTATATGAATTTATAGGAATTTGTATAGTCAAATAAGGGGACATTGAATTTAAACGAGGATCGGGACATATTCAATAAAATAAAAATTTCTAAAAAATTAAGTTTTGAAACTCTATGAGATAGTGGACTAGTTGTGTATCCCAGAATTCACTTGCATTATACGGGGTTGCGTAAAGACGCTAAGGGGTTTGCAAAGTCTTTCCAAAATAATAAAGACCTAAATAAAGTCTCGATGGTGGAGCCCATTCCCAGCTTCCCAAAGTTGCGCTCTTTTCAAGACTTCCTCCACTAAATTTGTTTCAGATGTTATCACTCGAGTTTCTTCACGAATATTAAATTTTAGTTGGAGTTTGGTCGGTGGTATATTCACGTATACACGTTTTTTTATATGTGTGGTATTGAATATCATTGATGGTATTTGGTGCATTAACCTTATTTCCAAAGAAAAATGGACGATAGATCATCTTGGAGAATAGTGCACATCAAACTGTACACTTACGAGGATCGACAGAAGGTCAAAGACATGCTTATTTAATTTAAATTTAATAAACTCGAGGTCCTTAAAGTTGTACAGGTTGCGTGTGCTTGAAATTGAAATGTACATTTATTCTCAAAACTCCTCATTAATAATTGTACTTTACGCTTTCTTTTTTTACGTTTCGCAGCACTTTAGATTATCAGGCTTCTAGCCCTGACGAAAAGGCTTTAGTGGAAGCTTGTGCTCACTTGGGTCTCGTCTATCTGGGCGATGATGATGAAATACTTAAATTAAGCATTGTCCCGCCTCATCTCGACTACTCGCGTCCTTTCAGCGTTGGCAAAACGAATGACATACAATTTGAACGACTGCATGTACTGGAATTCACCTCGGATCGCAAACGCATGAGCGTCATTGTCAAGGATGAGAATGGCACCAAGTGGATCTACACAAAGGGTGCAGAGAGTTATGTATTTCCGCTATGCGCTAACAGCTCGGGCGACTTGGTTTCGAAGACCGATGCGCACATAAGCGAATTTGCCAAACAAGGTTTGCGTACCTTGGCGGTAGCTCGCAAACGCATCACAGAGCCGGAGTATCAGGCGCTCTTGGTGGGTCTGAACACGGCCAATAGTTCGCTGGAGAACCGCAAGGAATTGAGCGAGCAGTGCTATGCAAAAATCGAGACAAGTAAGTGCTAACGTGGAGATTTAATTATTCAATTAAAATCTTATTTCATCCATTTCGTAGATCTCGATTTACTTGGGGCCACTGCGGTTGAGGATGCACTTCAAGACGAGGTCGCCGATACGCTAATCTCACTACAGCGCGCTGGTATTAAAATCTGGGTGCTTACCGGTGATAAGGTGGAAACCGCATTAAATATTGCTCTATCCTGTGGTCATATACCACCCACGGCCATGAAGTACTTCATCATCGATTGTACGCGCAAGGAAGATATGATGCTGCATCTGAATGCGCTAGATAGGGAGATAGTATTCGGCATGGGTCGTGAATGTGCGCTGCTTATAGATGGCAAAAGTTTGGCCGTTGCTTTAGCTGAGACACCGGATGAGTTTCGCGATATAGCAATTAAATGCACTGCAGTACTCTGCTGTCGCCTCAGTCCGCTGCAGAAAAGCGAGGTGGTTTCACTGATAAAGACTGCTCCACAGAACTATAATACCGCCGCTATTGGCGATGGTGCCAATGATGTGTCCATGATACAGGAAGCTCACATTGGTGTGGGCATTATAGGCAAGGAGGGTCGGCAAGCGGCGCGTTGTGCTGACTTTGCTTTTGCAAAGTTCTGTATGTTGAAACGTCTGCTGCTGGTTCATGGCCACTACCATACGACACGCCTGTCACTCTTGGTGTTGTACTTCTTCTACAAGAACATACTCTTCATGGGCATCATGTTTCTGTTCCAATTCCATACTTTATTCTCATCATCGTCCATTTTTGACTCGCTCTTTCTGACGCTCTACAATGTGATTTACACATCGGTGCCGATTCTCTTTATATCTCTCACCGAGAAGCCGTTCAACGAAGAGACCTTGATGCGGTAGGACTTTCTTGTCTGCATTTATACTTGACTTTGTTTTTATGTATTTATCTTTTTTTAGGGAACCTGAACTCTACAAGCGGAATATTAACAACAAACGGCTGCATTGGCCCTATTTTCTTTCCTGGACCTCTATTGCTGTTTATCATGCTCTCATCTGTTTCTACTTTGCCTTTTTTGTGTTCTCCACCAATGATGTTGTACTTAATTTTGGTCAGACAGCCGAATTCTCTATCTTCGGTACGCTACTCATTCAGATGATTGTGATTGTGGCCAATTTAAAGTTATGGATCGAGTCGAAATACCTGAGTTACTGGTACATTGTGACTATAGTTGGCTCCATATTGTCCTTCATAATAACCACTGTCATATACAACGTCATAAATTTGTAAGTATTCAATTTGTTAATTTGTATTTGGGAATATTGGGCGTCTTGAAAAGCTAAGGAGGTGCCAGAAAAGTTTATAAAAAAAAAAAATTATTTATTGAGGAAACATAAAGAAAAAAATCGTTGTGTAATCATACCTAATCACCTGACACTGATGTTTTCAATTAGCAATTACATATGTGTGAATTTACGGTTTTTCAAAATAGCTGAACGGTTAAACAATTTTATTTCTTTTTTCCTGAACTTAGGTGAAACAGCTGTTCACTTTATTAATTTGCAATGTGTTAAATAGCAGTTAATGTAAAAAAATAATAGTTGGTAGAAATACTATTGAAGGAAGAAAATTTTAAATTGCTAAAATTGGCAAGTGTTGCCTTATTTTGAAAAAATCATTAGGATATGGTTAGGTTAGGAGAAAGCACACATCGCGCTTTTTAGCACATATGTATTTTGACGTGAAAAGGTTACGTCTTATGCTTATCCATGCAGTTTTCCAAAAAAAGATTAAATATGTATTTTTCCAAAATGCATCGGCGTTGCGTGGAATTGTTACTAATGAGTATATGTAGGTGTTATAATAAAAGTAATGATGCAACAGTAAAGGTAAATTCCTTGAATATAGGTACTCGAATGACAAAAATAAAACAAAAATTGAAGACGTCACCTGGAGGCGGAGGGAACTGCTTTAGCAGCGAAATTTCAAATTGTTGCATGGAATTAGTATTATTTTTTTTTCAGTCATTTCATGGCGTCATAGATTTTACAAAATCGAAAATTTATAAATCATGTTAGACCATCGCATGGAATTATTACTCTGTGAGTGAGCATATGCAATTTATATGTCAGAGCACAGTAATGAAGGATTAACACTCGGCTTTAAGACAAAGATAAAAAAAAATGAAATAAAAACAAATTATGATGTTATGAGGTCGCGGAGGTATGCAAAAATACAATATTCTTACATGGAATTATTGCAGGCGAGTAGAAGTGGTACGAACAATTTTATTTTGCGACAACAAAAAATGTTTCTTTGCCCTCATAACGGAAATGAAAAATATTTACAAACAATGAAAAAAATGTTGCATGGATAAATTTTGTGGAACGACAGTAGAATTGAGTTTTTTTTTTAAATTGTATTTAAAGAAGTATTTACAAGGGCATTAAATTAATTAGGGCAAAGATTTAGACACACCCTTAATTATATTTAAGACAAGATTCGGGAAAGGAAAAGGACAAGGAAATAATAAGGATTTGCACATACTAAGGACAAGATTTGTAACATGGATTGAAAAGATGTGGGACAGGGATTAGGAAAGGCATTCGAAGAAGGATAAGTTCAGGAATTCGGGCAAAGACTAAATCACGAGTTTGAATAATTATTAGGACAAGTATTTGAATAAGGATAAATATGAAGATAAATATAAAGACATGGATAAAGACACGCTGACACGTCAATACCCACGGGTGTTCCATCGATACAGCCAATTTCTTGTTATTTTGTTAATAAACAAAAATATTTGTGATAAACTTTATAAACATACGATATTCCGCCCTAAACAAACTTAATTTTAAGCACTTTTTGTATTTTATGGATTTTTTTCAAGTTTCATTATGACGAGAACCTCATGAAAGTGGTCATGCGCCTTTACCTTAACTTTAGACAATTTTAAGGCTAATGGTTTAAGCAAACTAGGCTATACAGTCTTTAAATTTAAAATCCTATTTAATGATTTTTCAGAACTATAAATCAAAATTTCCTCTTTAACGAAACTTTTTAAATTTCTTCCAGACACTACGACACGGATATTTATCATGCTTACAATAAGCTGCTTAGTTCCATACCCTTGTGGCTTTTTGTAATTTTGACAACTATTGCTTGTCTTCTGCCTGATTTTACCTTCAGAATCGCCCCCAAGGGCTTAAACCTGCCAAAACGAAAATTCTATCCGGGCAAGGGACGCCAAGAGATGCTTGAGAGGCGGCGCAAAGCAGAATCTACGCATTTATAGAAAAGATCTAGATATATTTTTAATAATTATCTTGTATTATATCAATAAATTATTCCTTTATCAACTACTTTAAGAATGAAGTCTTCAAGACCTGTGCCAAAAATATTTCTAGTATTAATATAAGTTGTATAGTTTTATAATTCCAACCCATATATTTTAAGAATGTAATAATTAGACCATGACAGCATTGCCTTTTAAGCTATGAACATACTAAAATGATGTTTACAGTAAAGCCTTTTAATAGTTTTAGCCTAAAAGTCTATTTTATAAACGTATTGTTATTTATAATATATTTACCGAAGTGATGTTTGTGTCTAATAAGCATTAATTATAAGCATTAATTGTATTTGAAATTATTTCCTCATTTTTAAGTGCCGTTTATTCTATTTTGAGAATAAAAGCCTTAAAATATGCTTTAATAAATATTTTTTATGACAATACTCTTTGGCTAATGTTTAAACGATTAACTAGCAACGGTATTCGGTAGTAAATGGCACACAACTCTAACTAACTAACTAACTAACTAACTAAGATATGCTAAAATATGGCCTCGGCATTAATCGAAATTAAAGAACCGGAATAGTTTTTGTTTTGAAATTGACTTAAATTATTATATCCAGTTGTCGATCTGTTTGTTCTGATTTGTATTCAAACATTTAATAACACGCACAACACAATTTAATCATAAGAAGCTCGGGCAAAGTCCTTTTAAGGCCTGAAATGGCCAATTCGAACACTTTTAATATGAAATAAACAGAAGATTCGCATTCACTATATATCTCCCCAACAAAGGATTGTAGTTGACGTTACTTTTTACTGGTTTCCAAATGAATCGAACAAGTTTTTTTTCCATAATGCATCGGCGTTCCATGCAATTTTTTCTCGCTGAGAATAGGTGCTATGATAAAAGTTATGTTACGACAGAGAAAGTGCATTCTTTGACCTTATGGCTATATATAAAAAAAAAATTACATCACCTCCCTCCTGCTTATGTAACGAAAATTGAAATTTGTTGCATAGAATCGTAGTGCGCTATATACATTAGGCCGGGTCAGTCTCCATTAAAAAAGTGTTTGAAAAACACGGTCTTGGCTCATTATAGTTCCCTCCACGGAATGATTTCGTGTTGCATTAACCCTTAGTCTTCCTGGAATTTTTTTTAACCAATATTTTGACTTTAAAACAAGTAATAACGCCTGAATATCAAGGAAACCAACAAACTATCATAATAATTAATTGAAACTTTATTTATAATTGATTTCTTAATTGAGCAAAAATATTACAGAATGAGCAAAAAGGTCAAAAATTTTATTTGTATATCTATATATTACAATATTAATATTAAAAAAGAAACGGCATGAAAACGCATAAATTGATAGCCGCTTAAAAAATGTACATTATTTAAATATGTAAAGTTTTTTAGTTAGTTATATATTCAAAAAATTTAATAACTTGATAATAAGAAAATTTTTGATTGTTCTTAAATACATTGTTTACGTTTCTTAGTTTTGTCATTATCGTCATCATCAACCTGTTTTGAACTTTCGTTTACAATTCCTGACACCATATTTCAATGAATCTCTTTGATCGTACTTCATTATTTTTCACTTACTAAATAGTTCACTTTTGATTTAGTGATTAACACTTGATTAAGACTATTTTGCAAAATCAGGTACACCCACCCATAGACTTAATTCTAAAGCACTCAGCACAATTCTCGTATCTTAAGAGCTAAGATATGTAGACGTCCTCTTCTTAGTTTTTTGTGTTTTTTTTTTTTTTTTAATTTAGGCACCCAACATTTTCTTGACTGAGTAACCAGGTACAGAGTAGAAAAACAAAAGCATAAAAAGTGCAATGCCGCAAATAATCAGAGCCTTCAGTATAGCCCATTTGTAGTTGTGCCAAACGATGTAGCGTATTGACTTGAGCGGATTGAGGAACCACATGAATGAGGCATCGGGGCGACTGTAAGAGATAGATTTTAATACAAGTTTGTATTGAATAAGAGGCCGTATGTACTTTGGTTTCTCCAAAGGATCGGGCTCGTTGCGCCCAAAACCTGCTGGATTTTGTTCGGCTTCCTCCTTGGTTAACAGATGTAGTTCGGCTTCCACTTTACCTGTCAACTCCATTTCTTCGTTCTGCTTTTTAATATAGAATGGCCACCAACCACGCACACGTTTCTGTTTGAAGATATTGACAGTGGGCACGTTGTCCGTCTTGAGCATATCCAAAGTGCAGAGTTTCGATGATTTGGCGCCACGTGGAAATCGATTAAGATTGAAGGATATCGCACCTGAATTATATAAAAAATATCCGATAACTGAACATAGACGGAGTTACCCCGGCTATTTACCCAAAAAGTCATCGGCGGAGAAATGATCAGCATCCCAGACTTGTAATTCTAGACGTGCGGGTATTTTGACTTCCGTTTCATCCCAACTAAAAAGCGATTCTCGTCTTGACAGCACAATACGTTCCTCTGCCGCCAGATACTCGAATGGGTAAATAAAACGCCAATTAAAGTTACCCTCGCCGGTGAGTGATCGATAGTGTATATCGGTTGCTTGTATATCTTGTGGACCCTTAAGCCAACTGCATGGGGGAATTTAAAATTACATATAAAATAAATAAATAAAATAAATAAAAATAAATTCAAAATGTTATTTAATAACATGTAATTAAAATACCCCTTCACGTAAATGTCAGACATCTTTTCGCCAGTGAAGAAAGCATCATCTTCGAGCACAACATCGTCCGTATTCCAGATAACAACGCGTAGCTCATAAGCTTTGGGCTTTCTTGGTGAAATATCCACTGGTGGTCCAGGTAACGGCATGTCCATGGGAAACATATCAACCCACATTTCTATTTTGCCCTGCTCAATACCAGGTTTGTCGGCATTATAAAGTGGTCGCGATTCTATATGCTCCGGTACAATCTGAAAATATTTGAAATAATTACAATGGGCTACATAACAATCCTTTGAAAAATCGTTCGGTAAGACGTTGGTTGTACCATAATTGTATTGGCATAAACTTATAAGGTTCTTAAGTTAGAGTCCGCAAAAGTCAAGCTTTTTGTTTGGTTATTGTTAGTTAAATATTGAATAAGGGCACCTAATGAACGGAAGAAGTCTCCATGCACTTGAAAATGTTGATTGTGTCCAACATACTTCTTGGGTTTGTTGAAACGCGGATAAATACTTTAAAATATGAAAAATCTTACCCTACAGCCAATTTTCGGTATTTCACTCCATCGGTGCAGAACAGCGAGCGCCAAATGCTCATCACGATGTTTACATGTTGTTGGTCCATTCCATGCAATTACCTCGTCATTGGAAAAAGTCATGCAATATTTTCCAATAGCAACGCGATCTTGAAAGTAGTGTGGGGTATCCAGTTTATTCTCCTTGCAGAGTTTCGAGAGGATTTGAGTTGGTTTCATAGGATCACGCCACTGATTGTAACCGTAACTGCGTAAGAGAGAGAATAAGGGTTACATTAAATGGATCCTTAAAACTAAAACAAGAGTTACGAAACGCTTACTCCTCATAACGAGTTGCCAGACCACAAGTAGCGCGATGTTTGCTATAGAAGCGATTCTCTAAGTCGATGCGTGTCTCGCCAATCAAGTCATCGGAGCCCAATAAATCCCAATCGAATATTTGAACAGTAAGCATGGAGTCTTGTGGGAAGGTTGCCTCCACTTCGAAACACTTGCCAAATATCGGATTCAGTTGTTTGCTTACGTAGTTCTCCTTATCTGCAATGCGCTTGCTACCCAAATGTAGGACCACATAAGGATCCGCTTTGCCGTTCAAGTCCATGGGATGCAAGTCGGTACCCTTAATGATATATACGCGCACAAGCACATGAATAGGCTCGTTTGCAGGTATGTTCGGTATCGGATACAGGTCAGCACCTTTGGCTGGTGGCAATTTGTATACCTTGATGGCACCTTTGAAAAAACCCACTGTGCGGTTGTCATCTTCGGTGGAGTCGCCAGTCTTCTTGCCACGATACAGTGGAAATGAATGCAACCACTCACGGAAATAATTAAAATCTAGTTGTGCTTCGAGTTCATTCGGATAGATCTGAAAGTGAACGAGATGCCTTTTTGCCGAAGGCCAAACCCGCAGCGTATTCCGGTCGCCACTTACCTGACAGAGCGCAGCGGCGTTCGTTTGTGGCTTGTTGAACTGCTGGTATTGGGAATGTGGAGAAACAGACTGATTGGTTTCTTGTTTGCCACCAAGTTTGACACTTTTCGGGCTAAGTTTTTGAACAATGCGTGCGCCCTTTGTGCCAATTTTACTAGTGCTATTGGGAGGAGGCATTAGGAAACGCTCGTTTCCACTATTGTTTCCTGGCTTATTTGCATCGATCAGACGCTCGAAAGACCAAAAATATTTAGTCCACCAATCACGACTGAGCTCATCATCATCACCTTGGTCCTTGGAAACTTCTTGATCCATATTATTACCCGCATAAGTGGATTTCTTTTTCGGAGTTTGCTTCTTAACCCTGCAAAATGAAAGGATATAGTAAGGGGATGAGAATTGATATCTCAATTAAAATTTTTAATGGATTTACATCTTTGTCACACAGACTGCACCGTAGAGTGTAAATTGATCACATGAAGACTTGCGGCTGTTGTAGTAGTCTTTATGGAATGGTTGACCGTTTGCTGTTATAACAGGTGACATGTTCACGTTAGGGTCGGTTTGATATTCTTCGTCCGTTACTGGAGCGGAGAGTATTATATGACCGCCAATGGTTTTGTATTTGGTCATATCCTCCTTTGGCGGTGGTTTGTACATATAACGGTGGATCGATGTTATCTGATGTGTGCCGACCAGCGTATAACGTCCAAATGAACGACAGTCAACGCAACGTATTGTTATCGGTGGTGCATAGGTTTCTTCTAAAGGCAACTCCAGCTCAATAGATTTCAGCATATTGGGGAAATTCGGATTCTTGCGAGCATTTTGTATAATATTCGAGCTCAGTATCTTGCCCGAGCACTCAACATCAATGCGTGGCTTATCAACAGACATGAAATGTATGCGCTTCAAGTCACGCAAACCCCAAAAGAGCACTTCTAACTTGAACTTGGCCAGATGTGGACGTACTTCTTTGGGAACGGGAAATATACAGCCTGGCATAGGTATAAGATTGCGTTCGTCTTTTGCCTCCACCGTGAGAGTCCTTGGTTCTGTTAGACGAGGCATATCGCTCGATCCAAGCTCCAGCATTTCAAAGGCAGCTAGAAGCTCACCCGCATTATCTGGCCCGCGTACAATATCAAACCATTCCAACATCGGTGTCGCATATGCATTTTCACGTAACTTAACTCGTGGTTTGGCAATGGCGCGCCCTATAAATTCGGATTTACCCACTTTGTCCTGATCGTAAATTTCTATGATAATTGTTGGTGGATCTTTTTTGATTTCGTCCTTGGTGCCATACACTAAGATCTCTTCAAACACTAGAAGCTCATCCCAAGTGGGGCTTAAAGTTTCCTCAATCACTTGCGTGGTCTTGGCATATTCGCTGATATAAACCGTAGCATAGGGATCACTCAGTCCAGATGCATCTGAGCCGATGAGAGAACGTGCCTGATAGATATGGGCGCGCAACTGAAATGTCTGTAAATTGATGGAGGTGTTAGAGAATATTTTTGTGAAAGTTTTGGAACACTAACATATTTCTCCAGATAGTGTATGTTGTTCGGTGCCATGGCACCAGGTCGCTCAGCATTGCGTATCTCATGGGAAAGATCATAGCCTATAGGTAATCCTTCGAAAAAGTGACCCTTATGGCATACGACGCCCAGCCAGAGATATATGGATAGCTTAGCCTGAATAAACCAGCTGGCGGGACCAGTATTTTGCTTACCAGGTAGCTAGAAAAAAGAAGGATAATAAAAAAATAAGAATACCCAGGAAAACGGTTAGGACTTACTCGCAAAAAGATGGTTTGTATCTTGCCACAATGTATGCCAGCTTCTTCTTCGGTTGGCGAGTAGATAAGCTCTCGAGCAGACAAACGATGGTAAGCATAACGCTTGCCATTGGCTATAAGCCACAGAAATATGTCCGGCAGCGAGTGTTGCGGCTTAAGAAAACAAATAGAGGTTTAGAGATTACTGCGAAAATTTAACTCTTGAAGCACTTACATCATCGATAAGAAATTTGGTCTTGGCCAAATAAGACTGCGCCGTTTTAAAGCGTTCCTTTAGAGAGCTACGTGTAACCAGAGCTCGAAGATTGCGCGTTAAATTGCTCAAATTTTCCTAAAATAAAAGAAACAAAAAATTTTTTAACGGTTACATTTCAAAGATTTAATGAAGACTCATTACAATCTCGCGTTGACACAGTTTCATGCGTTCCTTGTCCAACTTGGTCTTGCCGCTACCAGCTCCTAGGGCGTTTGTTTTGGTTATTGTGAGATAACGCATACAAAATGCGGAGCACTCCTCGAGTGTAGCACGTAGACGCACCTCTGCCTTAGGATCTTCCTCTTCTATGAGTTTTTGCGTCTCAGTCAAACCATCTTCCTGTTATGAATGAAGCAAATTTTTTAAGTTAACCGCCAAATTATACGATAAAAGATGCAACCCACCAATTTCTCGGTCATCTTGGCGAGCATATTGCTATTGTACATGCGCCTCCTGAGATCCGGCAGGGTACAGCGCACATCCATACATGGCTTATAGTCCCAATACGGCAGATAGTAGTGTGACTTGTCGTGACTAAGAGGCTTACCTGCTGTGGTTGTGCTACTAAACGATGAGGTATCCACTGTTTCGAGCACACATCCCTCTTCACCATCCTCTGTGGCAGTGGAAAAACTTTCATTGTGACCATCCAGCGAATTACCCGCATTGCCCATGCTAAGCTCAAAGAAAACCGTCTTGTCGCTGATCTTTTTCTCCAGCATAGAAGCTTCGATGATCGAGCCAAATAGAAAGAATTCCTCATTGCGCGAGTACGAAGATTCAGAGATAGGATAGGTGGGTTCCAGTTCAACATTCTTTTCGGTGGACATTTCGATGTTGTCGGTGATTTCGGTGCGTATGGCTATTAGTAGACGGGCACGATAGCTCACACCCTCACCTAAGCCAGTGTTGAGGTTTGAGTGTTGATCCAGTAGCGTATAGTCACGCGTTGAGCCATAAAGATGCACAAAGGAAGGTCCAAAAGTGGGCAGGAAACCCTTTTCACCATCATTGGAAACTTGCTTTAGATCAATATAGTGGGTGCCAATAATAGAGGGTTTCATGGGATCAGCATCGCGCAATTGTATCTGAAAGTAGAGAAACATTAACTCTGATTCAAGCACCTTGCAGATGTGCAGAAATAAGCTTACCTTGATGCGTTGACAGAGTGGTGGAAACATTTCGGTAAAGACCAGCTGTTCATTCCAAACGGGCGCATAGGCATTTTTCTTCACAGTAGTTTTGCCCTTAATAGAAAAAGAATATTTATTTTAATTTCGATATGAAGATGCGTACAAGAAAAACATACCGAAAGACCTGCAAACGAGACCTGCACATAAGGACTGACCAAATCTTTAGCCTCGCCAGTCAAGGCCTTCTTCACGTTGGCCATAATGGATGAATTCATGCGTGGCAAACCATCGGCACGATAGATTTTTACAATGAACTTGGCACGTTGCCGCTCTATGGGCACGCCATCTGGTAGCAGTAGGTTGCTGTTATGAGAAAAGGTGGATGGGCTTAATGAGTAATATGGACTAAAAAAACTATGGCGGCTTAGAAGCTACTCACGCTTCGATGTCATCGGGATCCTTTTCGGATTTTTGTGGCACTTTGACGGTATCACCTTTACCAATAATACCAATATCACATTTTAAGTAACCCTTGGGTCCACTATAGAAATCATCGGGGTCCGACAGTAATGCCCATTTGTGATAGAATTGATGATCTGTGGTGTGTGGCACGGAAGAGAGAGGGAGAGAGAGAGAGAGACTATTAGAATATTTCCACTAGACGACTGAGTTTAATACAAGAAAACATGCCAAGCCAAGATAGAATAGAATAATTGGGAATATGCATTAAAAAAACACAAGTATGAGAAAAATTTGAACTGTGCTTTGCAGAAAAAAGTAATTCATTGTTTCATTGCAGAACGAAAAGAAATTTTCCATATTTAAATAAAATATTCATAAAGGAATGTTGACCACTACTTATATTTTCTCATAATGTTCTTTAATGGAATATTTTTGTTTTGTTGAAGAATTTAATTCTATCACGACATAATTTCATGCTATGAGCTGGGTTCATGTCTGAGCAATTTGAACTTTGAGGCAGATACAACATCCCTTATCATTCATCGAGTTAAACCTATTAAATATTTAAAATAGCAATAGATGTCCCTTGTTGTCTTTGTGCATCTTAAATCTATCCATTGAATTTTCTTAGAAATTAAAATTGTGACAGTGGTACACTTTCGTTTAAATGCACTATCAATAGTTTAATATTTTCTTCCTAATTATAGAATTTTTTTTTTGTAGGCGACCCAAAATATGCCTAAAGCAAAATATTTAACTGACTCCAAATAAATTATAGTTGTATCGTATCACGAACGAGGTTATTGAAATCGGGAAAATGGGCGTTTAATTTCAGATCGGAATGCGTTACTCGCAATTCTTTCAAAAAAGAAACAAAAAATACTGAGTCAAGAAGCCTACAAAAGGAAATAAAAAACTTAAAAAAATAAAAATATGGACCATAAAATATGAGGCAACCCAAAATAAATTAGATGACACTGAAATACAGAGAAAACTCGACCTTCCTCTAACGAAAAACATATTTCTCGAATCTTGCGATCAACATCTTATATTAAATGGAAGAAGTCTCAATGTAAGTCTTCGCTTCGATCACATCAAATAGCGACAGACTGGAATTTTATCACAAACACATATATTGGACGATGGATTATAATAATATTGTCGTTTGATGAGAGGAAATTCAATTTGGGTGGTCCCGACTGTTATTAATGGCATGATCTAGGCCACAAAGATGTTCATTAGTCTAAAAAGAACTTTGTAGGCGAAAGTGTCATGGTCTGGCTAGCGATCTATGCAGAAGGTAAAGATAAAATATATTTTATTCCAACAAAAATTAACTTGGGCATGAACACTGAAGTGTTGGTAGATGTATTGGGAAGTTTAATACCGGGAAAAAAAATGAATGATAAACATATCTTTCAGCAAGATAATGCATCAATCCATGTATCTAAGGAATCTTTGTAGTGGTTTAGACAGCACAATATATGTCCTTAATTGGCCAGCTTACAGTCCAAACCTATAGAGAACCTACACTGAGAAAACTGAACGACTTAAAATCAAAGAAAAAAGTTCTTGTAAAACTGTAACCAAAATATCTTTGCTACAAGGAAAGATCGTTGCACTAATGATTTATTCTTTGACTAAGCCAGGGCTGCATCTTCGAAATAAAAGACTGAAGTTCTTTGAAGCTAAATCAAAGAAAAAAATCTTTACCGTAAAGATAAAATATTTACTATAAGGATTCAATTCTTTGTTAACAAGGGAACAAAAGTATGTAAAATCAACAACTTTTCTTTGTTGTTTTGAAGATAAGCATCATTGTTTCAAAGACAAAGTCTATAACTTTAAAGAATTTTTTCGACAAAATCATATTTTTCACACGCTTAAAGTTCGCAGTTACTTTGTGGGCAATATGTCCTATATAAGGCAATTGATAGCACGAATAAGTTATAATTAACATTAGATTCCATCGTAAGCGGAGGGGAAGACGGGGGTGGGTAATAGAAAGAAAAGGCGGACTTAGAAAGATAGTTCTAAGGAAATCAAATTTTCAATTTGAGTCTTTGCCACAAGAACTTAAGTTTTTGATTTGAAGTAGATTTTTCATGGAAATTTTACAACCTTTCTACCTTTGCCGTAACGATTTTTTATCTTTAAGCACAATCTAACCGTTAAAAGTCTTTGTGGCAAAGTATATTTTCTTTGATTTTACGATTTTTTTCTCTCAGTGTATGGGGTTTGAAAGATTTATGATCAAAAGCCACAATATCGAAAATTTTTGCACAGTCATGGAACTTAAATGCAAAATAAAGGAGGTTTGATCTGAAATTGGGTCACAAGCACTTTAAAATTTAGTGAATTCAATGCAAATAGAATTGTTGAAGTAATTTAAAAATATGGATAATCCACAAATTACACTGAACAACAAAATCAATTTTTTTCCAAAATAACAAGGTTCCGACAATGAAGTCTGGTAGAGGGGACAAAAAAACAATATACGTGTATCGGCGTTTTGAAAGTTTACGTCTGAGTCTAATTTTAGGGGGATTTAATTTTCCCCCTTTTTAAACATTCTTATAGTGAATCGGCATAGGAATCATGTTATTCTCACATTTTGGGTATAGGATGTGTTCTGAGGGTTTATGTAAAATACTACGACAAATATTTTTGTGCAACATTTTAACCCCCCTAACTTCTCAATTTATGGATGGATGGATTATGGACAAGGATGTTAAAATAATGGGTTAAAATGTTCCATAAAAAAATTTATCGTAAAATTCTACTATAAGTCTCTGAATACACCAAAGCTGAAAGTTCAACTTAAATGTCAGAAATAAGTCAAAACTTAAAACATGTTAAAGGGTCAATTTCGTACTTATTCAGAATTGATGAAAAAATGTCGCACAAAACTTGGTTTTAGGGGGTTACTTTTTATGAAAAAATGGTTTTACTCATTTGGCACATCATACTTAGCAATCGCAATGAACCTTATAGGATGCACTTTGGCTAATAAGATTCATTAGGTTCAAACAAAAAACTATGAAAAAAGCAAAATTAAAACAAAAGTTAATTTTAATCCCCTCCTCCGGTTCCCATTATTTTATTGTACCATAACTTGTTGCCATATAAGCCATATACTTGTTGTTGTGTTCACACCAAGCGGATTTTTCGATCTCAGGTTAGCTTAGGTGCGTTTACGGTAGTCTTGATTTTCTATTTTTAAGCTTTAGAATTTATAATCTTGCACTCACCACAAAGTTCACACAGCTCCAATTTTTATGACTTCGTAAAATCAACGACTATTGTCCCACTAACTTTTTCCAAAAGCGATTATTTATGATTTTTAAATTCTATTCTATTTTATTTCTACCTGCAAATAAAACTAATTTGCAATACCTCTCACACCACTTCCTCTAGATTTTTAACCAAATAAAGTATTATTTTTGGGTATAAGCAATATTTTTTTGAAAACAAGGAGTAAACCATGCATTGCTTGAAAGCTAAAAATTGCTACGTTACTATATATAATGAAGACTTTTTTTGTGAGTGTAAAGAATGTTGTGTAGCCAATTCGATGTCTTGCGGGATACATATGTTCTTTTTTTGTGATTTTCCATTTTTGAATATTGCTTGTGAATATTAGCCGAAATGAAAATAGACAAGCGGAAAGAGACATTTATACAATATTGGTCAATTATATCTGTGGCGTTTTATAATAACATCTTAAGTGTAAAAATCATGTTACGGGAAATTTTGCTTCAAAGTTTTCAATCGCCATATAAATTATATGACAGGATGTTTCGTTTTTGGACCATAAATTTGGCTACGGTCATTTTGTGTGGTTATAGTACTATATGCGTAGAATACAGTAACATCAATAACTCGGATCTGCCTTAAGTCCACTTAATATATTATTATAAAATGCCACAGATATAATAGATACTAATTAAAATATTCTCATGGAAAAATATCCGCTGCTAATTTTTACAAATATGTGTGTCGGTGTGTTGATATCTTACGTTTTACGGTAAGTGTATTCTTTTTGTGTGCTTTTGATTTTGTTTTCTAAGTAAACATGTTTACCTTGATGATTCCACACCGTGGAAATGTCCATTTTAAAATTGCCAATCAATCTATTTGGACGAAGAACACTACGGCTTTGCAGCACCTTTTGTGTTAATGCGAATGTAGTGTGATATTTGTTCGTGTAAAGATGTTGGTGTCATTTTTTTAAACATTATTTGCATGCGTTAATTTTTGGATATAAAGATTTCGAAGATTGTAGAGTAGTGTATAAGATATAGGAAAGAAAAAAAAATCAACACGAAGAAAGAGACAATGAGAGAAAGATAGAGAAATAGAGTAGAAAAAATTTATATATATTTATATATCAGAATTAAGGGTAAAATATTTAAGTCTTATCAGATATACATATAATAACTACATACCAGAAAAATTTTATCAATTTCGATATTAGCTCAAATTTGTTCTTATGAACTTTTGAAATATTTGAATTTCACTGACTTAAAGTGCACTCAAATAAATGTGTCACTCACTTATGCGGACAAATAAACTAATGGATTTTTTTGAGTGTACTTGTTGAGATCTTTTTTTTTGCTTGTGCTAATATCATATGATAAATATAGTAGATATAACAAAATTTGAGGCTTGTCAAAGGGCAACATACGGCAACATTTAGTGAAACAAACATTTAACCATTCTGATAATTTCTACGAGTTGTTATAATTATTTATTAAATACCAGGAGCATCATAGACCGTCGATAAGTCAATTTTGAATGAACCAACAAGTGTGCCGGAACGCAAAAACTTCCTGGATTGTATTACCTAGGAATAAGTTACAAGATTGACTAACACATGTACATAAAGTAGGCGTTTTGTAAAAGAAAAAAGGTTTAGGTAATACAAACACAAGAATGATAGAAACAAGATTACGCGTTCCGCAGTCCCATTATCTAATGCTATCTTTCTCAACTGATTGCATGACGTCACACAGTAGTTTTGCTTGGCAAAAACCTATGCGAATATGCGATCTCTTAGGCAAATTGGAGAAATTGAAAATAAATTCTTTCGAAAAAGTAAAGAAAAAATATCTACTCTTCTGTATAAGAATATGAATATTTTTGTATACGAAAAATATGAATTTTTTAAATTTTTAAGATTTTTATCTCCTAAACTATTGGAGACTGACAAAATTTTATTGTACCAATGGGTTAAGGAGATTCATATACATATTATAAAAGTAAGAAAAAAAAATATTTAGGCGTGGATGTGGAAGTAAAATTATTCCAAAGTCTGACAATATCGCTTGTGACGTCATGCTCTCTCTCTCTCTCATTTGCAAAACGCGTAATCTGGTTCTATCATTCTTGATAGAAACATGGCAGTACTGAGTACAAAAACTACTATAAAATTATACACCCAATTACACAAACACACACACACACACACTCACACATACAAATACACTCTGCGCATACCCAATGTGCACAAAAATGGATACGGATCCATTTCGATTCCGTTACGAGAATTCGATCGTATACATATGTTTCGACGGACGCGTTTCGAACCCGTTACAAATTCGCCAAAACAATGCTCACAACGTTGACCTAAAAGACGGTTTTCTAGCTACTATCAAATTTTTTATTTTATATTCAATGGATCAAGGATACGATATACAATTCTGTATTTTTTTTTCATTTTAAGCTAGCTGATATAACCGGTTTTACTTGGGTGAAAACCGTAAAATGAAAAATGAGCTGCTCTAAATTGGTTATTCAATTACTTTGAAGCTTATTTTAAAGGTTCATGGTTTTTCTATCGATTGAAAATAAAGAGATGCTGAGAAAATTGATTTTTAGCGATAACTTTGGATCGGATATAGATATTCGTATAATTTTTTTGCATAAATTATAATTTTTTGCATTATTATTATAAAAGGAATAAAAAAATTTTTGAAAAAAAAATAATTTCTTAAAAAAATGCGGTCCGGTATTTTGATGACGAAAACAGTTAATAGAATTTTTCGTAAAACTGAAACCATTTTGCTACTAACGACACTATGTCATATTGAAGGTAATCAAAAATGCAATTTTGAGTTTTTCTAATTTTAAAAACAAAAACAGGTTTGTGCCATTTTTTGAATAAAAAGTAAATATTTTGGACCTTTTTTTAAAAAAGATTAAAAATATATACGCCCAGCTGTCGGTACCCTTCAAATGGTTTTGAATGCCTTTCAAAGTGCGCTTTGGTACCCTTCAAAGTGCTTGAATTGAGTTTATGAATGAAAAAAAAAAAAATGGCATGAAATATATTCAAAAACAACGGAGTTATTTGCATCGAAAGTAAAACATACGAATTTGTGAGAGTTTTTTGTTATCCTAAGGAAATTATGTTTTTGAAAAAGACTTTGTACCAAAATTTTGTGCAATTTTGAAGATATCTTGGTCACCGACTTTGAAAACATGGTTTCGAGAAAAACGCGTTTGAAAATAAGTGCCAGCTCTGCGCGCTCTGGAAGGCGGTTCTTCACTAGGCTATAACTTTTTAATTTTTTGAGATATCTACTTGATTTCGAGTTTATCAAATTTTAAGCCAATATTTTTGAGGCTTGAAATTTTAAGAAAATGCAAAAAAAAATTTTCAAAAAAAAAGTTTTGAATACATAACCCCCTTAATAATTTCTTGTCAGAATTTTTAAATAAATATGATGAGTCATGAAGTTACATTTGACTATAAAATAGCCGTAAACAAGATATTTTTATTTTTATTATTATTTTTATTTTTAATTTCATAATTCATATTCATATTTCATTAAATTTAAAGTTATAATAAAAAAAAAAAAAAAAAAGTTATAATAATAACTTACAAAAATATATAATAAAGTTATAATAAAAAAATTAAAATACAATAAAAAACCAAATATTTTAAATTTAGCACAAGCCTTAAAAGGGGAAAAAGCGATTCGCGTTCTTGAGAGGAATTTCATACGAAAACGGTTCAGTTTCGGATCTGAAACGCTACCCGTTTCGGATAAAATATACGAAGAGTAGGTCCAACTCGAATTCGAAACGGATCCGTATGAAACGCTGGGTATGTACAATATCAGTTTTATGATAATACGCTGCTAGCGCTTTGCGCTGAAAAAATAAATTAAAAAAATTGCTCTTGGAATTAAAAAAATTTGGTATCATTCGGACATATCATTTTTGAATTTTTGAAAAAAGTAAAAAATAAAATGAATTTTAAAAATAAAAAAAAAGAAAACTACCAAAAAAGGCATTTTGATAGAAATTTACTAAAAAAGTGGTTAAAATTAGTGGCGGATTTGTTTTTTTTAGTTAATAACTTTGAACCTTTATTTAAAAGGCTACGAAAAGATAAATTCCGCTTTTTTCCGCCTTTTTGAAAAAAATCTATTTTGAAAAACCTTGTTTTAGTTTTAAATTTAGATTTTTTTATCATACATTAAATACATTTTACATTTTTTACTAAAAATTTAAGTAGAAAGACACGTTTTAAAGAGAAATTTATGTTACATTTTTGATTTTTAGAATTTTGGAAAAAGTAAAAAAATAGAATTTTGCACGCTTCAATTAATATAGGTCTAAGGTACTCTAAGGTCTAACCGATTTCGACTATTTTTAGTACATATCTATTTATTCCATTTGCCTATACTTCTAACCGAGTTTCGTTCGGTCAGAACTTTTCGGTGAACTTTCGGTGAACTTTTGTATGTACCTCCCATACAAAATCATGTGGAAAATGTATATATGTCCTAGGGGGGTACCCCAAATGACTGATAGATTTCAAATATTTTTGAAATGTTTCTTAGGTAGCTTAAACCTACTAAACATACTAAATTTTATTAACATAGGAGCTTTCCTTCTATTTCTTTTCAAAATTTGTAAGAGCTCAAATCACTGTGCGGTTTGGGTTGATTTTAATATGAGCAGACAGGAGGAACTTCCTCGCATATTTTTATTTACACATTTTATCACAACAATGTGTTCACATACTATGTGTGAGTATGTGTATACGTAGCAGTTCATGTCGGCAAGCATCACGTGACATGTTGTACTTTGACTTCGGGCAAAATAAACCGTTATTTTTCCTTTAACTTGCAGCATTTTCTTCAAGTTAGCCCAGAGCAGTTATAAAATCTCTTTGTTTTTCTCTATTTAATATCCTTTTTAATAACTTATAACTTCACTCTTGGGATGATATTTGATATGAGTGGATACGTACAAGAAGCGAACGTTTTTCTCGAACAACAATAGAAGAAAAAAAACTTTGAGCTCAAAAAACTTTGTGTAAACTTAGCTAGACGCATTCTCATCTTATGCTAGACGCATTCTCATCTTAGGCAGTCATATTGTCAAAACTTTTGCCAATTGAAGAAGACGTTATTGGATCTACCTTGAAAGTAAGTATGAATTTAACTTGAGTATCACCAAGGTTAAGTACTTTAAGGGAAATTAACAATGATGCGTAGGGCTCATATTGCTGAAAAGAAGGTGTCTATCAAAAACACTCATTGTATGCCGTTAGAGGCAAGTGTGTTCCATGATATTTAAGTGCTGTGGTTTATCGTCGTACAGGCTGCCTGAGGTAAAATATGAAAATGCTAATGACATAGGCAAACATATCTTATTTACGGTAACTGAAATTATGCAGTATATGTAGGGATTTTCGAGTCGATGTGTATAAAGTTAAAAACTTTTTTAAAACCGTCTTCAAAAATAAATTATGACTGTGATGGGATGCTTTTAACGAATGTTAAAACTTCAAAGAGGTGCTTTTCTAATAATTTTTCATCATAAATTATATACTATGGGGATTCGAGATGTTGTGAATTTGGTATTGTATAGTGAAATTGCATAATTAATCTGAATTATATCATAACATAAGTCTTGATCTCTTATTTCTTGCGGTAAAAAAAATGGTTGACTACAACGTTTTAAAGTGGGTTACTTTAAATCACCAGATAGTAAGTCTATGATCCGGTATCCAATTTGTTCTCAACGTCCTTATCATAAAGTATTCACAGTTTCTGTTCTTCATTAACAGCTGAAATTTTTTCCACTAAAAAGTGTGGGTTTTCACTTAAGGATATGGCAACATTGCACTTTGACAGCAAAGATATGTCAACTTTTCATTCGAATACGACGGTTACTACATACTTTATTTCGGGAATAAATATGAAGACCTAATTTGTTTTTTTTTTTGATAAATGTAAAAAATTCAATTTTATTTCCAATAACTTGTTTGTTGTTTCCGCTGTGGATTTGGTACCCAAAATTGTGTGGACAACTATTTTCGATGCCAGAAGAAGCCGTTGATGCTTTGAAAAACTATGTTTTGGAGATGCCTCAAGCGGAATGGGATAAATGTTATGATAACACTTGCAAAAATGTATTTTATTAATCATAGAGGAGAATATTTCGAAAAACAATCAAGAGAAAAATTCGATCTTAATATTTATTCCCGAAATATATGTAGTAGCCTACCTAAGACTACCTGACCTAACAAAGAAAACCAAAGAAAATCGATAAATTTGGGAAAAAATATTTTTATTTCTCTACATAGTCTCCTTTTATTGCTCGATACACTTTTCCCAGCAATGTTCAATAGCTTCGATACCCTGTTTAAAGTAAAAACCGTTGAGCTCTTCTAAATAGCCATCAACCGCAGACTCAACCCCTTAATTGCTGGCAACCACTTTTTCAATCTTTTACCACCGAGCCATTTTTTCAAGTTTGGAAACAGAAAATAATCCGAGGGGCTTAATCTGGCGAATAGGGTGCCTGAAGAAGCAATTCGAACTTTGACTCATTAATTTTGACCATCGTGAAAGCGGATGTGTGAACTGGTGAATTGTCTTGATGAACCAAAACTTTTTTTTCGCCAAATGCGGCCGTTTTACTTGATTTTATCACTGAAATGCTGCAGTAAGTTCGCATAATGGTGGCCGTTGATTGTTTTTTCTTTCTGAACATAAACAAATGGAACTGTCTTTATTCGAGTATAATTGGATCAATTGTATGTATTAAATAAGATGGACAGTATGAGTAGAAAGTCGGATAAATATTACGTTTCATATTGGAAGCATTTTTTAATATTCTTGCAGGGGTATGTGGTACGCTTAAGGTATTGTAGAGTGGTAGAATTAAGATAGAATGGCTTGACTTTGGTGTAAGCTTTACCTATACTTTTTGGGTCACTTGTCATAAAATGAGCACAAACCTTTTGTTTGCCATGTGTCCTTTTTATTTTTCACTAGATGTGATTATGTACACTCACCGAAACAGCTATATGTGCCTAACAAATAATTGAACTTTACTAGGGTAGATTTAGGTAACTGTAAAATCTGAGTATGCAGAAAGTTTGTTTGTTTAATTATTTGTTGTTTTAACACTTTTTTAAATTTTGCTCTCTTATGGAGCTCTTCAAATAATAAACGTTGTCTCATGACCACTGAAAGAAATAGAAAGAAGTACACACACAACTTTTTTTAATTTTTTTGTGTAATAAAAACAACAGATAAAAATTGTTTGACATATTGAGATTTTTTTAGTAATTTGTATGACCCCCATTATTTATGATGACCTGACAAATGCGATTAGGCATTGACCTCACTAGGTTTTGTAAGGTAATATTGTCAATTTTTTGCCACTCTTCTTTTATTGCGTTTTTCAGCTCTTTTAGACTAAAAAATTGTCTTCCATTTTTGTAACCGTGGTGTGGCGTCCGTGGTGTAGTTGGTTAAAGTGCGTGGCCGCTATGTCAAAGAACTTTGGAAACCCAGGTTCGAACCCCAGCAGCGACAGAAAATTATTTGAATTAAAATAATTTTTCTGTACGGCCGCCACCTCTCTGCAGACAATGGCAAACCTCAGAGAGTAATCAAAATGCCATGTAAAGCTTCTTGAGAACGAGAACTTTCCGTTCATCGCCGTTCGGAGTCGGCGTTAAGCATGTAGGTCCGGTTCTCGGTCAATTGTGTACAAACTTAATAACACGCACAACACAATTGATCATAAGAAGCTAGGTCAAAGTCCTTTCAAGGGCTGAAATGGCCAGTTATTTATTTTTTTTTTTATTTTTGTAACCGTTCTTTAACAAAATACTCCAAAGATTTTCCATCGGATTTAAGTCCGGGCTGAGAGCAGGCCACTCCAATAATGGTATTGATTGCGATTTTAGAAAGTTGTTCGTGTGCTTTGCGCAGTGAATAGATGCATTATCCTGTTGAAATGTCCAGTTATCACAATACAAATCACCAGCAAAATCTATTAATTTACTGTCCAGTAACTCCACATAGCGCTCAGCAGTCAGTTTGTTTGAAACAAAACATATTTTAGACTTGCCTTTGTAGCCAAATGCAGCCCAAATCATAAGCGAACCACCTTGAAAGTTTCTTCTTAAGCATGTTTGGCGAGGCTTTCTAACGTCTTGCCAAAACTTTTGACTGCCATCAGGATCACTAAATATGATGTTTTGCCACTATTCTTCCCGAAATTTAAATTTTTCTGCAAACTTTAATCTTGTGCTCTTATCCCTTTCAGACCCGACGCTTATCTACTGAACATTTTTTTATGATTTTTGGAATGTATGGTCGTTATATGGTATGAAAATATTCTCAATGTTTATGTTTCGCAATTTACATATCCTTCGAGGATTTTCAGGACACGCACAATTTTGATGCACTCGTTTAAAACTTTATCTGAAGCCCATTTTTTTAGCAACAAATGATTCAAATTTATTTGAAACATCAAAATTTATTATTTCTTTAGTTCAAATGCATTAACTTCACCTTTTTTACACTGTTTATATTTTTGTAATTGAAGATACAACTAACCTCTGCGACTCATTTTGACAAAACTAAAAAGTTTATCAAGAATACCACGCGTGTTCAAGTAACGGTAAAGCGAATTGCGGAACAGTGTGAGAAACAAAAGTAAACAATAACAAGCACAATCGATTCATTTCGTTCATTATAACATTCGTTAAATAAAAGTGGAAATATTAAAGATAGAATCCACCCGCACAAACGATGCATCACGGTCTGAAAGGGTTATGGCGTTTCAGTAGCATAGGTTTGGCTATCCTTTTTTGATATTTTATGTTACTGTCTTCGTTTAAAATTTGTTGTACTCTTCTTTGCGTAATATTTAGTGAGAGTTGCTGCATTATTTGCTTGGCACTAATGTTTTGAATAACCGCAAGGCGCTTAATTTCTCTTTTGTCTCTTTCATTAACCTTCGATTTGGGACCAAGTCTCTTCGTTGTGTGATAACTGTCTGGGTTTTTTAAAACCTTTCCGATAGAATTTCTATGTCGCTTTAATTTAGCAGCTATCTCTCCCATTCCCGCCTCTTTATAGGATTTAATGCGGACTTGTTCGATTTCTGAAAATGACGTTCCTCGAGGCGTTATTGTCTTTGAAAATATAAAAATTAATAAAAATATTAAGAGTTAATGAAAATTTTGTTCTTATTTTAGTCTGGTTTTCTATATTTTTTATTAAATATTTTTGATTTTTTTTTGCACTGTTTTTAACAACAAACCGCACTCTTTAATAGTTTTTAACAACTAATGGACATATAGCCATTTCATATAGCGAGAAAAAGACAAAGTTCAACATTTGAAGATTACGGTACAATAAGAGAGCAAAATCCAAACAAGTGTTATTACAACAAATCATAGAACTACAAATTATTTTTTTGCGTACTCAGATTTTACCATAAAGTTAATCTACACTAGTGTACAAGTGATAAAGCTCATAAATTGTTGGGCACATATAGCTGCTTCGCTGAGTGTAGTGTCTAATTGTAAGGTTCAACCTTTCTGCGTAACAACAGGTTTAACCTTTCTGTAATATTTTAACAGAAATCTCTAAATAAAACGGCTGAGTTCCAAAGATCTCCCTAGTATATAGGATTTATGGCAAGTTTTGCCAGTGTTCTTAATTAGTTCGCCGCAACTGTATATGAGTTCGAAGCTATCAACACTATTAAAAACATAATTTTAATTTAACCAGAAAAAAAAACAATCAAACACCAACTTTTTGCCAGACATAATTAATCATACAAGAAAAACTTTATCCTTCTTAGATATACACGTTAACTTGATTGAGTTAGTGAAGTGCTTTACGAACTAAACGCACAAAGTAATCTTTTTCTTCTTAACTAATCAACAGTCAGACGTACGTGACACGCATTACTACACACATTCCAAAGTAAGCTCAGCATTCAGAAAGACACACTCATATGTTGAAATAACATCTTCCAACGAGTGAGTGACTAAATGGTAGAACATTATCTTAATAACCAATACTCTGATAACTAATTGAGCAAAGCGGAAACAACTTTCCGCTAACGACAACAGGCAGAAGTCAAATAGCGGAAATGATAAAGGATATTAAGATTTCATTGCATGCATGCTTATGTGGATGATAAAAGGAGGATTAACTTGAGCATTAATCATGCGGGAAAATGTTGGTTTTCCACTCGAGTGCCAAGTAGAAACAATTTCTTATTCTTATTGTTTCAATTATAAAATAGTTTGGGGAATTCTTGATTTTGAGTGTATAAGCGTTAATCGGTTAATACGCTTAAGTTAACGCTGTATTATTTTGCATAAATTATCTTTAGGTGACAATAATAATTGAAGGGATCATTTATTTTGCCAGCTTGCATTTAGCAGCCAGCTAACGGTTATAATTAAATATTTTTTTAATTAAATAATAGTTAGTGAAATTAATTGACTTAAGCAATGCCTTGATCGAATTGCTTAGGTCAAAATTAAATCTTTCAAATTAAGAAATAAAAAACTTCTATCTTCAACTTACCGAAAGTGTTATAATTTTATCGAATAGCATAACCGGTGGCATGTGAAAGTCGAAGACGAAATACTGGAAATGAAAAGATTACAGTTTTATTTAAAAAAAAAAAACTTGATTTCTATAGGTATACTTTGTAAAACATACCTCATTGAAGTAAGGACAATTGGTGCTTTCCTTAACGCTGGTATATTTCTTTTGATCTCCTACTTGTATGCAAACAACTGGGTCCATATTCAGCCCTGGCAACTGGCGTGCCTCGATGACGGTGATGCACACTTGAAAGTCCTGCGACTTCAGATGAACCGCTGTGCGTGTCATTGCCTTGATCCTTAAGTTATTTAAAATAAATTTAGTTTAATGAGAGAAGTGAAAAGTATAGCGTATTGTGCACAAACATTTTGCCTTGATCGAATTGCTGCAGCTCTTCTATGTCACTGGATTGATTTGAATGACCGCTGTCACCTGGTGTGCCTGCCAGAACGTTACGTTGTTGCTGTGACTGCTGCTGATCATCCGCATCAGTTTCGGTTGCGGATGCATTATTAACTCCACCTTCGTTTTCAAATATAAGCGGTGACCTTAAAATAAATTAATTGGTGTTAGTTTTTGACTCATGATCTTAATAATCATAAAATACAATATATGAGGGCAAGCGGAAAACTCCCTGAATAATAAAATAGTTGGAGCCGTGGTCGAAAATCCTATGGAACATTTGTAAAGTATCATCTTTAACTAGAACGCATTTGAATTTCAAACTGATATGTCATTCAGTTCTGTTTTGACACCCATTAAAAGCAAGCAACCCTGAAGATTTTTTTTATAATGCAAAAAACCGCCTCGTTTGTAAAACATTACGGAGACATTCACCATCGATTGGAATAATTCACAAGTAGTTTACTCATTTTTATAGCGTTTGTGGTGGTAGGTTTGAGATTGAAACGTCAGAAATGGTCGATAAGATCAATGGTATTATGTATTGGACGATAGGCGAGCGAAATTGCTAGAGAATGCTAAGGCCATGGATATCTTTACCGAACGTGAAGAGAAAATTGTGCATAAATTCTTGGAAATGCAAAGCTATCTGCCAGATGGATGTCGCAAATGCAAATATTCTGTTGACAACAAGCGCGACCGCGTGACAAATTCAAAGGATGGTTAGGAGATGTTCAAGCGCAATAAAAATGATTCTTTGCGACAATCGTAGACGAATGATGGAATCTTCACAGTACTTTAAAGACCAAAAAATAGTCGAAACAGTCGGCTTGTCCTCACGAATCGAAGCCGAAAGAGGCCAACGTGGGTTTAAAGACTTACAAAGTTGTGGTGACAGTTTTTTTGGTATATACACTGTAGCGTCCATATTGATTATCTTGAAAAGAGCAAAATGATCACCGACGCATATAATGCAGAGCTGTTGGATCAATTCGACGCCGATTTGGAGGGAATGTCCCCACAGAGAAAAAAGAGCTCTTTCATTGGTCTACAGTCGTAAAGGCAAAATTTCACAAATTGCACTATGAATTGGTTCGTCAACAACCATATTCTCTAGATTTGTCCCCTTGTGACTTTTATCTATTTCTTAAGTTGAACAAATGGCTCAGCGAAAAGTGATAGACTGAAATCCTATTATACGCAAGGTGTATCGCAAGAAGTGTACCGCGCTACAAGAAGATAAAATTGAGAGATTAAATTAGTTTTGAGCAAATAACCCATTTCTTTTCTCATTTTTCAGTGATTTTTTTCCCTTGCTCTTGTTCTGTATAGAACAGTAAAGCACCATTTACTGTCCAGTACTGTTCAATGCCTAGAACGTCCAGAGCATCTGACTTCAAAAGTTCTTCACCATTCATATTGAGGGGAGCTGATGGGCAATTCATTCGTTAGTGAGTTTACAGGCAACACTGGGTCTTGCTAGTATTAAACTCGAGTCTATTAGCAAGCCCCACACGGAGATTGTTTTCAAGTCATCTTGAAGTTTGTCATTCATATTTTTCTCTCTTTCCCTCAATCTCAATTTTGTCTGTTTCTCTCAATCTAAAAGAATATGAATAGCGAATGCTGCTGTTGTCCGCAAACGAACGAATTGGGTTATGAGTCAATGAAAGAAGGTCTTTGATAAAAACCAGAAACAAAATTGTTGAAAGTACTGATCATCGATGATGGATTGACGACGAAACGGTTCGATGTGTTTTTCAGAAAGTAACCATCAATACCATCTGCAATAAGTTTTGACACGAGAGTTTTTTGCCATATTCGATCGAACGTCTTAGAAATATTCAGAACAACAACCTTGCTTTTACCCAAGAAGAGAACACAATGGTTTAATTTCTCAGTGAGGAACGCCGTAAGGTCACCTCTAGAGCGGATAATTACTGGTGACCTAATGCTACAGATAATTCATAAGTGTATTATACTCGCCATGATTTTGGAGAGCTTAGAGTACATCGCAATGGGTTGGTTGTTCCAAGGGTTTGTGGCATTGCCATTTTTAGGTACCAGCTGAACATTCGGGACTTTCCAACAAAATGGAAATACTGCTGTCCTGTAGAAAATGTTGAAATGGTTATGCAAAGTTCAAGCCAGTGCACAAGCATACTTCTTTAGAAAAATTGTTGGTATACGTATACCATGAGCCCAGGAGATTTGTTTATGTTTAGGTTTGAAGTTTAATTGTTCTACTTTGAAAATATATCTCTTGCATCGAAGACGATCTATTTTCAAAAGAGGGCGGTGGCTGACTGTTAGTCGGAATTGTGCAATTATGTGAAAATATCCAGTCAACAGGTCGCTTTATCAGACGAGTTACTAAAGGCTTGGCCATCATTTAAATGCGTAGGAATCGACGAAGACGTCGGATTTTTTATTCTTTTTTCAAATGACCAACATTTTTTGCTCTCTTTGGGCATAGAAGAAGAAGTTGTTCTTTAATGCGAGTTTTGTAAAGAACTCGCATTTTAAAACTGCGTTACAGTGATGCCTAGCCTCAATGTGAAGTTTTCTAGTTCAGTTCGTGAAGTTACCTTTTTTCGTTTTTAAGTCCAACTGGCAGAAGAACTATATCTGATGAAGAGAAATAGACTTCAGATTATTTTTTGTGAAATCGAAACATATCATAATGTTTTGATTTAAACGTAAGTATTCTTTCTTTTTTCGGTGTAAAGATTTAAATTTATATTTCTATTGACTTAAAGCATTTTACAAACGAAAAAAAAAAAATAAAATGCCATAATTTCCATATTTTATTATCTTCATATATCAAAACAAATATAAGTTCATAAATATTATTAAATAATTTCGATTAATTACAATAAAATATTCATTTGAGCAATGTATTAATCAAGTAAGTGTTTCAAATATCCTAGAAGGCACACATGTTTTCACACAAATATATTAATGTGTCAGTGTGTTGGAAGCATATTCTGGTGTATGTGCGCTTTAAATATGTGTATATAATATATTTAAGAGAAGTACAGAAACTGAGTGCTTCATATTAAATTATAAAAGGTTTATTAACCACCTCTAACTGGTTAACAGGATATCATTTTAAGGATGCTCTTGTTTATAGCAAAAGGTATCAGTAAAATGTGTTGTTTTAACTCCTTAAGGCATGATGGATAGGAATGCGTGTATCAAAAGAAAAAAAAAAACAAAATGTTCTCAAAGCGAATGGTTTGTTTTCGAATGTGTCAAGGTCAAGGAGTAAGTTGGAAGTGGAATAATAATTTTCTTGTCTTTCTCATCCAGTTTGTTAGAAATTTTTTCATGGAATGTACTATTTTTAGCGCTGATTTTATTTTTGAGTAAAAGCAAACATTTTTTCCCACACATTTTTACGAGAACGCCCCTGAAGTGGTTCACGGCACGTTTCAGAAACATTCAAATTCAAGCAAACAATGTTGCAAAAACCAACAGAAAGTAAAGAAAATAATAATAACAATGGAATAATGTAAGAAATAATTTAATTTGTTTAAGTATGGTTGGTTTTTACTCTCTTCTTATTCAATCTATTTATTCGATTCGGGTCGGTTGAAGTGCAAATTCAGGTGGAGTGGCAAAGGATTGTTTTCTCATATACCTAGTCATCTATCTGTTTAGAAGTAATCGAAGTAGCGCGTACGCTTTCTTTTTCGTAAGAAGTTTTTTGGTATGTCTTACAGATGCGTTTGCATATGTCCTGTGTCTGGGATCATCTTTACTGAGCCAAACAATTACATATATACAATATATTTCAATATTTCTCTTCAAATGGAGTTTATTTTCTGGTAGTCACAAAATTTTCCTGGTTATACTTAGTATAGATAATACGACACAGAGATAGACGAGGGTTATTATACATATTTGGGGAATAAATATAAATACCAAATTTTTTTTTTATTTAATAAAAAATACAAGAAATTTTTTTAATATTTGTCACGGTATCAATTGAGATACGTAGAAAAATAGGAAAAATTCCTATTAAATATAGGAACTGAGATAAGTAATCCAGCGGGGAAGAATTATTTTTCATCAAGACAATGTGAGCTTGAGGCATTTTTGAGCACTCAAAACATAGAAATTAGGGATCATCCGCCGTATAGTCCTGATTTGGTACCTGACTTCTTATCGTTCTCGCATATCAAAGAAAAACTGAGCAGCCATGGATTTTTGACGCCAGAAGAATTGGTGCGTTAAAAAATATGTATTGGAGGTGTCTCAAGCGGTATGGGATAAATGTTATGACGAATGGTAGTATCCTTTTAGTTCATTGATTTTACGAAACAAAAAATTAAAATTAATTCTTTTAGAAGTTATATCTGGAAAAAAGGAGTTGTGTGATGTGTTGTGTGAAAGCGTATGTTTATACTTGTCCCTATAAATATATCCCTATTCTTTCCTTTGTTGCCAAACTTATTGTCATTTTGGTCTTTATTCTTATATTTGTCCTAATAATTGTCCCAATATTTGCCCACAATCTTGTTTTAGTCAATATCCAAAAAGCTGACCTTATCCTTGTTCGAATCAAGAACATTTCCTATCCCTTTTCCCACTTCTTTCCCAAATCTTTGACCCAAACCCGAAATCTGTTCTTAGTGTGTCCAAACCCTTGTTGTTCTATTATTTTTACCAATTTTTTTTCCAATCCATGTCTGAATTCTTGCTCTTATCCTTGTCTAATTCCATGTTCTGACCTTTGTCGAAATCTTTATGATACCACTTATTCCTGGTCATAATCCTCGTACAAACCCTTTCCCTCAGCCATTTTCTAAACCATGTCTTAATCTATATTCAAATCCTTGTCCTAACGCTTCGGGTATAATTTATGTAAAAAGCTGAAAGTGTTTATGATGCAAGTGAAACTACTTGCTTGAAACTACTTGCAAGATGGTTTTCAGTTGCTTTAACTTCTGTCTCGCTTACTTAAACAGTTTTGATTTTTTGTTTATATTTTGTCCTGCTGGATACTTTTTTAAATGGCTTTGATTTATCTCGCTTCTTTACATAGATTTCGGGTGTTGTTGTTCTTGTTTTATTTCTGTGATATTTTTTCTGTTGTGTTGTGCTTATGTTGTGAAATAAAATTGGCGAGATTATTAAAAAAAAAAAAGAAAAAAATAATTAAAAGAAAACAAAAGCCAGCCACAAGCAGCAAGTACGCACTTTTAAAACCATCAGCTCAATAAAGCTGGTGCCATCTACAAGCAACAAGCGAGCACTATAATCACTTCCAGCTCAATAAAGTTGCTTCCATCTGCAAGCACAATCTCGTAACAGCTTCAGCTTGTAAACGCGACTTTAATCGAATCATTGAGTAAGTTTATGATTTGGTGAAGAAATATTATAAAATTAAAATTTATTACTGACTTCACACACTTAGAGAAATCACTTGTCGACCCAGTTCATCCTAAACTTTCAAGATCAGGAGACACAGTAGTATACTGAGAATTTTGCGTTTTGAATTATATGTTTTGCTAAAAATATCAACATCGCGGGTGCGCGGATATTGATGTACATTCCTAGTAATAAAAATAATGAAATTTCAAGGGTGGAATAATTTCTTACGAAGTTAAACCCACCTTCAAATTTTGTTTTTGTAAGTGTCGAAAGTATGCCCAGCAGGCTGTAATTCTACGAATCCAATGAATGTTGCTATATTTTTGTTTGAAATATAAGGGATATTTCGTTTTTTCTTAAAAGACGCTGTCAGAAATGTGTTTATTCTGGAATAGCTTCCAGGCACAGCTTAAGAAATACAATAAAAACTTTTTGCTTTTAAAATTTGTAAACATATTAATATTTTTCTAATCTCCAGCAAATGAAAATAAATACAACCCAGGCATTAATGAGCATAATTTACGAATTGATAAAGGAAGAGGAGAGTGGTGCTACTTCTGAAAAGAAATGCATAATTAATATTTATATTTTCTCACATGAGGAATGAAGAGTGAAAGGAAAATTGGTTCAAGCCACATAACGAGATTGTGTCTTTAAGATTATTTAAATAATCTTAATGATATTAAATTAAGGGGGATTATATATCCAGAGGCCGAAAACAAGGTCATGTTTGTGAATTTTTTTAATGAAGTCTAAGGGATATTTTTAAATAAGGGTTTTTATACTTAAAAATATACATGGTATGTTTAGTTTTTTCATTTAAATTTAATATTAAGGTAGATACAGCATTTTTTATAGAGCGCTGTGAAAAAAGGAGAAAAGCGGTGACCAAGATTGCTCCTCCTTAATTCATCTGAAAAAAAAATGAAATATATTATCGAACTAGATACTTAAAACTCGTACTTGTCATAGCCGATTTTGAAAAAAAATTGATTTTTTACAAAATGGCGCATTTCCGAAAGTAAAGTAACGATTTCGACCAAAATGTCGTCATTATTTTGTCTATAACTAAAGAACGAAGAAACGAAGCCGGCAAAAAATCAAAACGATCGGTACACTGAGTTTCAAGAAATCTTGGTCATCGACTTTGAAAACATGGTTTCGAGAAAAAAGCGTTTGAAAATAAAGGCTAGCACGGCGCGCTCTCGAAGGCGGTTCACTCACTAGGCTATAACTTCGTTATTTTTTGAGTTATCAACTTGAAATTTTGACCACATATTCTTGATACTTGAAGCTTTAAGAAAATGTAAAAAATGATTTTGGGTACGTAGTCCCCCTTAATAAAAATAATTCTTCTATTCCTCCACAAAACTTTATTCACAACAACGAGAACAACAAACACAAAACATGAATGTCATTTAAAGGAGAATTTAATTTGAACTAATTAGTCGGCCTTGAGTCGAGTGGTAGCGCGCTTGACTGCTTTCTTTTGAGGTCTCGGGTTCAAATCCCGGCGCAGCCAAGTTCCTTAGCTTTAACCTTTCTTTATTCCTTACCTCATTTCCAATCCAATCAACTGAAATCAACTGAAAGTTATAATTAGTGTATATTTGACATCAACTGAAAGTTGGAGAGATGACATTTACAGCCCTATTCTGGCAAATCAATAGGGCTGTAAAATCAATTGATACTGAAAACTTGTGATTCGGTCTCTATCAAAGAACTAAGAGAAAGTTTTGCTGTGCAAGAGCTTATGTCAAAAAATCATGCTCAATCTCGCTTGAAAAATTCTTCAACACACGTATAGTATGTGTGAGTAGAACACCACTTCCTTATATTTTATTTCTATGGTCTCTATTGATTCGTATTCAGGTTGAACTGTCACAAGCAAAAAGCTTTAAAAATTCACCACATCATGTTGTAAAGCTTTTTGAATTGGTTACACAAAAATGTATAAATTTTGATACATTTTTGTGTAACAATGACTTGTATGCTGAATTGACCGCGATACCGATCATTGGCTTATGGAGATCGAAAAATGATTGCCGACATAGTTAAGATAAGAGCCATTAGCATAAAAATAAAGAGTTGCCAAAAATTGAGGCAAATGGTATGGACGGCTTTCGCTCATCATGTGATTGAAGTTCCTCAGTTGAATTCCAAACACACTGTATTCGACAGTCGACATGAATTTACAAAAACGCTTTCGGTGCCCTAGAAGCCGTCTTCTTAAGATATTCCCTCTTTTTTGTTCTGCTACGTAGATGAATTAAATTTCATTTGTATGAATTTTTCGCTTGTGACCTTCTTCTCTACTTGTCGCTATTTTGATCACTATTGATACAAAAAGAGCTTTTTAAAAGTGCTCAGAATAGGAATTTGTATCAATTGTGACTTCTGTATCAATTGATACTGAGGTGGCTTTTGTGACTTTGTTAGAATGACTTGAAGTGACTGAGATAAAGCCATAACTCCTGCCTCTGATTCAAATTCACATGCTCTCCACCACGCTCAGAAGATCCTATACATGTTTAACTTGATTGCCCCTTCTTTCTCAAATTTCTGTCACGCCATTTTCGAACTGAGATAGACTTGACTGAATAGGTATGACACTTGAAATCCTTGGCTAAAAGCTAAACAAAAATTTTCAACAGATATGATCTTTTCTACAAAAGTTTAAAATTTTCGAAAATTTTACAGCATTTTAGCTGAATTGTTTGTGTTTTCGCCTCAAATACAACTTACAAGTACACTTTCTTCCATAAGTATAAGTACTCATTTAGGCATATTTCGAGCATATCGTGTCGAAAACATTCAGGGCTTACCACATGTTTTCAAACCGGAAATAAGCAGGGCTGGTATTTCGAAATTAATTATGCGCTTAAAAAACTCGCAGTCATACGATATGTTTTAATCTCTAAAAGGTAAACTGCAGCATAAATTAAGCATAATTCTTGGAAATATTAAGGAAGCCGCTACTTTTTCTTTGCCTTAAGAAAATTACCATCTTTCACCACCGAAAATTACCACTGGTGCTTATCTTTACTTTACATAAAATTCATACAAGTAATAAGTACATAAAAATCGTATACAAAGAATTATTTCGTACTGAGCACTCACACGACATGAAATCAAAATCATCTCCTTAAGAAAAGTACGACTTTATAAAAACCATACTATATTTTTTTTTTAATTTAAGCACACATGGAGCACAAAGTAGCAGCACATATTTTTTTATATATGAATCAAAAAGGTCGGCTTAACATAATGTTCATGTTATACACGTGAAATTCTTGGTTCAAATCTTAAGAAAAAGTGGAGGTCAAGTTAATTTCTTGCATTAGTACTGCAAGCATTTTTTTTAGACTTTCACCTTTCATGACTTAAATTAACACGTGCCTAAAAGCACTCCTGGAATAGCATATCTTTATACATGTTTGCAACCTTGTTACTATGACATCTAACAAGCTTACATTAGTATGTAAAGTACATTTGTATTTGTTAGTACTTTAACCAAGCCACAAGTCATCAAATCATCAGCTTAAGCCGAAATTAATCTCTCAATATGTCATTCCATCATTATATGACTAAACTCATGACCATCGCCTATGACCATCGCCCTCCGATGACAATTGCAAATTATTTTAGCATTTACTTTTTGTTTTTTTTTCATTTATGTCCTTACTAATGATGGTCCTGACTTATTCGCATTAACTGACGCTGTTGTTGGCAAGACTTTCGTTAGAGCCACAAGCAGTTTGTGATGAGTGGTTGAAGCTATTTGGCTTAAATTGTCATAAATTAATTGGTTGCATAATAAATAGAGTGAAATGCAACAGTTGGCTGATTTGGGAATTCGCCAAAATTTCCTAAGGCTTTTGACGAAATATATTAAAATTTCAATTTATTAGGTGGTGTCTTATTCCTTGCTTATATTGAGCTTATTTATTATTATTATTACTATTGTTATTATTATTTTTATTATTGTCTTTTCTTGAGTATTTATTCATACAGCTTCCTTGCAGAGGTTTTCTGAAAATTGTGAAATTATTTATTAAAATTAAGCTGAGAGAGACAAAATAAGCAAAAATAAGGCAGACAGTTAGCTTTGTGTCGCAAGGAAATAGCAAGGGTTGCTTGTTTCAGGGGAAAAAAATTCTTAAAACAAGCTCGTTTTATAAATATTTTACGTACTTAATTTAATGAACATTTGTTTTTAAGAAAATTTTTTAAAAATAACAAAAAATTTAAAAAGAAAAAATGTATGTGGAATATACACAAAAACTAAAGGGTATTTTTTTTTAAACAGTAGAACTTTGAATCAAAATAAAATACTGAGATTACATAATTTTATACTGAAAATGGCTTTATTAGAAAGATCATTTTATGTCATTAGTATTTAAATTAGGGATGTAACGGATTCGGTTCCAGAAGGTCAGAACTACCGATTGATTTTACACCTCCGACTACGACTTCGGCTCCGATCATTTTGAATCGGAGTTATAACGATTTTAATAAATTTTGAATCGATCCGATTTAAAGTTTCTTAAACACGAGCACAGTTCTCCGTAAGATAATTTTGATAACTTATTAACTCTCTGGCAGCACTGTGTTTCAACTTTAACGTTATCTTATTTTCGTTTTCTTATTTCCTGTTTTCCTTTACGAACTATTTCGGGGAATCTGACACATCTTTATTTTACTCCGGTTCCGACTCCGGTTCCAACTCCGGTTCCGGTAAACTTATCTCCGTAACAATCCTAGTTTAAATATTATTTGGCTGGTTCGAATGTGGCTCTTGCTGGAAGTTCAATTTTCGACCACTTTTTCAAGGATTTGGGGCTGTATCCCTACAATGATGCGCACAATGCTGTCTACCAAGGCTTTCATATTGCTGGCTTGTTCGCATAGGCCATTGACTTCACATGACCCCAGAGAAAATAATCCAAAGGCGATAAAAAAAGACAGTTCGCCAAAAACTTCCTTTAGTAAGTCGATTGATTGACGCGCCGTACGATATATTGCTCCGTCCTGTTAGAAAAACAAGTCTTCAATAAATATCCCATTCAATTGGGGCACAAAATAGTCTGCAATCATGGCTCTATAGCGATCGTTGTTAACGCTTTCGCATTTTTAAAGAAGTAAGCAAGAAAATTTCCACAGGCCTAAAAAGCGCACCATACAGTAATTTTTGGTGGTTATAACGCTACTTTGAGAATCTTTTGTGTATTTTCCTCACTCCATATGCGATAATTTTAACATTGAGTAAAAAATGGGCCGCATCTATGTACAGAATATTGCGATAAAACAGTGGGTTAGCTTCCGGATAACTTTCAGCCCAGTGACCGAATGTACGGCCAACCGATGGTCATTCCGTTTTAATTCTTGCACCAGCTGTTTCTTAGTAGGTCGTAGGCCGATATATCTCTGGAAAATTTTTGTGGAAGTTTTAGAGAATTTACCATTTTGATGACGTCATTTTGTATAGGAGGTAATCGTAGTTTTCATCCATTTTTCTATAAATAAATCTGAAAAATTCAATTTTTTTAAAATTACGGTTGTAATCGTGACAATTGGCAGATGGATATACAGTTTTCTATATCTTCCACGCCTCATTTATGGGCGTTACAAAACAGAGTAACAAAGTTAATAGGTAAACCTAGTACGACCATCTGTCCCATTTACTCGGGACATGTTCCCGAGTTTCGGCAATTGTCCCGGTCTCCTCAAATCGAATGCCCCCCAAACCAAATGTCCCCAAATTCAGCGAGAAGTTTTTGTATTCATCAGTTCGGTTATTTGACTAAATTTATAACTGCTGAAAAAATTCAGGATTGGAAATGAAACAAAAAAACCATTTCATATGCGCTGGGAGGAGTGCTTCAAACAATTCGCGGCAAAAAAGGTACCGTACAAACTTTTATATCTATTGCTAACCCGGTACATCTGCTTCAGTCAAACGAAACTTCGAATTTTAAAAAACCGAATTTGAACGAAAGAAAGAACACGCCTTGAAACAAGTACGAGTTCTTTGGAAAGAGTCATATACGTGAAATGTAACATGAAGTTGTATGAAATTTTTTGTCTATACCCTCTAAGATGGATCACTATTTGTAATCCAATGGGTTCAGGTCTGATCTACCCACTGGCCACTGATCCGTGGAACTGAAGTCCGGTACATTGTTTTTGAGACACTCTTGAGTCATTGTTGCCTTATGGGCCAGACCAGAATTTTGTTGAAGGGTCCACGGCTAGTTTAGGAATAATGCCGTATTAAGAGGCTTGACAACGAATTCCAAAACATCAGAGAAACAAGTGTGTGAAACTCTTTTGCAGAAGTTTTTGATTCCTTTTTCACAAAAATGGAGCTTGGTAACCCCATCATAGGCGACTCCCCACCAAACCATCACAGAAGCTTGTTGGTGACCTCTTTGAACTTTTGGAATGAGTTCTACTGCATGTCGTGATGACAGAGCATACACTCTATCATTCTGTTTATTGAACGATTTCTCTACGGTGAAAATTTTTTCGTCAATAACAGAATTGGTCTGTGGGCATTATCCGCGTGCTTGAGAAGTAACGCTTTCGATTTTCGCTTACATTGATCCTTTAACGCTACCGTGAGAAGGTGCCCGGTGTGTCTTTTGTATGCTGTGAGCCCCTCTCAGAGCACACTTTGAGTCGTGCGCCAAAACATATGAGAGTACCAATTACTTATTTGAACTCGTATTCTTTCTTTCGTCCAAATTCGGTTTATGTTCATGTTTTTAAAAAAGCTTTACATGGCAACAATTACTCTCTAAAGTTTGACATTGTGACGACCAGAGAGTTGACGGCCAGAGAGTTGACGGCCAATCAGAAAAATTAATTTCGATTGAAAAAATTTTCTGTATCCACTGGAGAATTTCAACCACTGACGTCACGGTACGTAAAATTCCATTGGATGGTCCACTCACTTTATCGCGCCCGGCAATGATCGCCATTAATAGGGGTTAATAATATTTTAATGTGGGATTTTAATGTCATAACTTATGACATTTAGTTGAGTTATATGACTTCGAAGATCGATTAGATTTGGACAGAAAATGTAGCGCCTATTGAGTCTTTTACCATTTTTTTATGATTTTTAAACTTTGGACTGTGTGTGTGTTGGTCCGAAACGATAAATTTGTATGTTGCTGGAAAGGCCTCAAGGGTTTATCGAACTTTTTTTTCGATCCACTCAACTGTGTACTTGTTTTATATTGAAATACATAAAAATTTTTTTAAATTGAATGGTGTGAAGAAATAATTCCACAAAGTTCTCGGAACTTCAGTAGTGGAAAGAGCGTGGGCCAGCTGACAATCACCGCAGCAGTTTGTGTTCAATTTTCATATTTTAATAAAAAATTTTATTTTTTAAATCGTGTCTGAAGTGTTTTTTTTCCAATATTTACACCGCCCACTCTGTTGACTAGGCAAATATTTATACTCAGTAGGCTGTAACAGTTTATCAACTCAGACATGGTAACGTCTGAGCTGGTCCTCTTCCATCCTTATTATAGATGCGAGCAACAACAGTTCTTTCAGACTAAGGTCAAAGTCACCGCCTCGTTGCAATTCATTTCAAGGTAAATTCTCTCGAAAAGGTGGTTGGGGTTGGGTGAATGGTTAGTTAGTTGGTGGTCTTACCTGAAATGAAACATTTTACTTAAGGCTACGTTTGCGTGTGCGGCAATGTGTGGAAACTGCGCTTGTCAACTCATTACCACGAAGTGAAATCAATGAGCCGTCATGATGCCTGAGAACGTGACTCCATAACTTTAAGATTTTTTTACAATTTTTACAGTAAGTAGTCGAAGGCTGCTACCTTTTCCCTTCGACGTTTTGTTTGTTTTTTGAATTCCTAATGTTCTTTACTTTTTTTTTTTTGTATTTTTGAGCTATTTTTACAGATAAAGATCGAACTATCGAACGTACAAACGTAACTTCCATTAATATACTCAATGTTTTCAAGTTTTCCGTTGTTTTCTCGGAAAACATGCGCTATCGAAGAACCAAAAAAACAAAACAAAAACAAATTCCAAAGTTTGAACTCTATGCATTCCATCTCAGCTATTTGCTACTTCGACGCATTTGCATTGCATCGCAAAACTCTTTGAATATTCAGTAAAATCTGTGAAAAAACTTTCTGAATTAAACTATTGCCTCAACCCTTTTATGATGCAGACAGCTACTTTTGTTTTTGGTTCAACATTTTGTTTTGCCTTTTGTTTTTTGTATGTGTTTTTTTGTGCAAATTAATGTTGTAAATTATAAATACATGTCTCTAGGTAAACTACAAAACCAGGTGAATATTTATTGGTAGAAATGCATGTATTTTGTTATTTACTTTTTAACACGAAAAGGCTGCAGAGCAGACCTTTAAATAATTTATAATATTCCTCGAATCATTACACCATTTCCATGGTACTATCGTATGTTTTTTTTAAAGGTTTGAGCATAATGTGGAAAAATGTTTTAGAACATATTCCTTGTAATAATAACCAAAACGTTCTTGGCATTTTTGTAAACATCAAATGACATCAATAGGAAAAAAAATCTTAATTTATTTTGTATTAATTTTATTGCTTTTGACTTTTTTTCAAGGCTACCAAAAACATATACTATGTATACATTCAATATAATGGCAGATGAATGTTAAGTTGTAAAGGTAGCATAAATAATTTATACATTTTTTGTACAAATTTCTCGAGAAATGTTGGGCAGCCATAAAATATTGCGTCAAAATAAGAACAACAGTTTGGGGGCCAAATAATGAAGTAATATGGATAAATATTACGAAGAAAAAATTGATTTTGAGTTGATTTTGAGTTTGAATTTTATTTTGATTTTGATTTTGAGTTTGAGTTTGAGTTTGATTTTGATATTGATTTTGATTTTGATTTTGATTTTGAGTTTGATTTTGATTTTGATTTTGATTTTGATTTTGATTTTGATTTAGATTTTAATTTTGATTTTGATTTTGATTTTGATTTTGAGTTTGAGTTTGATTTTGAGTTTGATTTTGATTTTGAGTTTGATTTTGATTTTGATTTTGATTTTGAGTTAGTTTGAGTTTGATTTTGATTTTGGTTTTGATTTTGATTTTGATTTTGATTTTGATTTTGATTTTGATTTTGATTTTGATTTTGATTTTGATTTTGATTTTGATTTTGATTTTGATTTTGATTTTGATTTTGATTTTGATTTTGATTTTGATTTTGATTTTGATTTTGATTTTGATTTTGATTTTGATTTTGATTTTGATTTTGATTTTGAGTTTGATTTTGATTTTGATTTTGGTTTTGAGTTTGAGTTTGATTTTGAGTTTGAGTTTGATTTTGATTTTGATTTTGAGTTAGTTTGAGTTTGATTTTGAGTTTGATTTTGATTTTGGTTTTGATTTTGATTTTGATTTTGATTTTGATTTTGATTTTGATTTTGATTTTGATTTTGATTTTGATTTTGATTTTGATTTTGATTTTGATTTTGATTTTAATTTTGATTTTGATTTTGATTTTGATTTTGATTTCGGTTTTGAGTTTGAGTTTGATTTTGATTTTGATTTTGATTTTGAGTTTGATTTTGATTTTGATTTTGATTTTGATTTTGATTTTGATTTTGATTTTGATTTTGATTTTGATTTTGATTTTGATTTCGGTTTTGAGTTTAAGTTTGAGATTGAGTTTGGTTTTGATTTTAATTTTGATTTTGATTTTGGGGAGTTTGATTTTGATTTTGATTTTGATTTAAATTTTGATTTTGATTTTGATTTTGATTTTGGTTTTGGTTTTGATTTTGATTTTGATTTTGATTTTGATTTTGATTTTGATTTTGATTTTGATTTTGATTTTGATTTTGATTTTGATTTTGATTTTGATTTTGATTTTGATTTTGATTTTGATTTTGATTTTGATTTTGATTTTGATTTTGATTTTGATTTTGATTTTGATTTTGATTTTGATTTTGATTTTGATTTTGATTTTGATGTTGATGTTGATGTTGATTTTGATTTAGATTTAAATTTAAATCTAAAATAAATGCGAATTTGAATTTAAATTTGAATTTGAATTTGAATTTGAATTTGAATTTGAATTTGAATTTGAATTTGAATTTGAATTTGAATTTGAATTTGAATTTGATTTTGATTTTGATTTTGATTTTGATCTAAGGATGTATGTATTGTTTTATGTATCGAATTTTCTCACACAAATGATTTTAAAGTGTACAAATAGAAAGTTTGGTTAAGTTAACCACAATAAACTGGTTAAAATGTAACCATGAAAATGTTATTTAAAAAATTATAGAACAACGAAAAGAAAAAAGTTCACCATGAGCTAATGAATTTTTTTTATTTAAAATTCTAAAAAAATTCAAAGTCTTGATACCACACATAAGCACGCCTGCACTTATTTTACTTTATTAATCCACCCATTTCCACCCACTGTGGAAATTCTCCTTCACGACAGACTGGGTTGAAATGGGGTTCGTCTACCTGTTGGTCTTGCGTGTAGGAATACAAATAAGAGTAATTTAGCCCACTTTATCGTTCAAGTGAATAACACACTGTGGCACATTTTCATAGAATTAACTTTATTAAACACACATCTTTGGTTGATGTGGTGAGATGAGGTCTTTGATATAATAAAAATTTGTTCTATTTAAAACAACAGAGTTGTAGAATTTTTAAGTTGCTGAGTAATTTTTCAAGTTGATGGAAAATGTGCTGTGCTGTCAAATAGTTGGGTTAAGGTTATAACCTATAAATGTATGTATTTTTTTAAGTACCTATGATGTTCAAGCAACAAGTTAATTCCAGCCTTTTTTTTAATTGGTGACTTTGCTTTGGTGACCTCAATCAAATCCCCTCTCTGAAATCTCTTTCATTCAACTGATGAAGGTCAAATTCTTGAGTTCCTTTTGATGTTGCCCATCCCATTTTTATTTATCAGAATTTTCTCTTGAACTATGTTTTTAAGATAAATAATCAAATTTTTTGCTGTTTAGTTGTTATGTCTTCTTTGATGGAAAAAAATTTGGATATCGAAACACAAACAGAGAAAAAAACCAACGCTAGAAAGTTAACCCGAAAGTTCAAGCTAAATAACTTTAATTTCTTCATTTTCTTTTTCTCTCTTACATCAAAGAATACAAATGTTGGCCATTCACAAATGAACTCTATTATTTGGGCAAACTTATTTGTTTCATTTCTATCTTAATGAGACATTTTTCTTTAGAAAATGACAACTCAGTAACTTTTTGCAAATAAAGAAAATGTCGAAGAATAGGAAAAAATATGCATGTTGGAGCAGGTTTTACTGGAACATATAGCAATATTGTTTATTCATACAACTCTAATACTACAGTATCGCATAAAGTACACTTAACTTAAACAACTGCATACGTGGGTTTGAAGTTATAAGATTTTTACAGAGTACTTCATATTTTCTTCTTATGTAGTATAGTCTTTCGTATGGGATATTGCAGTCCATAATTTGGCACATTTCAACACACATTTACCACTTTCCAATATTTTTGGATAGAATTGCCATATAACAACAATTGACTGAGGTAAAGGCATGACATTTGACTCAGATTCTAATTCTTAGAATCTCTTCTTAGAGATTGTACACATTCTTAGAATTTGTAAGAACATAAGAACATCTTAAACATGTTTCATTTGATTTTCCCTTCTTTCCCAATAATCTACCACCCCATTTTGAACCAAAGTAGACTTGCCTGAATAAGTATAATCCTTGGTTCTGAAATTCTTGTCTCAAAAAAAAAAAAAAAATAATAAAAAGGTTAGCGGTTGTCACATCTTAACATCTGCCAGATATTAACATCGAAAAATCATGCTACACAGCGAAGAAAGAACAGAATGTGTTGAATTTTATAAGGTAATCGCAGTATATACGGTAATATGAGTATATAAATTTATGTAGTCAGTCCATAGGTTTTTCCGTTGGTGAAGTTTGATAAGGTATTCATACCGGATTAAATCTTAACCAAAGATTTTCTCAGAAGATTGAAGTTATTTATGAGTCTTATCTATAAGTTATCTGCCGCATATATAATGTAGCAGCATAAAAAATGGGTTGATCCGATCGTTGATCGAGAAGTTTGCAAATGAAGAAGCGAATGACATAAAACAGCAAAATCGTATGCCGTTGAGCGAAATCGTATGCAAGCGAGACATGTACTGAGACCATATTTTATGTATTGAGTACAGTTCTTATAAAATGTTACAAGAAATATTGATTGAGTACGCGATGCTTGTATTTCTTGAAGTCTGCAAAGTATTCAACACATAATGCATTGTATTGAATTAATATTTTATTCAATTTATAAAGTGAGTAAACTTATATGTAACCAGTACACGCTCATTTTTCCCAGTACATGGAGCTCTCGTTGCGATCTCATACAAGACGAAGTACATAGATTTTACATAGATGTTTATGTACTGATTACATGAGTTTTTCCCTCAGTGTAGGTAACATAATCCTCGCAACATAATCAAAAAATTCGAAGAGATTGTGAAAACTGTACAAGATGTGAAGACACCGAAGCGACTTCTCCACGAATCTTCGACCGTAAATATCGACGTAGTGAAGGAAAGTGCTGAAATCGAGCCAAGTACCTCAATCCGTGACCAATTCGTCACATAACTTGATGAAAAATTTAACTCTACATGCGTACTAGGTTCAATTTCCGTCAAACATTTTCAAAAAATTTGTCTAAAAAGTTATCGGAAGTTTACCGTTTATAAACAATTTGGTTACAAAGTAATAAATGGTAACAATTAGGTCACAAATGCATGTCCATGTGCGTCAAACGCCCAGCAACATGTGATGGTAACATAATGTTTGATGGGTATTGCATAAAATCAAGAATTGCAGCCGGCCGACCAGCTTTGTTCTTTCTCTGATTGATTCTCGAAAAACATGAATGATGACGGTGATTTTTGCAAAAAAACCGTGCTTTCTGATGAAGCTCATTTTCACATTGGCAGCCAAGCTAATAAGCAAAATTAATAAGCAAAAGTGTGACTGTTTGATGCGGACTGTGGGACAAAGGCGTCATAGGGCTATACTTTTTTGAAAATGACGACGGAAGAGTCGTTACAGTAAATGGAGTGTACTACAGAGAAAATTTTTTGTATTCGAAGATAGAGTTTTTGGACTCAGGCGATCTCTACCTTCAACAGGGTAGGGTGGTGCTACGTGCCATACAAATTGCGAAACAATCAAGTTATTGCGGACGAAGTTCTCTGGTTGGGTAATTTCGTGTTTTGGAGACACTAATTGACCACCAAGGTCTTGCAATTTAACACCGTTAGACTTCTTCCATTGAGATTATGTTAAGGGTTTTACATTCGTAAACAATTTCAGTTCTTAAAGTCAACTTGGATCCGCCATTGCCGAAATAGAACCCCACATATCCGCAAGAGTGATCGAACATTTTGACAAAAGGATTAAAGTCTGCAAGCTAAGCCGAGAAGAGCATCTATTTTTAAGAAATTGTATTCCATAGATAATCTTCATGTGTCTACTTCATAATCTACTTCATTGGTTGGTTATAGTGCGTGGCTTCTATGTCAACGCACCTGGAGTTCGAATCCCAGCAGCGACAGAAAATTATTTGAATAAAAATGATTTTTCTGTACTGCATTAAAATAATTTTTCATAATTCAATAAAAATGTAAGAGAGAGGTAGAGAGAGAGAAAGAGAGAGTGAGAGAGATTTTATCAAAAAAATAAATTTAACATGTCTGGTTAATACACCCTGCCTATAAAATTTCAAAAAACTATACTTCAATATTAAGGCTGTAATCGTTACGACGGATAGAGAGAAAGACAGAAGACGGACATGGCTAAATCGACTGAAATGGTGATGCTGATCAAGAATATGTTTGTTCTCCACATATACCACTCCTCCTACCACACCTATACCTGCCATGTTTATGGGCATTACGAACGGAGTTGTAAAGTACACCTTATTCAGTGTGAGTGGTATGTGGTGATATTTTGGATATAAAAACATATCTCCCGACAAAAATTTATCTTCTCTGCTATCACACACAGAGCTTAGTTTGAGTTTCCAGCAAAAAGTTGAGTTTTGCCATTGCATTCAAAACAAACTCTTGAGTTTCCAGTACAATTATGCAGGATGAAACTCAATCTAAACTCAATTTGCTTTCTGAGTTTTATCAAAACTCAATTTAAGAAATGCCTAAAAGTATGCTAATATTCAGATGAAAAGGTACGTTCAGATTTTGTTCGTTGAGCAAAATTGTGCTGAGAAATGTCAAAAACAGCTGTTTCTAAAATTGTGCAACTTTCTATTTGTAAAAAATTAACAAAAACAAAAAAAAAAAAAAGCAAAGAAAATATCTTGGGCATGTAGAGAAGATAAAGTCTTCATATCAGTATGGTCTAAAAAAAATTCATATCAGTATGGGCCGATTTACGCAGCGCAAGAAAGAACTCGCATGAATACGCAGAGATGGCTGCAGCTTTGTTCTCAAGTGGAATTGTCACAGTGGAGGAGGTGCAAAAAAGATGAGAACACATGAGTAAACAAAGATATGTTACACTAAACTCAATTCTGCCGATGCATCTCTGTATGAATAGCTTTGGTTGAAGTCAAACTAAACTCAAACTAAACTCTCTGTGTGAACAAAGCATAATGCCATGTCTACACAGAGAGTTTTGTTTGAGTTTCCAGTACAAAGTTGAGTTTTGCCACTGAACGCAATATAAACTCTTAAGTTCTCCAGTAGAATTTTGCTGAATGGAACTCAACTAAACTCAACTAAACTCAACTTTGTTTCTGTGTTTATCAAAACTGAATTGTGCAATTTACTATTTGCAAAAAATTGTCACAGTGGTACATGTGCAAAAAAGATGAGAACATATAAGTAAACAAAGAAATGTCACACTAAAATCAATTCTGCCGATGCTTCTCTGTGTGATTAGCTTTGGTTGAACTCAAACTAAACTCTTTGTGTGAACAAACCATAAGAGAAGTAGCGAAATGCACTGATATTTGGGTAGTGCTCACCCCAGATGCAACAATTCATGTTTGCCTAAAACTATGCATTCATTTTTTTTAACACGTAGTAAATTTGATGAACACAAAAATTCCTATAGGATCCTTCTCAAGCATTAAAAAAAAAAATTACGTGAGTTATGCCAAGTTTAAGGGTTACTCTACTCAATAAATACCCTGAAATTTAGTAGGATATCTCCTCGGATATAATTTATGCTTAATTTTCACTTTGAACCTGATACTCTGTATCACCATGTTAATCATTAATAATTAAAATTTGTGAAGTTTTTATTATACTCTTATATTATTATCTTCTCAATAAGAAAACTTACCGTCCCTCATCTTCGGTGCTGCTATCACGTGACTGAGATGTTGTTCGACTGCGACCCAAGCGCATTATGTTGCGCACAGCACGCATTGTCATCTTCTTTTCCTTGGGCATGGGACTGCCAGACGAGCCAGCAGTGCCATGATTGTTGCCAGCTCCACCAAAGCTGACGGCACCTGTTGCAGCAGCGCCACTTGTTGTGGGTGATTTTCCAAATTTATCGAATTTTAATTCACTTCTCTGACGACTGTGAGATGCTGACGATGTGCTGGCCTGAGCGGCAGACATCACACGCCTCAATAGATGGCGTTTCTTTTGTGTGCCATACGATTCACTACCGCCGGAGGTACCAGCACCTGCAGCAACATTACCGCCCGATTCTAGGAATAAACAGATATTTTTTTTCTTACTATCTCATAGCAGCAGAAATATTTTTTGTTTAATAAAATATTTTGCCTAAAAGTAGACGCCTAATTATATTTTGTTTCCTACTTAAAATGATAGTTTCCACGTTTGTTTTTGTAAATTTTTTCGAGCTATAACGGAAACTTAAGAGCATACAATCACATACAAACTCATGTTAAATAAGTAACGGTTAACATTTTTTTCAAAAATTTCCGGAAAATTTCAAAGGCTTTTCAAAAGTATACTTTTATAATATACACATTATTTAATTATTCTTGGCTACAGCAATTCGTAGATATTCGAGCATTCTATTTTTAGCGACCGAAAGTATGCAATTTTTCACTTTTTTTTTTTAATTAAAGCACAAAAATTTTAGCCCGTTAACTTAACATTTTTTCACTTTTTACATTGAGTATATTTATAGTATTTCTTTACTTGTCATTGTTTTTTAATCATTTCAAAAAATTTCTTGGAATTTCCTTTTAATGTCATTGCCTAAAATTATGCTTTAAAATTGTGCACAACAAGTTTTCGGTCACCACACAGCCATGTAAAATAGTACAAAAACAACCGAACAAAATAAAATGTTTTTTCCTTTCTTTACCTCTATTCAGACTGCGCTCCAGATTCGCGATGTTCTGTTCGATGTCAAGAAGCATCTGTTGATCATCGTCCAAACTTTGGCTGCTGAAGCTAATGTTCTGTTGCTCTTGTATAGGGCGAACCAAATTCGTTGGCTCAAAATTGCCAGCAGCATCATCCGGTGATGTGTACCTTGCTTCGAATACCACGAATGCCTGTAAAATACAAGGACAAAAGAGAGCAATGTTTGAGCTGAGCAAATTGCCAGTGATGAGAGTTTTTAATAAACTAGGAGAAATTAAGGGTTATTTTGTTTTTATAAGAGAACCAACCGGAAGTACATTTGTAACAAGAGTGCGTGCGTACAGTACAATTTGAGGGTAAGTATATACGTGTGTGTATGTGTGTGTCTTTTGTTTGTGCGTAAAGAGCTCCACATGGGGCGAGTTGAAATTGAACTTGAAAACTTTTTCTGTTTTTTGTTTTGCATTGTAACAAAAGGTCAGAAACAAACCCGCGCGGCCCAAGAATTAACATCAACACCAACACAAACAGCAACAGGCTACAGGAATTATCGGGCAACAGGTGAGCTGGTTCTATTTTATTGTCTTCTTTTGTTTTTTGCCTGGCACATTTACGGTTAATTGACTTTTCTATGTTAGTAATTTGTAAATAAGAGTTTCAAGATTTTTATGGAGAAGGACATTTTGTGAAAATTCCATGGAAAGAGTGTAGGTCACGTGAGTCAAGGTTGTGTAGATAGTTAGAAAAAGGTGCGCAGTTAAGGGGAGAGGATTTCGGTTAAAAAAGCCCCCAATAGCTAACAAAATGGTGATGGTGATAAAAAGAAATTGGAAATATTGATGAAATTTATTTTTAAAAAGAAGTTGGCTGTACCTGTTTTGACTTGACAGAGTATATTTATCCTTGCCCTCATTCTTGTCTCTAGCCTTTCCTTTGTTCCCAATCTTTTGCTAATAATTGTCCTACTTCTTGTCCAAACTCTTGATTCCATACCCAAATTCCGGACCTCTCCCTTGTTCAAAGCCCTTTCCTAATTCTTGTCCCACTTTCTTTCTCAATCTTTGTCCTAAATCTTTTCCTTGCTCTTTTTCTTGTCCCATTTTTTGTCCTTAACCATTTCTTAATCTTGTCCTTAATATTGTTTTAGGTGTGTCTAAATCTTTGTCCTTATCCTTGTCCCATTCTTTTTCAAAGTGCTTTTCTCAATCCTTGTCTGAATGCTTGTCCTAATCCTTGCCTAATTTCATGCTCTTATCTTTTTCCAAATCTTTGTTCTACTTCTTATCTAATTCCTTATCCAAATCCTTATTTTTAATTTTTCTTATGCTATGGCCTTCGATCTATTTGGTTACTTTAAAAAATTCCCTCACAGGCCACATGACGCCATTAATTTTTTATTTTTATCATGTGAAAGAAAGCCCCGCTTTACTTTTGTTCCATAAAAGCGCCAATATCCATTGAGTTTAAATACTATGCAACGTTTTTTTTTCATTATTTTTGTTGCATTAAGCGGTTGCCTCCATGGTGTCGTAGCTTCAATTTTTTTTTATATTCGTTATAAGGCTTTTGTTGTCATAAAATACAATTTTTCGTAGCACTTCTACTGAGTGAGCAATAATTTCATGTAACAATATTGAATTTTTGTTGCATAAACCGCTATCTCCGCGACCTAGCGATTTCAAAAAAATAAAATAAAATAAACTGGCCATTTCAGTCCTTGAAAGGATTCTGACCGAAGTTCTTATGATCAAATTATGTTGTGCGTGTTATTTAAATGTTTGAGCACAGTTGATCCAGAACTGGACCTACTAGTTTTATGCCGACTACGAACCGATAACGTGCATGTTCTCAAGAAGCTTTACATGGCAATATTTACGCTCTGAGGTTTGCCCAAGAATGATAGAAACAAGATTACGCATTCCGCAGTCTCCTTATCTAATGCTCTCTTTCTCAACTGAGTGCATGACGTCACACAGTACTTTTGCTTGACAAAAACGTATGCAAATATGCGATCGCTTATGTAAATTGACGAAATTGAAAATAAATCCTTTCGGAAAAGTAAAGTAAAAATATCTACTCTTCTGTATTAAAATATGAAAATTTTCGAATACGAAAAATATCAATTTTTTAAACTTTCAAGATTTTTATGAAATGAAAATATTTAGGCGTGGGCCCTAAAGTAAAATTATTCCAAAGTCTGACAATATCGCATGTGACGTCATGCTCTCTCTCTCTCTCTCATTTGCGGACCGCGTAATCTTGTTTCTATCATTCTTGAGGTTTGGCATTGTTTACAGACGGCCGAACAGAAAAATTAATTCAATTGAAAAAACTTTCTGTGTCAGATGGAATTGAATTAGGGTTCTCTAGCGTATGGGTCACGCACTCTACCCCACTGCGCCACTGCCTCCACTTCATAGTCTGTTTTTTTATGTTTTTCGTAAGCATTAATTCTCTAGTCTCTATTTTAACAGTGTCGCATATACTCACCGAGTAATAACTCCATGCAACAAATTTGTAGTTTTGTTCCTTAAGTAGCTGCATTTGCATCCGGTTGATGGCATTATTTTTTATATTTTAGCCATAAGGTCAACGAATTATCCTTGTCGGCCGTATTATAACTTTTATCATAGCACCTTAACTCAGGGAGAAATAATTCCATGTGACACCGATGCTTTTTGTGGAAAATGCATTACGAAATTGCATTGTAACGGTGTCACGTCAAAAGATAAATAAAGTTAACTTTTTTCTTGCGTTATATTAAGTAATTCGTATCCTTAAAGGTGTTGTTTTGTTTTTTAAATTGAACATAGTTTTATTATTAAGATTATTAATTATATTTAATAAAAAAAATATAAATATATATTTGAGCTTGAAATCCTAAATTTGAAAAAAATCCTTATCACAACCAGAAAAAGATGTTCATTCTTTGTTAAAAATGTTTCCTTTTTTGGGGAAAGAAAGAAATTAAAGGGAAATTCTGCATTGAAATCATTTCATAACAAAAAAAAAAAAATAAAAAATAAATAACTGGTCATTTCAGCCCTTGAAAGGACTTTGACCTAGCTTCTTATGATCAATTGTGTTGTGCGTGTTATTAAGTTTGTAGACAATTGACCGAGAAATGGACCTACAGGCTTAACGCCGACTCCGAACGGCGATGAACGAAATGTTCTTATTCTCAAGAAGCTTTACGTACAGAAAAATTATTTTAATTCAAATAATTTTCTGTCGCTGCTGGGGTTCGAACCTGGGTCTCCAGGTTCGTTGACATAGCGGCCACGCACTTTAACCAACTACGCCACGGACGCCACATCATTTCATAACAAAAAACAAAAAAAAAAAAACATATTTTGGAATATGTTATACAAATGTTTAATATTTAATACAGTCATTTATCTACCTATATATTTTTCCATTTTAATACACCCACCCCCCAAGGCAAATCCCGGCTACGCGCCTGGTTTGCAATGATAATTTGAAGCAGAATTTTTGTTCGGGTTATGTTGAATAGATAAAAGAGCAAAGGTTGAATTAGGAAAAGATTTCACCAGGGCAAAAACTCGTTGCTTACAATAATAGAAAGGTTCTCAAATTTCGAACAGCAAAACATTTAACCGAAGTTTTTGTTTCGATCCAGTTTTTCGGATTGTTTTTCTAAGGTGCATTTACATATTTTTTTTTTCTTTGAACCAATGATTTCGAGAATTCAATTCATTAAGTCTGTGTTGGTTCGAAATGGGGTGATAGATTAGTGGGAAGGAAGGTCAATCAAGTATAGCAAGTGTAGAATGTTCTAAGCGTAGCAGAATCTGTGTATTTGTATCAGGTGTAATCACCTTTACCTTAGCCAACTCAAGTTACTTACAATACTCTTCACAGACTTCTCTCCTACCAACTACAAATTTTGAGTTACAAGTACGGGTAAATTTTTGATTTCCGTTGACTAGAAAAATGGAAAGAAATTAAGAAAGTTTTAAGTGTACGACCATGGGTTGGCCGGGATTCGAACACGACACCTATGCGGTGTCAGTCAAACGCGCTACCACTCAACTACCGAGGCCTCCAAAATTTATTGCTGATTATAATATCAAATTATTACCCATTAAGTACTAAATGGGCATTAAAAACTCAGATGAAAATTATAGTTATTATTTCGAATAAGCCGTGATTTCATCTGATTGTTATCAATTTTCTTCTGTGTAAGAGATGCATGATTTTTATTTGAATTTAGACCCTTTTAGGTTATAGGTATATATGACCCACCTAAATTTTTTTCTCTGATGAAATTTCTAGTATTTAGTAAGTATTTTGAGAAATTTTTACTATAACCCTTAAAGACCAGACGCTTATATACTGAACATTTTTTTATGATTTTTGGAATTTATGGTCGTTATATGGTATGAAAATATTCTCAATGTTTAGGTTTCGCAATTTACATATCCTTCAAGGATTTTCAGGACACGCACAATTTTGATGCACTCGTTTAAAACTTTATCTGAAACCCATTTTTTTAGCAACAAATGATTCAAATTTATTTGAAACATCAAAATTTATTATTTTTTTAGTTCAAATGCATTAACTTCACCTTTTTTACACTGTTTATATTTTTGTAATTGAAGATACAACTAACCTCTGCGACTCATTTTGACAAAACTAAAAAGTTTATCAAGAATTCCACGCGTGTTCAAGTAACGGTAAAGCGAATTGCGGAACAGTGTGAGAAACAAAAGTAAACAATAACAAGCACAATGGATTCATTTCGTTCATTATAACATTCGTTAAATAAAAGTGGAAATATTAAAGATAGAATCCACCCGCACAAACGATGCATCACGGTCTGAAAGGAATAAGACATTTAAGTAGATAAACTCGAGATTGCTGGTAAAAATATTTTTATTAATGAATATTACGACCTAAGTTTTAAGGAACTTTCAAGCTACATTTGTGGTTTAAGGCCTTAAATAGTATTTTAAGCTTTTGATTATTTTAACTTAGTTTGATTCAAGATTCTTTGACCCTTCAGATACTTTAAAACTGAATTCTTAATGTTTGATCTTCAAATCCTGCTCTCAAGCTTTTGATGAAATAAGCTTTGAATAAACTTCAGTTTTGAGTATTTTGTTCAAACTGTTGTTTCTTTCGGTATTTGACTCTTTGATTCAGCTTGACTCATGATGTTTTAAGTTTTGAGTTATTACAAGAATATTTTTAAAATTGGACGAGTTTAAGTTTTTTTGTAGTCTTAGCTTTGTTGGGTTTGGTTCAGGATCTTTAAGAATCATTAAAGCTGAGTTCTTTATTTTTGAGCTCATGTTTATACACTCTTCGATACTTACAGAACATCCTACACTTGTTTTGGTTGCTTCCTCTCTCTCCCCACTAATCTATCACCCCATTTCGAACCATGGCATACTTTACTAAATAGTTGTAACACCCGAAATCCATGGTTCAAATTAAAAAATCTGATTTTATAGAAAAAAAAATAAGAATGGGCTATTTCAGCTCTTGAAAGGACTTTGGCCGAGCTTCTTATGATCAAATCGCGTGGTGTGTGTTATTAAATTGTGCACACAAATAATCGAGAACTGGATCTACTTCTTCCTATAATCACTCCAAAAGGCTAATGTTCATGATTTCAGGAAGCTTAAAATAAAAAGCTTATAAAAAAGATACAGTAGTTTCGACTATGTCGTAAGATAAGACGTAACATAAGACGTAGAATTATTCAATTCGCTTTTGATGACATCTTTTTTAAAAAATATTTTGCAAAATATTTATTCCATACACCTGAGGATATGACCTTTAAGAGAGTGCCAGAGAGCGTTAATATGTATTACCGATCCCCATTACTTTTGCAAAAGGAACATATTTGTCTTTAACACCTATTTCCTCAGACCACTCCTTAGGGGGCTCCCATACAAATTTTATGGTTTTTGTTTATTTATTCCATACACCTGAGCATATGACCTTTAAGAGAGTGCCGGAGAGGGTTAATATGTATGACCGTCCCCCATTACTTTTGCAAAATGAAAATTTTTGCCTTTGACATCTATTCCCTGCGACCACTCCTTAGGGGGACTCTCATACAAATTTTATTGTGTTTGTGCCGGAAAGGATTAATATGTATTACCGACCCCCATTACTTTTGCAAAAGGATCATTTTTGCTTTTAACACCTATTTCCTCCGACCACTCCTTAGGGGGGGCTCCCATACAAATTTTATGGTAAAACCCCGGGGTCTTGCGTAGGGGGATGCTTAATATATGGTCTATGCTTTAAAATGTCATTTGATTTTTTTGTTTACGATGCATGGGAAAGGCCATATCCATCGAACCGTTTTGGATGTCTTTTTTCAATGCCATATTCAGCGCCCTCTATACAAATGCCAGAACTGTATTTTAAAAAAAAATAAAATATTTTTATAAAGTATTTTTTATGTACATACAATAACCTGTATAAATTGAAAAAAAAAATTATAACTTCTTATATCTAAAAAAATTTTTTGAAAACAGCTCCTGTTTTTGGTTGCTACACGTATATTATAAAGGGTGATTTTTTTGAGGTTATGATTTTCATGCATTAGTATTTGACAGATCACGTGGGATTTCAGACATGGTGTCAAAGAGAAAGATGCTCAGTATGCTTTGACATTTCATCATGAATAGACTTACTAACGAGCAACGCTTGCAAATCATTGAATTTTATTACCAAAATCAGTGTTCGGTTCGAAATGTGTTTCGCGCTTTACGTCCGATTTATGGTCTACATAATCGACCAAGTGAGCAAACAATTAATGCGATTGTGACCAAGTTTCGCACTCAGTTTACTTTATTGGACATTAAACCAACCACACGAATGCGTACAGTGCGTACAGAAGAGAATATTGCGTCTGTTTCTGAGAGTGTTGCTGAAGACCGTGAAATGTCGATTCGTCGCCGTTCGCAGCAATTGGGTTTGTGTTATTCGACCACATGGAAGGTTTTACGCAAAGATCTTGGTGTAAAACCGTATAAAATACAGCTCGTGCAAGAACTGAAGCCGAACGATCTGCCACAACGTCGAATTTTCAGTGAATGGGCCCTAGAAAAGTTGGCAGAAAATCCGCTTTTTTATCGACAAATTTTGTTCAGCGATGAGGCTCATTTCTGGTTGAATGGCTACGTAAATAAGCAAAATTGCCGCATTTGGAGTGAAGAGCAACCAGAAGCCGTTCAAGAACTGGCCATGCATCCCGAAAAATGCACTGTTTGGTGTGGTTTGTACGCTGGTGGAATCATTGGACCGTATTTTTTCAAAGATGCTGTTGGACGCAACGTTACGGTGAATGGTGATCGCTATCGTTCGATGCTAACAAACTTTTTGTTGCCAAAAATGGAAGAACTGAACTTGGTTGACATGTGGTTTCAACAAGATGGCGCTACATGCCACACATCTCGCGATTCTATGGCCATTTTGAGGGAAAACTTCGGAGAACAATTAATCTCAAGAAATGGACCGGTAAGTTGGCCACCAAGATCATGCGATTTGACGCCTTTAGACTATTTTTTGTGGGGCTACGTCAAGTCTAAAGTCTACAGAAATAAGCCAGCAACTATTCCAGCTTTGGAAGACAACATTTCCGAAGAAATTCGGGCTATTCCGGCCGAAATGCTCGAAAAAGTTGCCCAAAATTGGACTTTCCGAATGGACCACCTAAGACGCAGCCGCGGTCAACATTTAAATGAAATTATCTTCAAAAAGTAAATGTCATGGACCAATCTAACGTTTCAAATAAAGAACCGATGAGATTTTGCAAATTTTATGCGTTTTTTTTTAAAAAAAAGTTATCAGGCACTTAAAAAATCACTCTTTACCTTAAGGCAAATTTAAAGCTTAACTCCTGCCCGTCAGAACTGTCAAGTTGTGTTTTCTAGTTGCTACACTGAAAAAAAAGTTAGCTTAAAATTAAACACAATGTGTTCACAAAGTGTGTTGTTAATTTGACTTTTTTTTCATATGTTTTTCAAAATTTTTAAATACATTTGCTCTTACTTTGACGAAATTTGTCGCAAGCTATTTTTTAGAGACAAATATCGTCAAATTAATAACAATTGTCGTCAATTTTAAAACATTTTTTTTTCAGTGTATAAGCTTAGCAAATTTCTTGGGTCAGTTCCTGTTTATGTGCAAGTAGAAAATTCCTCAGCAACATTGAAATAATGTTCCCTTGATACAATAGAAATATTTTCACGCAGTTCTCAGGTACGTGTACAGCACATTCACGCTATACTTCTCCATTGTAATGTTACATCGATACTTTTTCATTCGCTCTCTTTCAATTCAGAGACTTTCTCTTAAACTAACAAGGGCACTCTGGGGATTACTTAAAAACAACCTGTATCTCATGAACCAAGAAATAAAGATCATGCAAAGAAAAGAGCCGCCATATTGTAAACAAAACACAGCTGATAGCTCTGACGTCATCGGTCACAAATTCTTTTGTTTACTTGTAGAAATTGTATGTGAAAAATTATTTCTTGAAGTTTAAAAGAATTATTAGTGCTTATAATTCGTAATTTTGTGTGTTTTTTATAAAAATGAAGTGTGCTGTAGCGACGTGCAATAATTGCAACAGCAAGAAAAATAAATATGTTGGTTTTTACCATTTTCCAAAGGAAGAAATTGCTTGCAAGCAATGGCTGATTTTTTGCCGGCAAAACGTCGACACTGCAACGGCAAGAATTTGTGGAATTCATTTTCTGCCGGAAGACTTCGAAAGAAGGCTCCAAGTTGAAATGGGTAAATAAGTCTTGATCTTTCCACATAAATATTTTTTAAAAAATGTTTCGATAGGGTTTGGTAAAGCTATGCGCTTAAAGCCGGGCGCAGTCCCAACAGTTGTGAGCAAAGAGGCGCTTCCAGCAAATGCTGAACGATGTCAGCGAATTTTAAAACGCGAAAACAAAAAAATTGTTAGCGCTTTGCTTCAGGAGTCGATGGTCATGGAGGAAGTGCAGCGGCGTGAAGTAGTTTTTCCTTTACAGGAAATACAAAAAGAAAATATGGTCGCATCTGTTCCTAGCACGTCTTCAGAGCAGTTTCTTAAGGCGAAAATAAAGCAGCTAGAGTCGCATGTGTAAGTTAAATTTAACAATTTATGACTTCAATATTTTTAATCTTTTCCTTGTAGTGAAGAGCTGAAAAGAGAAAATTCTTCATTACGTCAAGGTGCCATAAATCTAAAGCAGCTGGAGTCGCAAGTGTAAGTTAAATGCAACAATTTGTGAATTCAATATTTTTAATCTTTTCCTTGTAGTGAAGAGCTGAAAAGAGAAAATTCTTCATTACGTCAAGGTGCCATAAATCTAAAGCAGCTAGAGTCGCAAGTGTAAGTTAAATGTAACAATTTGTGAATTCAATATTTTTAATCTTTTCCTTGCAGTGAAGAGATGAAAAGAGAAAATTTTTCATTGCGTCAAGCAGCCATAAATCATGGCAAAGAAATGCGTGCACTGCAACAACGCGCTGAGAAAGCAGAATTTGAAGGAAAACTCACTGAAGACAAACTTCTCACCATATTCACTCCTGGTCAAATAAAAAAATTTAAAAGTGGCAATAAGAGGCGTAATTGGTGTGAGGAAGATATTTCTCACTCAATAACTCTTTATTCAGCGAGCGCCAAAGTTTATAAACTGTTGAGAAAAAGAAATTTTCCACTTCCCGCAGTGCGTACACTTCAACATTGGGCGCAGAAAATAGAAATTGACACAGGAATATTGGTGTCTGTAAAAAAAATTTTGTCTTCTACCACCTTGCTCGATGAGAAGCAAAAAATATGTGTTGTAAGCTTCGATGAAATGAAGGTACGCAAAGCTTATTGCTACGATAAACCATCAGACACCACATATGCTCCTGTCGATTATGTGCAAGTTGCTATGATACGAGGTAATATAGTGCATTTTTGTTATTTTCACATATAATTTTCTTTTTACAGGATTGATTGCTAAATGGAAGCAACCGATTTTTTACGACTTCGACTGTCGTATGACGTGGACCATTTTGGACGAAATTCTACAAGAAGTGAAAACTTGCGGTTTTTATGTAGCAGCTGTAGTAAGCGACATGGGAGGAACAAACAGAGCATTGTTCAATCAATTAGGAGTTTCTGCTGATCGGCCTTGGTAGGTTACATTCAATATATTTCTTAAAAGGTTCAATTAATGTTTATTTCTATTCTAGGTTCGATTACGATGGCAGAAAAGTGTATGTTTTTGCAGATGTGCCGCATCTAATAAAATTGCTGCGAAACCACTTCCTTGATCACGGTTTTATTTTTCAAGATAAACCTGTGAAAAAGGAAGTTATAGTGGAGCTTCTTTCCTGCACCTCGTCGGACTTATCGATAACCCACAAAATCAACACCAGTCACCTTACAGTTGTCGGGTCTCAAAGGCAGAAAGTGAAGACAGCCACAAAATTGTTTTCCCACACTGTAGCCCAAGCAATAACGCGAGCTGCTAGTTTGGGCCACTTAAGCGGATACAACTGGCAAGAGTGCCATACATTGTTTAAGACGGTAAGGAAAACTAATTCCGTGCATGAGTTTATATTTCAAAATATATAACAGCTATTAGAATTTTTATTAATTTTTTTTGCATTTCCTTTAAAGACGAATGACTGGTTCGATGTCATGAATGCTAGAGTTCCATATGCAGACAGTAGACAAAGGACTCATGCCTACGGATTGGCCCTGGAAGTTCAAGATCGCATCGTGAATCATATGACTGAAATGGTTGAAGGCATGAGAGTCATCGGCAAATCGAGTTTACTGCCATTCCAGAAAGGTTATTACAACATATAAAATCTATACAAGTAAAGACAAAAAAATGTTTTTCTTGCAGGAATTATTCAGTCGAATAAGGCACTTACACATTTATATGAAGACCTAAAATCAAAATTTGGCATTGAGTTCTTACTCACATACAGGCTTAACCAAGATGTTCTAGAAAACTTTTTTGGGGTCATTCGCAGTATGGGTGGTGTTAACGACCATCCAGATAGGCAGCAATTCAAATACCGTCTGCGTTCCCACATACTTGGGCGCAACGAAGGCGTATTGTCAGACAACGCAAATGTGTCTGAAGACGACACTCCAGATTTGGAAACTATTCCCCACACTCTCACAGGTAACTTTAATAGATCCTCTTGATAAATTGTTCCTCAATACTAACTTACATATGTCAATTGAAAATGTTTTCTTATTCATTTATAGGCTCCATCTTAAAGGGTTTCCCAGAAACTGTGGAGGACAAGGAATGGAACGAAAGAAACAATGATGCCGAATTGGATGAATTGGAATACGACGGTTTGGAAAACCTCGCGGGATACATCTGCCATCAGTTGCACAAAGACGTTCCAAACATAAGGGTGGAAGAAACAGCGGCAGCATCACTTAGTTGGGTAGATCATCTAAGCGAGGGCGGCTTGTCGAAGCCAACGGAAGAGCTCATGGCGCATATGAAGGCGTTGGAAAAAGTATTCGTGGAGCTAAATGGCGAAGGGCTGCTGATAACCAAAAATTATTTGAAGACGCACATTGCAAGCGCAGAGCATGTTGTGTGTGACAACAAAATTAAGAAATTGTTTTTCCGCGCACGAATGTTTTTTAAAATAAGATCCTTAAATAAAGAAATTGTAAACACTTCCTTCCAAAAAAAAAGAAAATTGAACAAAACAGTTCAATAATAAAAACAAACTGAACTTCCAATTTTGTTTTGTATTTATTTGCAATTTTTCTCTTCACAGCATTACTTTAAATTTCGTTACTGCATGAAAATATAAACAAACAAATTATTGAAACACTTTTTTCGCGAATTGAACTTGCTAATTTTATAATTTTCCACTTTAATCTGAGTTTTCACATGTTTCGCATGCAAAACGTATGCAATTTGACAGTTCAATAGCTTGTTTGTGACCGATGACGTAGCATGAAAAAATACTTTTTTCTCGCACTGCTGATTGCTTGATCTGGTCTTGTTAGTTCATGCCTGTATCTCTTGAATTTCTTATCAATATTGCAACATGTGCGCGTAAGCAATATTCCTCTTTCAATTACTCTATCTCTCTTTTTCTTTCTCTATTTCTCTCTCTTGCATATTCATTGTTTATACAATATTTGTTGGTTCGTACAAGGTTGCATGTCGATAAGAATGGAACGGAAGCAATGAAGCGTAGTCAAAACAAACCGTAAAATGAATGCTCCTTCAAAAGCACAACAAAACCTTGTCTCGACATGGATAACAAAGCCATACCATATCATAGTGATGCAAGTGAACAAAAAAAATAACCCCTCCCTCACTCCCAAACACATAAACGTCAGACACACTCACAGTCTGTCTGTCTGTTAGACGGCTTTATGCCATAAAACAGCCAAGCTTTGTTGTTTGGTTTATTTGTCACGACCTCCTGCTATGGCGAAGAGTGTCTACATAATTTGTTGTTTGCCATAATTTAAATTTATTATCGCCGGAAGTCCTTTTTGGCATGTTTTCTTTTTTTTCTTTTTTTTTTTTTGCTGAAGCATGAACATCCTTAAAATGTTTATAAGATGGAGAATTTTAATGTTTGGACTTAAGCGTAATTAATAAAAATATATTAATTCTTTGAAGATATCTCGGCAATATCTTGCTTTTATAAAGTTCATCCTTGTTGTTTTAGTGTTTATTTTGGTTGTGGTATCGTATGGTTTGTCTTGGAACTATGCTGCCTTGAGAGTCAGGCTAATCAGGCAATAAAGTTGTTTATTTGCTTTTTTTTTAATATCATTAACTGTGTGTAACTACCACAGCCCACAGGATTATGTTGCCTCCATGTCGACAACGACAAGAACAACAACAACACAAGTAATCCATCCACGTTGCGTGTTGGAGCTAATTTGTTTGTCTTGTTTCGGCGTTGCTTTAGAAAGCAACAGGAGCCTGAAATGTAGGGTGTTGCAACAGGCAGTTTGTACGATAAGTGTTTTTTTTTTTGGGAAATGTTTTTATTGATTGCCATTTGAAATATATTTTCCAATTTGTTACACTTGCATACACATCAAATACGTCGTTTAGTAATCAGTCAATGGGAAAACGTTTTATGTGATCGTTATTATGACAAGTGCGGAAAAGTTAAGTGCGCTGCGTGTGTGAAATAAAAACGCAAATGTTGGGTTGACACAAAAGTTGAAATTATTTCATAAATGCTACTTTTTAGCAGGCCAACAGAAAAGGAAAATATTTTTTTGTAGGAAGTGAAATTTTTACCTGAAAAAGTGGAGATATGAAAAAAAGTTTAGCAACGTCACGTCTTTGCCATGATACAATTGTACAAGGTAGGAGTGACAATTTTTTCGTCTTGCACCAACTGTCAAAAATAGTATACATTAGAGAACGACAAAAGTAGAAAAGAAAATAGAAAGTAAAATATACAGGCAAATGACAGACGGTGCAAGACATTCGTGAGAAAATAGCCAGTTGTCACTCCTACACTAAGGGAAATAACGCATATTAACATTATCCACGCCTGAGTATATATTTCATTTAAATATTTACGTGGATAAATCAAATATTTTCCTCAGTGGCGTTCCTAGGCTTGGTGACACCCGGGGCGGATACTCATGGTGTCACCCCTATAAAAAATTTCTAAATGCAAAAAGAAACCAATTCGATGAGATTAAGTGTTTTTATTAATATCTTTATGTTTGACGAAAAAAAACAAAAACCATATGACAAACAATAAGAATTTGTAAAAAACAGAACAATAATATTACATTTTCAGGTGTCTACATACTTAGATATGTAGGCATAAGGTAAAAAAGAAAACTTATTAACTTCGCAGTCTTAAAAACTGACGGAACAAAAACATTACATTTTCAGGTACATATTTGTATATGTAGGTATAAGGTTAAACAAAGAAATCTCATTAATGACGTTGTCTAAAAAACTAACTTTTCTTACTTTAAGAGCTTCAAAATTTGAAATAACGTTATCGAAATCAATATTGGGTCAATTGCAAAAAAAACGTACACAAAGAGGTTTTCATGTTTGGTTTTTAATGATTTTTAAGTTTTCCCGTTGAGTAGTCAAATTAAGTGAAAGTTAATGGAGAATTCGAAGTTGTTTTTAGGCCCTGCAAAAAATCATTTTTTTTGTGGTTTTTATACGAATTTTGTATTGAACGTCACACAGCAGATATACGGGAAAAATCACTAAAAAATTTTAAAAATGTTGTAAATTAAAGCTTACTGTGATGTTTATTAAGTTATTTAATGAGTTAAATTTCAGTTACAGAAATAATAATTTTTTACCAAAAATCCCTACATATTTTACAATTTTAACGGAAAAAAAATTAAAATATATCTCCAAAAAGACATCAACATAGAAGTTCTTTTCAAAGTAGTAGACTTGCAGCAATAAAAAATAAAAAACTGTTAAATAATAAGCAATTTCAGAAAAAACAACACAGTGACGTTCAATACATTTTGTGACGTTCAATACATTTTGTTGCGCTTAACCAAATAATTTAAATCAAATTGGCAGTTTAACAAAAAGCAGGTTTATTCTTTTTTTAAAAAAAAAGTAAATCTAAAGTATATAATTCAGCTATACATAAACTTTTCATCCAATTTTTTTTTTCTTTATTTTTTTACAAAACATTAAAAAATTCAATAGCTAATTGAATTTGTATTGAAAATTTATTAAGACTTCACGTTTTACAATATAACTTCTAAACCCGTTTAAACCACATCTTCATTTTATATCATAGGAAAGGTATAACCTAACGTAGAAACGTAAAGAAAATTAAAATTATAAGCAAAAAAAAAATTATAGCTCGTGTTGCTGGCATGGTATTGAACTTAAACAAATTAAGAATGAGTCAACTTATTGCAATATTTTCAAAAATTTTGTATTTTTCCTCAAAATAGATGAAATAACTTTTCCAATGATACTATATTACCGGTTTTAGCGGTCATAAGTTGATTGAGCAATGTTGTCTCAAAATAGACCCTATTTTGGCCGCGAACAATAATTCTAAAAATTTATAACTTCAAATTTGGTTTTCAAATCAATAAACCAATGCACAAAAAAATATTTGAGACAAATCGGAGATGGTCAGTGCAACTGATCACTTCAATGTGAAATGGGCGATATCAGTTAGTAAACACAAAAAGAAAAAATGAGGTCAAAGTCATACGTAGGTACCATTATTTTTGCTTTCGTTTATATTCTTCATTTCGTTCCTTATCTAGCTTTATTTTTTCCCGATATCTTCGTGCTCTTTCAGCAGGCGTTAACTTTGCTATTTTACTCTCAGAGGAGGATTTTGTATGCAATTGACCCTATTCCTTGCAAGCTCGTTTTCAATGGATAAAATAGCAAGATCGGAAAGCCTTGCCTGTCCCATGGAAGACCTTAAATAAGTCTTAATTAATTTTAGCTTTGAAAAACTATTTTCGCATGAAGCTACTGATACACAAATTGTTGAAATAATTTCAATGCGACAAAATGGGACACAAATTTTTTAACGTAATGTATATGTACCTTTTTCTTTCTGTTTGAGAAATAAAAAAAAAACGAAATGGTGTCACCCCTAAAATGGTGGTACCCGGGGCGGACCGCCCCCCCCGCCCCCCCCTAGGAACGCCACTGATTTTCCTTACAATTCGTTTTTTTCCCGTATTTAAATTTTATTTATGCCACACACTGACACACATATTCCATACAGCTCCCAAGCAGCCGCCAAGCAGCAGCAGCATCGCACTCTGTTCCTGTGCGATGCTGCTGCAGTTTGTTCGCAACAGCAGTTGCAGGTCTTATAGTTCTAATTTAGTTAATGTTTCAAGGGTTATATATCATGGATATTTGGCAAATATAATTTGTGAGTGCGGTGGTGAGTGCGTTGCATGATGAATTCATGTAAGGTGAAGTGACAACTCGGTATTTTCTCAAGAATGTCACTCCACCCTACATAATTTCATCATGCATAGCACTCACCACCGGACTCAGAAATCATATTTTCACAAAAAGAAAATAAAATTTACCACTAATTGGTGTTTGATATGGACGCAGCTCGTGGGAAATATTCAAATAAATTGTTTTTCAATTTCAATATTTTTATATAAATTTTCCTTAAATGCGATAGTTTTATTTTCAAATAGTAAATATTTGAAAGATATTTAAATACATTCGTGCATAATTTTAATGTATTTTTTATTAATTCTGTTTAAATATTTTAATATTTTATTTAATTAAAAAAGTATTTAAATAAATTTAAAATATTTACGTAGTCGATTTAAGTAAATGCGTTATTGGTGCAAAATTGACTCGCTTTTCGTATAAATTAAAAAAGTTTTTGAATAAATTTAATATTTTTTTCCCTTAGTGTAGCTTGTATAATTGTAGCATGGTCTTCGTTTATGGTCAAGGGTGAGCAATCGTGGCACCCATCGCGCGCTTAGCTTTTCATGTTCAAATATTTATGTAAAATATGATGTACCAGCTCAGTTGATATGCTTACAGCCTCAGCCACCTCACGCACTGTGATTCTCCGATCGTCCAATATCATTCCATGTATTTTAATGACGATTTCTGACGTGACGACCTCTTTAGGGCAAACTGAACGTTCAGAATTTCTGGCGTGATAACCACAACGGAATTCAATAAACTTCTTAACTTTTTTAGCATTGAAATTGATGGTGCAGAGTCCCCATAGTATTTATCAAGCCTTTTCTTGGTTTCGGTGATGATTCTTTTATGCAAAAAATAATGCTTGATAAGTACACGAAATTCACTTTTTTCCATTTTTGTCGAAATTTACGAGGTTCCATGTCTATCCAATACAAACTAAACTTGCTTATAATTTGACGGTAGTCCATAAACGTATGGTAGTTGACAGGACCAATTTTGCACTTAAAGTTACTACGAGGGGAATTAAAAAAGTCACTGACTTCTGTAATGCCTACGTATACTGTATATTAATTACTAGCTGTATCCGGCCACGTGTTACTGTCACTCGCACCACTCAAAAAGAAAAAAAAAATATTGCAAATACGAAATTAACATATGAATGAAGGAATTAATGCATAAATGAATGATTAAATATCTACTTCAATATGCTCTAACAAATAACTCCCTGTATTTATCTATTGTTTGTAAAAATTTTGGGCGGTTTTGTACTCGAAAATTTCAGTCTGATCGATCCAATAGCTTTAGAGCCTATAGCCATCAGACATACGTTGCTTTGATTTATATATATATATATATATATATATATTATTTGTTGGAGCATATTGAAGTAGATATTCAAACATTTATTTATTCATTCATTTCTTCATTCTTATGTTTATTTCGCATTTGCAAGAGCAGTATACGTAGATGAGCAGTAACAGTGGGTGCTGCTTTGATTTTTATATATAGATGAGCAGTAACAGTGGGCGTTGCAACATTTATGTATATATAGTGACCGCCAATTGAACCCACAGCACCTACATACCAAGTTGCACTATTAAAACCAGGAACCGTAACTGTTATGACTTTTTCAAAAAAGTCAATAAATAATAGTTATTTTTTGGTCGATATTTTTTTTGGTCAAAAATAAAAGTTAAAATTTGTCTTTTATTTTTTTTGGTCCAAAATAATAGTTAAAATTTGTCTTTTATTTTTTTGGTCAAAAATAATAGTTAAAATTTGATTTTTATTTATTCGGTCAAAAATAACAGTTAAAATTTGACTTTTATTTTTTCGGTCAAAAATAAAAGTTAAAATTTGACTTTTGCTTTTTCGGTCAAAAATAACAGTTAAAATTTGACTTTTATTTTATCGGTTAAAATTGTAAATCACAACAAAAGTATAAATTCTATTCATTCTACTCTTCTCTACTTTTGTTTTACTTATCACTACACATTGCTCCCTGTTATTTGAAGCATAATCGCGAATACCGTTGTAAACGACAAAATTGTAATTTTTGACTAGAGATAAAAAACGTTTTAAACATTGTAGGCGTTTATTTTTGGTTTTTTTGTTAAACACTCTGATTTAATAAAACTTTACCATACATAAAATATAAAAACAAAATTAAATAAAAGATTTAATTACATCTAAATTTACCATTTAAAAGTTTTTACAGTGGAATAACTTTTTATATCCAAAAATTGAATGATGATGAAACGTTTTTCCACTGAACATAACATATGACTTAAGGTGCTTAAAACGTTTTTCCACTACTAAAAACGACTGCACTTACAGCTAACTGCACTTTCAACGTTCTTCCAAATTACATTCAGAGGAGCATTTTTATTTTCTATGGTCTCTCCATTTCTCGAAATATGAGACTGACCACTATCTGTTAGTCTTTTATAGTTAAAATTTTTCCAATTTTCGAAATTAATTTAACGTTTTGAGCATCGATAGCACTTGCGCATCAAGTTCGATTGTTCGCTTTTGTTCATTTTACAAGCACGTGCAACGTTATTCCACTGAGTGGCATTTAAAAATGCGTTAAAAATGGCTCAACCTAAATTTTTTTTAACCACTTCTGTTTTAATATAGTATAAGAGAGTAATTCTAACTGGTATCCGCGAAAAAAAACACTTTTTTAAAAAAATGTCGTTTACAACGTTATTCGGGATTATGTTTCATTTGTCGAGTCACTTCACATCAGAGAACTGCAATGAGTATCCGACTGAAATCGGATGCTCAAATCATACCCGAGTTACTTGTTGTTCTCTACCCTATCCGTACTCAATGAAATATGTTAAATACTTGTACTCATTCGGCTCATTAGCATATTTTCGGGTGCAAATCAACGAGTGCCGGGTAAGCTAGTAATTAATATAGGATATCACTGTCAAATTTTTAATTTTTATTTTTAATAGAAAAAATAAAACGCAAATTTTAACTTTTATTTTTGACTAAAACAAAATCTATAAAAAATAACTATTATTTTTTTAATTTTTTTAAAAAAGTCCAATAAATAAAAAGCTTTTATAATTATTATTCCTTAGCTAACAAGTATCGCACTGCTTCACTCAAATATCGAAAAGACATATTTTTCCGCCTGACTTTTTGAATTGAAATTTCGAAAATAACAGTTATTTTCGGTCCCTGATTAAAACTATTAAAAAATGAATTCTGAAAAGTGGGCGTAGATATAGTTCAACAACGCCTATTTTTGGTACAGTTGCCGACAGTAACCATACTGACTAAATTGCCAATTTTCAGTCTAATACGATCGAAACCGTCTGAAATATAGCATTTTTATTAATTTGTGGGCTGGAGAAGACGGAGAGGCAACATTTTTTCTAAACAACTCTATTCGAATAAACTGTTGTGCAAAAATTTATTCGGTGAAGATGAAGACAAGGCAATCGGTAGAGAATTTTCGGAGATTTGAGATTTTGAACAAACAAAAATAAGTAATATAACTGATACTGTACTCTTACAGAAGGAAATCGATAAGCTACATTTTTGGTGCTGCAAAAACGGTTTATTTTTAAATCTAAATAAATGTGTTTCCATGACTTTTTCTAAATCTGATACTGTCCGTCCGTCCGTTTATCATATTGCCAACACTGTTTTGGCATCTGTTCCTCAATTCCAAGATTTAGGTGTGGTTTTTGATCGCAAATTTACTTTTACTGCTCATCTTGACTACATTATTCCTAAAGCCTAGCCATGCTTGCGTTTATTCGTCGTAATAGTGCATGCTTTTTGGACCAATACACTCTGAAAGTTTTGTTTATTTCTCTTGTTCGATCTAGACTGGAATATGCAGCTATTATTTGGAACCCATTTTATGAGGCACATAAATTACGGCTTGAAAAAATTTAGAAATCTTTCACAAGGTTTGCCTTGCGCTCTTTTAATATAGAAATTCTTCTACTTTGGATAGTAGAAGAAGTATTTTGTCTTTACTATTTTTTTTTGGTATCATTAATGGTTTTGTTGACTGCCCTGCACTATTGGAAATGATTGATTTCAATGCTCCTGCAAGAGCGCTCAGAAATAATTATCCTTTTTATTTGGAAATGTATCGAGCGAATTATGCAGTAAATGCTCCAATAAATCGTGCTTTGCAATTGTTTAATTCCTTAAATTCAAATTATAATTTAGATTTTTCTATCTCTAAGATTCAAATGAAATCCATTTAAAATTCCATCTTGTGAATTACTTTATTTTTATGTATAAGGCCTTATATTTTAACTAGTCTGTAAGTATATTGATGCATAGACTTATTTTCAATAAAATAAAAATAAAATAAAAAAATAAAAGGAAGTAATGTTCTGAACCGTTTCATTTTTGGTTTTAGGATACCAAAAGGACACCTGTGGCTAAGCCGATAAGTTTTCATAACGAGATGTGTGTTAATGAAGTTGCGTTACAGGATGAGAAGTAGTATGTATAAATATTTCTTTTTGGTTATTTGGTTAATGTTAAAAGTAGTAAAGTGCTTTTATTTGCTGGAACCTTTTGCCGGGCTGGTTCTTCGAGGAGTATCGTACTGCTCAATCACGAGCAAAGGAGTATCGTCGCGAGCAGACCAACATTGGTGAATCGTTTTTGATTTCAGCCAATAAATGTAGATTGTAATCAACTAACTCATTCAACAAATGGTACTATGAGTTCTCTTTGTACATTAGAGTGGGTCGGCCTCCATACAAAAAAAACAGTTTGAAAGAACCACCCCCTATTTCAAAGCTGACCTCGAATGGATTTCAAAATAATAAAAAATTTTTTTTTGTACGAGTTATGTGATGTGGAAATTTTGAACGTTATCGAAGAAAAACTAACAGTATCGGACATTTTACTTAAAAATTATTCGTTGGCTTTGGATAGGAATGATACTTCACATCGTTTTGGGTCGTTGCTCGCAACTACGTTGATTAAAGATTTGCGCCTTTCAATTGCGACAAAAGCAAGGAAAGATTTTTCGACCCAAACTTCTGAAAAAATTATGGAATAGTTTGATGACCTTATCATAGACAAAAACATAATTTCGAGAGAACCCACAAAATGTAGAGCAGAAGCCGAAGCATCAACAAAAAGTAACAATCTCCAAAAGTGCATTTCATATTACGGCAAAAAAAAAGTAATTCATACATAATGAAAAAAGCATTGTTCCAAATATTTGAACCATTATAACTTCTTTGTTTTAAAGTTATTGAATAATTTTTTTGAACAAAATGTAAACAAATTCTTAGGACTTTAATTTTATGAGAAAAAATAACAATTTTAGGGGGGGTGAATCGGGCTAGCGAGGTTTACTAGTCAAATATGACCTTAGACGTAAAAATGTTCTGAAAAGAAAATATAGTACTCGTAAAGCACTTTTAACGACATATTATTTTTTAAAATCGGATATGTTATGCTCAAGTTATAGAAAAAAATACCATTTCGGCTGTTTTTCCGATGGTCCAAAAAAATTTTTTTTATTATTTTGGAATCCATTCGAGGTCAGCTTTGAAATAGGGGGTGGTTTCTTAAAACTTTTTTTCGACCCACTCTATTGTACATGCTTTACATGTTTTTTTAAGCGAACGTAAAATTCCTTTCCTTTTGTGGTGTACAACATTCCTTATCAGTAGAAAATAAATTAATCTTTGTGTAGTCGCTCCATAAAATAATTGACCACTTTTTAGCTCCTTACTGGGGACTTGCACCAATTTGAATGAGTTTTTGCAAAAGGTAACCTTGTTGACAATGTTTTTTTCTGTCGGAACAATGGAACTTTTCTAGCAAGTCTTCTAGGAAGATTCGTCCTACTAACAGTCCTACGAACAGGACACCATATTGCCGATATCTGCCGCAATTGCACTTGAAAATGGCTTCTTATTTGGAAAGACCGACAATGCGATTGTCTGTTTGCGACTTTTTTCTTTTTGTTTGCCCAGGTTTCTGCCATAGCTTTTAACTTGAGGGCATTTGCAGCAAAATTTAACGACCTTCCCAATGATTTAACGACCATTAGTGTAGGGTAAAAACCTTCGTCTCTGAGCTAACTATTCACTTCAAAGCCAATTTGGCATGTTCAAAAAATATCGGGAAATAGCAACATTATTTTTAAGTTTTTTGTGTTGCCAGATCAATTTATATTGATTAGTATCAAATATTAACGATAGCGTAAGAAATTGTATTGAGTTGACATTGCCACTTTTTGACCATATCTGTTGCCTTAAAGAATGGAATTTTTAAAATATCTCTGTAAAAGCAGCTAAACAATTATTTGAAATCTTTTAGAAAATGTCAAAATGATTTTTTTTGCATCTCTGCTTTTTCGTTCATAAATCTAAGCTAAATCTTTTATATTGACAGGCTTACCTTCAATCAAATAACAACCTTATCAACCTTAATGCCAGTTAAAAGCATTGAACAATTTCAACATTCTATTGACGCTTTAGTAGTTGCGTGAAAAAATAACCCCGTCTTGAGCTGGTAAGTTTTTCCATGAATCGGTCTTAAGCTTCAATAATAAGAAAAGCAATATTAATTTGGAGCATTTGTATGAGCCGGAACAACCTTACCATTCCGAACAATAAGCAATAACTAAAAGCCGCAACAACAACAAGAACAACAACGGGGTAAGAAGAAGTACAGCAAATGCTTAAAAGTACAACCTTTGTGTACTAAATCCTTTGAGACCAAAGTTGAGTGTACTCTCAGTTATATAATCGAGCTTAATACATCCTGTCATGAATGAAAATAAGGCATAAATGAAAGGAGCAATAATAACAAGAGCAACAGCAGCAGCAGCAGCAGGAGCAGCAGACAACAACACACTTACAAGACAACCTTGTGCTCCACAAAATATGTTGCTCCACAGCTCACAACGGATATTTATTGCCAAAAATTACCAGTGCTACTTATTTAGTCTGCCTAGCTTGGCTCATGGCATGCAAAGGATGCGAAGGAAAGAAACCTTTTTGCAGCAGGTAGCCTGATTAAATTTTGTGTTAAGAAGTAAATGACGCAGGACGAAAAGTCAAAAAGCAAATTCATATAAATTGCGAACTAAGTTTCTTGGCTTTTTTTTTTCTTTTGCTGTCTTTCGGTGAAAGGGAAGACATAAGCTTTAAGAGAGCAGGCAGCGGTAATAAGAAGAAATTCATATCAATTAGTGGCTTGTTACAAGAAAAAACAAAAAGAAAAGAAAAAAATGGGCGTAAACTTGTTATTTCTAATAGCAGCTAAGAATGTTGAGGGTTTATACCTATTCGTTGCTATGTTGCCAGGTATTAATGTAATGAGAAAGCTTCTACTTGCCTAGATTGAGTCCAAATCGAATTAGTTAACACTTTGTTCTTTGGTCTTTTGTGGTCTAGACGATAGTATCTGGTTATGGCATGGTAACTAGGTATTAATATTTAAGTCCTGATTATTTTTGACAACATCTTTAAAGTATATCATGAATAAGCAAATCAGAATGATGAAATTTTAATAACCACCATTATTAGTTTTGCTTGGTAAAAGATTTTCATAGTTATTTGCATAACGCCCAAAACTTGTAAGTTTAGTTAAAGGTCATGACGTCATGTTTCACAGTCATGTTTTTTCTGGTATGGAAACCTTGCATCTTAAGGTGTTTCCTTGCAACTTATGCTGGAAATCTTTCTTTCTTTTATTCACACGCACGTAATGTAAACATTTTATACTCTAAGGATGCAGTAGAAAGGAAAAACAATTCAATTTTAACCAAGAAATTGGCAAAGCAAACTTTTATTATTATAAACTTTGACGTTAAAAAGTTCGCACTTGGAGTCTTTGATGTCGTTATATTAACATGCTTCTTAACTTGCTTTAGTATTTTACGTCTTTGTTTTTATAGGAAGAAATATACAATCCTTGCAATGGTTTTGAAGTGGTCTTTACTGACTCATGGCTACCTTTTTTATTACCCATTGGATATTACTGCCTAATACCATTTACCAGATGTAGGAATGAATGGCTACAAGACGCTGTTGTAACAACCTTCTATTGTACTGCATATACTGCATATCCATAAGTAAATAATCAAATAAAAACTTTGACAAGAGGAAGAGGAATGTAAGACTTTTGAGAGTAAAACTTTGAGCTAAAGTTAACTTGGCCTTATGCCCAAGTGAAAATGAATCGGGTTGAGGAAATTACATCAAAGAAAAAAAAAATTCTTTTTCGTTTCTTTTTTGTAATCGTATAAGTAATACGACGTGGCTAAAAAATACCTTTTTTTTTAAATAAATACTTATTGACGTACTCATCAAAGTTATACCTAAGAACGAAATTAATAACTTTTACTAAACGTTCCCCCCACCCCCTTTGCTACGACCCCCATTAAACATAAGCCTAAAAAAATTAAAGTCAAGTAAATTCAAGAACTTAAATAATAAATTCATTTAGCTACGAGAGTTGCTTTTTATATTTATGGTCTTGGAAACAGTAAGTGACAATGCTTGCCATCTGATGATTCCATTGAAAACTTGACATTGTGTAACATACCCTTCTTCAGAAAATGTTGCCATCTGAGCGGGCTTTATGTTGTTTAAAGTAACTTGAAAAATTCATCTCGAACAAAAAATGAAATTAAATCGTGAACATTTTCGTGCGATTATTTTTCTAAACTTTCGGCGTGGATTATGCATCGATGAATTTCATTCTTTTTACGGCGATAAACCACCATTCTACGGCACTGCACAGAGCTGGTTTCAACAAATTCAATCGTGTTCCATTCAATTCCGGCGTGCGCTAGATCGTCTAAAATCGGTTGCAGGAAACATCGATGCTGTGTGTGATCTGATAAGGCAAGATCGTCATGTGACATACCATGAGATTGATTCACATTTGGGTATTCGTAAGACAAGCATCAATGAAATATGGGCTCGTTCATAAATTACGTTACCAATTTAGAGGGGGGGGGGGGGGGGGTGTAGGTGTGTTGGAAAGGACTACGATAAGCCACGGAGGCTTGAAATGTACTAAAAAAGAGTAACGGAGGTAAAAAAAAAACAAAAAAAATTGGTAACGAGCTTATGAACGAGCCCTATTGCATGATCATTTCGCCGTTACAAGGATTTGTTTGCGTTGCATCCCACATAATCTGACAAACGATCAATTAAAGGCTCGTGTCGATTGGTGAGATCAAAGAGCTTCAAAGGCTGTGTATAACATCTACACAAGTGACCCAGTGGCGTACCCCCGGGAGGCGGGGGCCGGGAGGTGATCCGCCCCGGGTACCACCATTTTAGGGGTGACACCATATCAATATTTTTTTTATTTCTCAAACAGAAAGAGAAAGGTACAAATACATTACGATAAAAAATGTGTGTCCCATTTTGTCGCATTGAAATTATTTCTAACAATTTGTGTATTAGTAGCTTCATGCGAAAGGAGTTTTTCATAGCTAAAATTAATGAAGACTTATTTAAGGTCTTCCATGTGACAGGCAAGACTTTCCAATCTTGCTATTTTATCCATTGAAAACGAGCTTGCAAGTAATATTGATTTCGATGAGGTTATTTCAAATTTTGCAGCTCTTAAAGTAAGAAAAGATAGTTTTTAAGACAACGCCATTAATAAGATTTCTTTGTTTAACCTTATACCTACATATACAAATATGTACCTGAAAATGTAATGTTTTTGTTCCGTCAGTTTTTAAGACTGCGAAGTTAATAAGTTTTCTTTTTTACCTTATGCCTACATATCTAAATAGCATTTTTCTGATAATGTATTCAGTTTTTTCCATATAACTCCCAGGTCAGAAGGTCAATTTTTGATATTATTGGTTTAAGACATTAACAATGCTTTGAAAAATAAACTGCAGAAGGACTTTTGCAATTGTCTTCATTACCAAAGTGTTTACAGAGTCGCATGTTCAAAATTTTCAGAATCGTTAATTTCCTTTATGCCAAAAACGCCAATGTGCACATTTTTTCACTAAAAATGCGCTTGTACCCGCTACCGATGAGATAGGACATTAATTGTTTTTTTCTGTTGACGAAGAACATAATTTGCTGTGTACGTATGAAAGACATTTTTTTGATGGAGCTTTTTTCATGACTTTGAGATTTATTTTAATACAATTTTCTAGCAATAATTGTTACATGATTGCACAAAAAGTTTTTTTTAATGTTTTTGTAGAGTAACTGGAACCAAATTTTAACTGTTTATAACGAAGACATGTGCCATCCATTACCGAAAAGAAATTTTGGAAAATGTGGATGTTTCGCTTTTTCTGAGCCATTCGAATCAATAAACTCAATTTCCCAAAAAACACAAAAATTCACATTGGCGTTTTTGGCATTAAGGGGACGGACGATATGTTGTTTGTTTTTTTTTTCGGAAAACATAAAGATGATAATAATACACTTAATTTCATCGAATTGGTTTCTTTTTGCATTTAGAAATTTTTTATAGGGGTGACACCATGAGTATCCGCCCCGGGTGTCACCAAGCCTAGGAACGCCACTGAAGTGACCAATTATAAATTAACGCATATGAGCCCGAAACAAAACAGCAACAGCAATGGGTCTCCAAAACAAGCTAACTCCAACAAAAATTATTCGCGGAAGAAGCATATCGAAACAAATGGTTGTGGTGACAGTGGTTTTAGAGCAACGTAGGACGGTCAATTCCGAATGTAATAAGACTATTTGCTTGCTATAAATCATCGGAGAATTCGGTAAAAGTCGAAGAAGAGGCGAATTATTCTGCATCATGACAATGCGAGCTCTCACACATCTTCTCAAACAAACGCCTGTCTGACCAGCCAAAAATTGAATTGATGGGTCATCGACCATACAGCTCTTATTTGGCACGCAATGACTTTTATTATTCCCGGAAATAAAAAAAAACCCACGCTACTTACTCGACTAATGACGCCGTCAACGTCGCGAGTATGACCTATGGTGGTCGGCGTGGAGTTGCGTTTGTCTACAACCGGCTGGAAATGCCCATAAATTGTCAAAGATTTTAGATCGGTCTCGATTTTCACCAATAAATGTGGATGGTGATAACACTAGGCATCCATAAATAAGTGCTGTTGCGTTCTAATACTGGTAACTCGCCATACGGTATATTTATTTAATTAAATATACATAAGTGTGGTGTGTATTCGGTATTGAAACTACTATAATAGTGCGTTGGTCGCGTCTGCGGTCATGGAAGTGATGCCCAGGAGATGGTCGGATGGACGTTAGTAAATTATCTTTTGGTATTAACGTCTTGTGGCGTCCGTGGCGTAGTTGGTTAAAGTGCGTGGCCGCTATGTCAAAGAACTTTGGAGACCCAGGTTCGAACCCCAGCAGCGACAGAAAATTATTTGAATTAAAATAATTTTTCTGTACGGCCGCCACCTCTCTGCAGACAATGGCAAACCTCAGAGAGTAATCAAAATGCCATGTAAAGCTTCTTGAGAACGAGAACAACTCCGTTCATCGCCGTTCGGAGTCGGCGTTAAGCATGTAGGTCCGGTTCTCGGTCAATTGTGTACAAACTTAATAACACGCACAACACAATTGATCATAAGAAGCTAGGTCAAAGTCCTTTCAAGGGCTGAAATGGCCAGTTATTTATTTATTATTAACGTCTGGAAGAATTATCTGTGGGGCATCAACTTTTTTTTTTCCCTTGAACTTAGACCCCTTGCCAAGGGGCACGTTTAACACTAAAAAGGTCTCACTCTCTTTGTATATTTTCAGCATTTCCTTGTATTAATCGACACGAGCTTTTTTTTGAGCAACCATCAAATTATGGGGTATCCAATTGGAACAAATTTTCCGGACGCCTCAATACTCATGTAAAATCGATATATACTAGTTCCAATAATCCCCAAGGCTGACTCCATCTTACGCTTTTCACATTTCGGTCTGCTTCCAGCATTTCATGCAAAGCATCGATATTTTCTGCCGCAACAACACTTCTTGGACGACCTTTACGAAATTCGTCTTGGTGAGAACGAAGATCACGCTCGAACTCATTGAATCAGCCTTTCACAGTCGAATCAAGTTGATGATGCAATTTTTCTTAATCCATGTCGAAAATTGTACAAAATCATCACACGTAAATGTTCACGTGCTAACTTTATTTTTTTCGTGAAAGACAATTTTCAAACCACTATCAACAACACAATAAGGCACATACATCAAAATGTTGTGAGTACGTTTATGCTAGAAAATTACAAGTTTTCGAATGAAACTGTCAAAATTTATCTGCCAATGCTTGGCAACAGCCAAGGCGCAGGAATGAAAAGGCAGACTTCGTACAAAAAGACACAACAAGTTATTGAAACAAAGTTTGTCGCAATGATCAAAGATATCTTAATGTTTCCACAAAAAAAAAAAAAAAAAAAAAATAAATAAAAAAGGGTCAACATGACCATTCTCTATAATAAATTAAAGATGATTACTCTGTTAAAATCCAAATTCCTTAATTTGTTGGGATGAGTATTTAAAGCAGACCAATTGAGCAGGAGAAAAATTAATTTTAGGATGATGATATTCTCAACCGTACAAACTGAGAATATATTTTTCGAAACAATCTCCTCTTTAAGAGTTTCACTTTCTTATGTGGCTATTTTTTCTTTAGTTAGTGTGTAGTTCTCTGAAATTTCAAATCAATTGATATTGATCATTTTTATATGTGTGTTGAATGAAAACACCAAGTTTCATACATTGTAATTATAGGAAATTTTCTTAAAGTTTTCATGCTTAAGTTTTCCCTCTGCTGATCTCCATATTCAGAGAATTTTTCTCAGGTTTCATGATTTCACTTAAGATATCATCATTAGGTTTATGTTGTGATCAGGGTGATAGCGTTTTTTTAGTGATACTAAAAAAATTTCGGTTTTCTATACCCCAGATGGGACTCGAACCCACAATCCCCGGCTTAGGAGGCCGATGCCGTATCCATTGGGCCACTGGGGCGGTTGCTAAATAATTTATCTTAAATAGAATATTAACTCAAAAGTCCTCTTTATTTCCTCTAACGCACAATAAAAATTTCGTTGCGCTTATCTCAAAATAGAAACCTGCTTGCATTCGATCATATTTTTACACCAGCTGCAGCTAGCGTTCAATTGTCAATCCTTCAGCCAACGTGCATTCGTTCATATCTATTTGCTGCCAATAAATATTTTAAGTATCTGTGTATCTAACAATGAGTATCTATAAATTTCGAACACATGTTGGCATGTTTAGATGGCCGTCGAACATAGCATGGCCAACAGCTGTTACGACCATCCGTTATGTACCTGGTTATTTTCGTTTTAGCTTCTATAGCGTTTCATAGTTTGTTTTGTTTTGCTTTGCATTTTCGTCACTCAAAAAAATTTGGCATTAAGACGTTCGTTGCTCTCTTTTATCTATTGGATTAAACTTCAAGTAAATGATTAATCTATATTCTCGCTCGACCCGGCTGTTGAGTTCAGGCTGTTGGTCGCTCGTCACTGAGAACATGTTTTATCGATGAGGCACATTGTTAGAGTGTATCTGTTAGTTTGTGAGATTTAATTTTGGTATTTTAAGTGCAGCCAAAAAACAATTTGTTTAGTTAATTAATTGTTTTTGAAAAATAAAAAATTCTAGCTCGTGTGTTTGCGGAATGTATTTTGGTGTGCTTTGAAAATCCGTTAGATACAAATTCATAACAGCTCTGCGCGCATTAATCGCCCCAGTGGCCCAATGGATAAGGCATCGGCCTCCTAAGCCGGGGATTGTGGGTTCGAGTCCCATCTGGGGTAAATTAAAATAAATTTTTTTTTTTAGTTTTTTTTTTGTTGGTTTTTTTCATTTGTCATCTCATAAACTTACCTCAATTGGTCTGCTTGTAGATAAATCAACCAGCTGGTCCTCAACTTGTACGTGTCCTGCTGCGATGAGTCCTGCAAGAGTAATGAAAACAAACAGGTTGTAAATTGTGAGGAAAACCATTTTTCAAATTTATATTCATATCCATGCTCTTTATGTGTGTTTTGAAGAATAAGTGAGAGATATGAGAACTTTATACTTGTTTTTATTTACTGTTATTGTTTATTCATGATTTAGAAAAAAAAAAAATTGATGAATTGACGTTTGCCAGCAAAAAAAGCTAAACAGTTAAACTTTCCAGTTTCAGTTAGGGTGGCCAAATAATAAAGTAAAAATAAAATGTCATAAACAATAAATTTATTTATATTTTCTAATTTTAGAAGAGAACTAAGGAAAATAAAGCAAATAAACTGAATAGAAAAATTCCTTGATTTTTAGCCCAGGTTTCCAAAACAGTTAAAAATTTAAAAAATGAATCGGCATGGCATGGAAATTACTCAAGGAGTATATTTGCTATGATAAAAGTAATGACATCACGAAGAGAAAAAATTAAGCATTCTATGCTTGAATCCAGCAAATAGCATATCAGTTTATACTTAAGCTTAAATTTCTCAATTCAAGCATTATTTTGCTAGAATTGAGCAAATACATTATACAGTAGACTCTCACGAATTAGAACCACTTTGTTCCACAGGTGGTTCTAATTTCTGAAATGATCTAATTTCTGGACTTTTTTTTCACAGAAATTTAAAAGAAATTAATGAAACTGTTTAAAAAAATTTATGTTAACACAAAAGAATTTTTATTTATTAATATTTAATGTTTTTTTTTTTTTACATAAAACTCATATAATTCCACTATTTATATTTATATCAATGAGCAAAGATCACTTATGAATTTAATAAATAAAGAAACGTCCAGAAATTAGAACCAGGTTCTAATTTCAGAGCGTTCAATACTGACATAGCAGGTTCTAATATCTGGACAGTTCAAATTTGTGAGAGTTTTAATTTATTTAAAAAAAAAAAAAAAAAAAATATTTTTCAAGATTCAAGTATTAAACTTGAAGTGATTTGCTTGATTCAAGTAAACAATTTGCTGAAAACTAGAAAATTTTGCTTGATTTGAGAAATTTTATTTCCATGAATTGAGAACAATTTGCTTGATTCAGCAAAGATGTAGGATGTAGTATAACCGATCATATAAAACTATTCGAATATACTAAATATACATAACTTGTAGACGCTTAAATGTTTCCAAGTAAATTTGTAACAGATAAGACACTGTGCCTTCGAACCATGCCATAGTTTGTCAATCCACACCATCTTAAACATCTTTTTATGTAAACATGTTGTGAATTTTAAGCATGCCAATATAAGTTGAAGTAAGAAAAATTTGCTTTATTCAAGCAAACAAAATTGAATTCAATTTTAGAAATAAATACACATTATAAATAATTTTTCTTAATATAAGTTTTTAATGCTTGATATGAGCAATGGGACTAATTTAAAATTTCTGGGATCAAGCAAAATATTTGCTTAATATAAGAATATTATTTCTCTCCGTGATGACAGTGAAGGCTAACTCTGACCCTATGAAAAATAAGAAGAAGTAGAGACGTCATCGCAGCGCGAAAGAATCCGCAAAGCAACGAAACTGCAAATTTGTTACATGAAATTATAACGTTTATATTATACTTCAGTAAATGTTGATTCTTAGCCTTAATGACAAAAATACACAAAATGTTCATGAGATCATGAGCCCGCGGAGAGATCCACTACAAGATCCACTAAAAGAATGCATCAATTTTCTACCAGCGTTGCATGGAATTGTTACTCGGTGAGCGTACGTATATGCGGCATAGTACATGTTATAAAACAGAAATGAAGGATTTATACTCGCGTTACGACAAAAACAAAAAAAAAAAGAAATCAAAAGAAATGACTTTCACATGCAAGACTACTGATGAATTGGCGTAACGGCCAGTCTGTCTAGTTGTCTGTGTGATTTGTTCTATACTCAGATGTTGTTGTTGTTGTTATATTTATTAACATACTTGGCCTAAAGCTCAACAATTAATTTCATTAAAAAATAAATTTAACTTCGTCAGGTCATATAGGGAGCAATTTATGCAACAAAAGTACAATATTGTTGCATGGAATTTTAAATCGGCTACTAGGGTTGCTACGATACATTTTACGACAGCAAAGATTGCAACAAACATTTTTGGAGCCACGACACCACGTAGGCGATCACTTAATGCAGTGAAAATGCAACAACGTTGTTAAAACGTTGCATGGAATTATAACTCTGTGACTATTGGCGTTATGGTGAATTTTATGAAACGACAGTAAAGCTGTCGTCATAAATTATTGTCGTCATAAGACATCTCAGGGAACCTCTTAAAGTAACGTAAATGTACCAGTTATAAAAGAAAAAAAAATATTAAGGACAAATAATTATTAGGAGAAGTTTTTGGATAAGGATTATGCGATTAAAAAAAAAAAAAAAATAAAAAAACTAAATTAAAATTAAAATAAGGACAAATAGTTATTAAGATAAGGATTGGGATAAGAATTATGTCGCAAATTTGTAAAAGGATGAGGGCAAAGACTTGGACAAAAATTAGGACCAGGAATACGATAAAGAGTAGCTCAAAAATTTGAGCACGAAATTGGACAAGGATTAGAACGAGATTTCAGAAAATGATTTTGAAAAACTCTCTGACAAGGAATGGGACAAGGATTAAGACAAATCCACAACAATATTTAAGACAATATTGGGAAAAGAATAAGGCCAAGAAATAAGACAAGGAAAAGAACAAGGATTTGAACACACTAAGGACAAAATTTAGGACAAAAATTGGGATAATAAGTAGAACAAAAATAAGGGAATGAATTCGAAGGATAAGGTTTGGAATTTGGATATGTATTTATATAAGAGTTTGGACAAAAAGTCGGAAAAATATATGAATAAGGATTAAGATAAGGACAAGTTTGGGAACAAAGGAAGGGATAGTGACAATAATAAGGATAAGGATAAAGATATGCTGTCACACAAAAATCTAAGGTGGTGTCCACGATACAGCCAACTGCTGTTTTATAAATAACTAGCCTTTTCCCGGCGCGCGTTGCTGCACCCTGCAACTATATGGGAACATAATAGGTGTATTCAAAACTTTTCTTAGACTCATAGTTTGACACCACTGCCCGTTACAGTTTCCCAGTAGCAGGAGATCACCAAATAGTAACTCCATTTTGAGTTTGTATGTAAGAACTGCTACTTTTACTTTCAAAACTATTCGACAATACAAATTTTAATTGTATGGGCGGAGCCACACCCACTTATATAATGCCCATCCCAGTTTTCTAGTAGATGAACATTACCCAGTTTTAGTACAGTTGCCGACAGTGAGCATACAAACTAAATTATCAAAATGTAGCCAAATCGACGAAAACCGTAGGAAATACAACATTTTTATTGATTTGTGGACGGTAAAAGGGGGTGTGACAGAAATTTAAACCATCTCGTACTTGAAAAAAATGTACTGCCAAAATTTCAGCTCTATCGGCTCAGTAATTGTGAAGTTTCCAGCCATCATACAGACAGCGTTTTGCTTTTTGTATATATAGATTATTGGCTATAACTTTTGATTGGTAAGAGATACTAAGATAATTTTTTAGCTTGTTTATTTTTCCAAAAATATAAAAACACAATATTGGAAAAAAATGTTGTTCGAAAAAATCAAGGGTTGGTCTTGATTTTTGAACCACAAAAATGGTTTTTAATTTTTGCGTAAAATTGAAATAACTTTTGTTTGCAAATGTTATAACTATTAAATAGAGTTGAAAATTTGCGAATTTGAATTTAAATTATTTTTACAACAAAAACAAATTTTGAGCCTTTTTTTTGAGGAAAACTCCAAAATTTCAGACCTTTTTTGAAAACATATTAAAAATATATATCCTCAACTAACGGTATTTTTGCAATAAGGTTTTTATAGTACTTTGATAAGGCTTTAAGACAAAAAAAAATTTTACAAAGTGTATAAAAAAGCAGCGGAGATATTTGAATCGAAAGTCACAAAATTAAATTTCTGATTGTGTTTTTCTCATTTTTGAGCACGATGTTGCATTAAATATATCGTTGTAGTAAAATTTTTCATAGTTTTCAAGATATGTTCATGCTTTTGATGTCAAAATAACGGACATTTTTTTAGTTTTACTAAATTTAAGAAATATTTTATATTTTGTAAATATTTGCATATGTAACGACTAAAAATATGCAATTTTGTAAAAAAATTTGTACTACAGTACCATCTCTTGTCCAAGATGGTGCAAAGAAGATACTTTCAAAAAACGCATCGTACCTGATAACTACTATGTACCAATTTTTATTCTAATCGCATAAGCGGTTTGGGAGTTTTAGGTGGTTTTGCAAAAAATTTGTACTGCAGCGCCCTCTGGTGTTCAAAATAGGTCAAAAAAGATTGCAGCAAAACAGTCAGCGTGAATGAAACCCACTGTATACCACTTTTCATTCAAATCGCATAAGCGGTTTGTGAGTTTTAGGCAGTTTTGTAAAAAAATTGTACTACAGCGCCCTCTGGTGTTCAAGGTGGATAAAAATTGATAGCCCACAAACACGCACCGTACCAAAAAACTTCTATACACAAACTTTCATGCTAATCGTATGAGTAGTTTAGGAGTCTATTGCATAGTTACATACGACATTTAGTTCCAAAGCAATTCGATATCATAAATTTGACCTGTGTGGCCAAATTCCCCCCTGTCTAATGTTCTTTAAATATATAATAACTGCCTCTTGGGCCCATAACGTCTACATATCAAGTTCCACTATAAAAACATGTACAACTCAGTAATAATAATGATTTCTAAAAAGTGGGCGTATATATAGTAAGACCACGCCCAGTTTTACTATAGTTGCCGACAGTAACCATACAAACTTATTTACCAAATTTTAGTCTAAAACGACCAAAAAAATCTTAAATATAGCATTTTTATTGATTTGTGGTAGGTAAAGGGGGTATGGAAAAAAGGGGGTACGCCTATATTTTTCACGCAAATGCAAACTAAAGTGAGACTTGCCATATTATTTCATTATTTCATTTATTTCCAATTACCCTTGCAAATATTTCCCCATATACACCATATGTGCGCACCTGTATTTTTTCACAGCTGTATTGTTGATAAGTTCACTAAAATGCAAAGACGGTTTGTACAAAAAAACCTTCGTATTGACGTCACCTTTCATGGGAAATTTCCAGAAACAAAATCGGTTCACGCATTACAGAGAACATCAATTTCATACACAATGCAACTTATTTTTATATATATAGATTTTTTATTATTTATTTTGAACAGATTAAAATTTTTTAAAAAGTTTTCGTTTTCAAGAAAATCTGAACAAATATCTCTTTTTATAAAAAAAAACCTTTTTTTTAACAATATTATTTAATATTTATAAAGACTTTTATTTAGAAAGAAAAAATGAATGGCTTTGACACATTTTTACTGAAAACTCTTTGAAAGGAGCAGTTATGAAATATGTTTTCAAAAACTTAGAAAATTCAGGAACCTGGTTTTGAATCCTGACTTCGCATAAGTTTCTAAGTTTTCCATTATGTGTTAGTTCCCTCTCCTATATTATTTTGCCTGAAGTCTTCAAAAGGTCTCATAAATGATATTGTTTTAATAATAAAAAACATAGAAAAAATATATTTTGTTGGGCTATGCACGGATTTGAACCTACGATAGTTGCATATTAAAAGTAACCAGAGCTTAACATGCTCGGCTATGCATTTTAATAAACGGTTTAACATTCTTACCAAAGCTTTCAAACAATTTCATAACGTTCGTGACGTTATTATAAACGTTATTTAAATTATTTGAAATTATCCTTTGGTTAGAATTTAATGTCACTTTCACATAATTTATGAAGATTTTATTTTATAATTTATTTCGAATAATTTATTTAAAATTATTTATACATATTAATTATAATATTTTATATCGTCCTTTTTTGGTTTGGAGTCCAAAAAAAGAAAAATTCGTTTTTGAGAGAATTTAAAAATTGCGAGTTCGACAATCGCGTACTTTTTTATTGAGAAAATTCATTAATTACTTCAAAAACGATACTTTTGGTTAACTGGGAAGCTTCTGGAAATTAATGTCGTCTGCACCCGTTGTTCATTGCATTACGTGCCACTTTTTGTGATAAATGCAAAAATCGTGAAAAATCGTTGAAATACATTCTTTAACGTCACTAATCAATTAATTAAAAAGTTCCCTTTACACCAGCTTATCAATTAATTTGGTCATTATTAAAAAAACAGTCAACTAAGTTTTCAAGCAGTCAACACTAGCTAAGCTCATGGCGATAATAAATCAGCTATCGGATATTTTACCCTTTTAATTAAACTCATTAATAATGCCAAAGCTTTCAGTGTTGAGTAGATTTTAAATTTGTCTTAACCCTTAAATGCACCGTGTATCTTTAAACATACAACCATTCAAGAAATTCCTACGGCTATATTTTTGGTTTGATTTTTTTCAATTCGGTTCTATATTATTTAGAATATTATAAGTCTTTAATAAAAAATAGTTTTTACTTCTATTTGTCATACTTTTTTAAAAAATTATGTACAAAGTCAAAAACGATTTTTTTTTAAATTAAATAAACACTATTTTTAACGGTTTAACTTCTAGGAACAGATAAATAATTTTGATGAGGAAAAAATACTGACTGCTTTCAAAACATGCCCTTAAGTGATTTTAAGTGGTTCGAAAAAATTTCGATCATTTGGCACCTCACTGGGTCACTTTAGTTGGTTGTATCTTTAAAGATACAGTGTGCACTCCCTGCAGTTTTTGATAATTTTAACTTTTTAAAATAAATGAATTATTAAAAATTTCATAACACATTTCTTTAATTTTGATATATTTTAATAGGGATTTTAGATGTGGGTATATTCACATTGAATCTTTATAGATACAACCACTTTTTTAAAACTAACTAAAAACGAAGTTTTTATTTTTACTCAATTTTACATAAAATATATTTTTTCGGTAAAAATCGGGCGCCTTGTGCATTTAAGGGTTAAGGCTAATATTAAACCATCTACCAGCAGCTATAACCTACCACCCACCACAAATGTAACAAAAATAAACAAAGTGTATGGAAGAGTGTAAAAAAAATCGAGTTTTTAACAAAAAATCCTTGAATGTTGTTAATTCACTGCTAGCCCTATGGCCCAAACTTTGCCGCAACAACAGCTGCTAGAAGGTCAAAGATGAGCAGCTGTGGCTTCACTGCCTCAATCCTTTCATGTTGCGGGCTTTTTCTTCTTTTCATTCGGAAAACTGGGTCAAGTTCAATGCAAGCTGCTTGTTGAAGTGATGCAACACGTTTTCAGAAGTTGCCGAAAAACAAAAATTACATGAAAATAGTTTTGCATATATTTATTAAGTTTGCAATGTTAAATTGCTTTTCAAAAAGAATGTTGCCACTGTAGAAAATATGCTGCATTAATATAAAAGTTGGCATCGAATATCATTTCGAACTGTTAATATAACAAAATTTTTGACAGTACATTCCAAATAAGTCAACTTATTAAATAACATTTTAAAAAAAAAATGAAAATGGCGACTCAGTCATAATTGAAGTGTTGCAAAACAAAAACCTTCTAAAATGAGCTGTAATCAAGCCACGGTCACATTTTATATCCATTACAGTAAAAAACTAGTCTCGCTGTCGGGTTGCATTAATGTTCACATCTAAAAAGTGCTAGGCTTCCGGCATGTGGTCATGTTCACTGCACACGTCGTTGCGCACTTAATTCACCCAAAGTGCCAACTGCACATGCACAGCATGTTGTTGCAATGCATGTCAAGGATGCATGGAGTTGAGTTGCAAGTCGATTTATAAATGTCGCCCGCCAGGCTCAAAGGCATGATTAGGAGCGCGAATGCATGAATTCGCATGACGACAGCCAGACGGCTTTTGTTAAGCAGCACCTTTGGGGACTATTTAAGGATCAAAGCTGAATTTTGTTGAACTTGTTGCTTTATTTCAGTGCTTGTGCTTCGTTAATTTAATATCTTTGAGCTTTGTTATCGATTTTATTATCAATACGAAAATAGCTTTAATCTTCAAATGCAAAACGTTTTGCAAGTTCGGAAGTTTTTCTATTGTAATGGTATCGATATGTACAGTCCACGACAAAAAGTTCGCACAAATTTTCGTCAAAATATAATCTACTATATGTTAAGTGTTTAAAATTTTTCTGTAAGTGTTAAAATGTCACGCAATTGCGCTCTGTTATTCCGAGTAGAGTGTAACATTCCGAGGGAAATTTCGTTATTATACAAAGTATGCAAAAATGCTACAACAAAATGATAGAACATTTGTATGAAATTGGGTTTTGTCATGGTTTGTAAGCCGCAAAAGAAACACCATTTCTTTTTAAGAATTCATTAAAATAATAAAACCTATTATTTAGAAAGTAAATAAAGTCCTGATAAAATAGTCTTGATAAAACCTATTACAGAAAGAAATAAAAAAAAAAAAAAAAAAAAAAATGGGAACTCACTGGACTAAATGTATCGATCTAAAAGTAGACCATGCTGAGAAATAAAACTTTTTTGCCCAAATAAAATAAATTAATTTTATTAAAAAAAGTCACTGAATTATTAAATTACACTCAAATCATATATTTTTGAGGATGTTTTTCGATTCCGTGACCGTGACCGTGATTCCGTTTCTTGATTTCGTGAAATTTCTTTTTCAAAATGGCGGCTTCATTCACAAAAAAGTTAAAAATTTCATCACAATATTGAGGAAAACAATATTGAGAGCGGAAAAACTTTTTATTTTCTTTTTAGAATAAAATATGACACACCCAAAAAGGGCCGCCTTTTTCCGGAATTTCGGACTACTTTGGAATCAAGTCGAAAATATTACACAAATTTATTGGAAAATTAGTTTTTGGGCCGCAAATTGTTCACTCGGGGATTTTTGAGGTCGAGGTCGGTTTAAGAATCCGATGTAAGAATCATCATATTACTAAATCCAAAATATAAAACTGTTTCTTTCTCAAGGAAAAAAAAAATGTTTGTTTAGAAAATTCAAGGAGAATTCAATTCCTATAGTTTTGCAAATTCAAAAAGTAAAGTTTAGGGGTTTTAGAGCAGTTGGCAGCTTAAAGAAAATTTCGATGATATTTTAATAGAATTTTAAAGAAATTAAATAAACATAGAAAACCTTTTGGGTAGTTCTACAAAGAGAATTTTGGACGGCCAGGCTTATTTCGTATATAAATAGTTTGAAAATACATTTTTTCTCAATGGAAACCTTATTAAGGCGCCTAAATGCCCCTTAAAATAATAATAAGTGAAAGCTAGTAGACTAAATAAGTATTGTTTCTGAATGTATAATAAAATGTACAATGCAGTAGTAATCTATAATATTAGTACTTTTTAATTGTGTGAATAGTTATTGAATTTTTTTTTATATTTTCTCTAACAGGCATGCTACACAGGCCAGTATACTGGCTCTGTAGTTCGAAAAACTCAATACATTCACACTTTTTTACAAATACATTCACACTGGATTCGCTTTCAGGCCACTTTCATCGCTACTGGCAACGAAATTTCATAGCCAGTGGATTTTGACAGCAGCGGCCAGTGTATGTCAAAAAGGGGGATATCAGTGTTCTTTTTAAGTACTTTTGGTGGATTTATTTCGGGTTTTCCCTCGATTTCGTACAGGAAGCAACACTGATAGCTTGTTTACAATTAAAGGCAAATGAAAAATATGAATTAAGACTGTGAAAAGTTACAGATAAAAGTTGGAAAGAAAATTAACGCAAAAACAAATCATTAAATTAATTGAACTTTATCGCTCATAAAGGCAAACTGCAAAAGCAGCGAGAACATTCGCATACGATGAAATTTTTTGAATGAACTTTCACTTGCATGTGTAGCACCTCTTGCTACTAGCATGAAAGTTCGAAATTTTTAGAATCATTCGAACAGTACACGTATTCTTTCGCACTTTCACTGTCACTGGCCTGTGTAAGAGATATTCTATTGAATTTTTGTCCATCGAATTTGTCATCATTCTCCTGTCAAACCGAAACACTTTAAAAAGTATAGAGAATTTATATTTCGATCAAATTATCCTTTGTCATGGTAATGAATCGAAATATAATAAATAAAATTACATGTTTTACTTAATTTGAGGTTGTATCAATTAACTCAGTTAACGTTGTAAGCGTGATTGTACTTTGTACCAGTCAATTTCACTGAATCCTGGTAAGAATTTTCGTGAAAAACACTGTGGATATAAGTAATTTTTCAGTTTAACCCACCTAGCGGTGCACCAAATAAGGCCCAGCTCCTAATAAGGCCCACTTTGTATAAATCCTACTAAATGCCACTGGACTTTGGTGAAATGTTATGAACATGTTCTAAAACGACTAAAACTTAGTTTTATTGCAATTGGTTTTGTCCGCAGTATACGCGTTTGCTTTTCTAGTTCGTTTTGGTTCGCTGGTGTGGTAAGTTGTGCATTTTAATAAAATTAGTACTGCGTCATAGTGGAATTTTTGCTAAGACACACACACATCCACATTAATTTATTGTTTTGCTAAAAATTACTTGACCAACATTAAGTAATAGTTATCGAAATTTAACTGAATTTTGTGAAGTTCTTGGTTTTTTTCTACTTGAAAAAAGAAGTGCTGAATGTTCCTAATAACAAGTTGATGCCTGCTCGCATGGGAAACGGCAATTTGTTTTTGGATAAAGCAGTCTACAGGTCGTTTGAACATGCTTGGGATGCAGAAGTCTTAAAATTTACAGCCCGTTTTCCTGACAGACCGTTAAACAAAACCACATTCAATGTCATATTTTCTAAAGTATATCCTAAGTGTATGACAGCAGACAATATTCTAAGTGGTTTCAGAGCAACTGAATTGTATCCTTTTGATGCAGATGTTATTCCTCTATCAGCATTTGCACCGTCCATACTTTCGGAAACTTCATTATCAAGCACAGCTGCAACCGTCGCCTCCGAGTCTGACAGTGATGATGACCTTCCCCTCTCTATACTCCAAGAACGTCTGGCTTCTAAAGATGGATACTTCAGCACCTTCTTAGCTACAACGTTAACGGTTCTAGCTCTACACAGAGCTAAGAGAACGGTTTAACAAACGCGGAAGAAGGCCAACATCTCACCAAACGCCTTTTCTTAAAGTAACTCCTCTTCAATTTATTTTTTTTTTCTTATCACTGAATTGCTTTTGTTCTTTATGTAAGCAATAAATGCTAGAAATCTACGTTTCTGTAGTGTTTTAACGTAGAATACGTTATACGGGAGTGTTAATCGTGAGCACAAAATTTTGAGAAAATGTTTGTCACTTTCATTATAAGTTTTTAATACTTTATGCATGCATTGAAGAAAATTCAAGTATGCTCGTAACATATTTAATATTTCTTCTTTTGATTTGTATTTAAATAATCATATTGCTACATATTATTTTTTTGATTCTATAAGTAAATCAAAATTTAACTCCTTCAAATTTTGTATTAATTTTCATATGCTTTGTATTTTATGTATTATAACATCATGTGTAAGAGCAGTACGATTATCTGTGTGTTCATCACAGAACCAGTGTGAGAAACGTACACACATATTCCGTACAAGCAAGCAGCAACAGCATCGCACACGTACACACATATTCCGACAAGCAGCAACAGCATCGCACTCTGTTCTCTTGCAGTTGCAACCTTAGTTCTTATAATTCTCATTTGGTTTTTGTTGCAAGAGTTGTATAAGAGGGATATTTGGCCGTACGTATTAGCCTGCTCACATAATGCAATGCTGTGGGTTAGAGTGACAACTCGACATTTTCTCACCAAAATGTCGTATCGATTGTCATTCGCCTGCATATTTTGCCTTATAACTTGGCTTTTTTTTCATAATAAATTATACATTTTTTATGTTTTTTGTTTGTTTTTTTGTTTGTTTTTTCATATAATATACATTTTTTATTTTTTTTTTTAATCAATTTTTAGTAATTCATTTGTAATTTTTATAAATTTCAAGCGAAGATCTATTTGTTTTCAGTCATTTTGTTTTTGTTTTTTTTTATTATTTAAGCTTAGGTAATATCGCGAAGGCGCGGGTTCAATTTAGAGGTGGGTAATAGCACAATTTTTGGTGTGCTGACTCACTAGCACATGTGCACCCTTAGGAGTCAGCACACTGTGCTAGCACAATTGTGTCACAGTCGAAATTAACACTGATGTAAATGAAAACTGACAGTTGGCGCTCGGTTCTTGTTGCAATCAATGCGGATAGGCTATAAAACAAATTGCATATTGTCAATTATAGCAAGTGAGCCAAAGTGAAACAAAAACCAACTTTACTGAGTGTGCCACTATGTGTGTCAACTAGCACACATGCTCACTACTGAGTGTCACACAATACATAATAGACACTTTAAGCGCAAAAGTGCTGGTCTTCATCGTGACTCACTATGTGAGTCAATGTAGTGTGCTAGCCAGTGTTGCCAGAATGGCAGTTTTGCCTGCAAATGACAGTTTTTTAAACTCTGTGCAGGTTGGCAGTTTTTCTAAGAAAAATACAGTTTAAAAACAGTTTTTAAAAATTAAAAATAAAATTTACTCTAAGCATATGCACATATATACATATTAACCACCTAAGCTTAAATAATAAAACAAAATAAAATGATTGCAAAGAAGTAAATTATTTGCTCAAAATTTTATTTATAGAATTATTTATTAAAAAATTGTTTAAAAAAAATAATAAATAATGCGAAATTGAAAAAAAAAATCATGCCAGCCGCCGGAATTGAACCCGCGCCTTTGCGATATTACCTAAGCTTAAATAATAAAAAAAACAAAAACAAAATGACTGAAAACAAATAAGTTCTTCGCTTGAAATTTATAAAAATTACAAATTATTTACTAAAAATTGATTAAAAAAAATAATAAAAAAATGTATATTTTAAGAAAATAAAAATCATGCCAGCCGCCGGAATTGAACCCACGCCTCCGCAATCATATCCAATGAAATTGAATTTTGCGAAAAAATGCCAGCTTCATAGAAATTAAACAAAATTGCGAAAAAGTGCATTGTTGCAAATTTTCGCTATTTTTGTTGATAGAAATGGCAATTACAAACACAATCACAAAATTTAAATGATTTGTGATCTTCGCAACAAGAAGAAAACCTGTTTTTCTGAGGTAAGCTTAGGTAATATCGCGAAGGCGCGGGTTCAATTCCGGCGGCTGGCATGATTTTTTTTTTTCAATTTCGCATTATTTATTATTTTTTTTAAACAATTTTTTAATAAATAAAATTTTGAGCAAATAATTTACTTCTTTGCAATCATTTTATTTTGTTTTATTATTTAAGCTTAGGTGGTTAATATATACATATGTATGTGCATATGCTTAGAGTAAATTTAATTTTTAATTTTTATGATGATTTCGCATGGATGTTTAATTGAATTATAATTTTTTTTCCTCAAATGGTTGCATTATTTAAAAAAAATTATTTCATTTAAAAGTAAGTATTATTAAAAAAAACTGACAAAATGTATAAAATTAATTAAATTATTTGCAAGAAATGGTAAAAAATTAAAATAAAATGTACTCTAAACATATGCACAGACAATACATATTAACTTCCTAGGCTTAAATAATAAAACAAAATAAAATGACTGCAAAGAAGTAAATTTTTTGCTCAAAATTTTATTTATAGAATTATTTTTTAAAAAATTGTTTAAAAAAATAGTAAATAATGCGAAATTGAAAAAAAAAATCATGCCAGCCGCCGGAATTGAACCCGCGCCTTCGCGATATTACCTAAGCTTAAATAATAAAAAAAAACAAAAACAAAATGACTGAAAACAAATAAGTTCTTCGCTTGAAATTTATAAAAATTGCAAATTATTTACTAAAAATTGATTAAAAAAAAAATAAAAAAATGTATATTTTAAGAAAAAACAAAAAAAATCATGCCAGCCGTAATTAAAAAAAAAAAAAAAATGCCAGCCGCCGGAATTGAACCCGCGCCTCCGCGATATTACCTAAGCTTAAATAATAAAAAAAAAACAAAAACAAAATGACTGAAAACAAATAAGTTCTTCGCTTGAAATTTATAAAAATTACAAATTATTTACTAAAAATTGATTAAAAAAAAAATAAAAAAATGTATATTTTAGGAAAAAACAAAAAAAAAAGCATGCCAGCCGTAATTACAAAAAAAAAATGCCAGCCGCCGGAATTGAACCCGCGCCTCCGCAATCATTTCCAATGAAATTGCATTTTGCGAAAAAATGCCAGTTTGCTAGAAATTAAACAAAATTGCAAAATAGTGCGCTGTTGCAAATTTTCGCTATTTTTGTTGATAAAAATAGCAATTACAAACACAATCACAAAATTCAAATGATTTGTGATCTTCGCAACATGAAGAAAACCTGTTTTTCTGAGTAGCGCAGCATGTTTCACGATTTTATCAAAAACACAACATGTTTCACTTCTCGTTGGCCCGTCAGGTTCGCTCACGAAATTCTGTTAAAATAACATTTTGGAGGTCTTCTCTTTTTATGTCTTTGGTTTTTGTCATAAGCAGAAAATGAAAAAATGTTTATGAATAACAATGTTAGCAAGGTTGCATAGAAGCTGCGTAAAGCCTTAAATAGTGCGTAACTAAACAAGCGTTTAAAGGTTGTTTAAGGAACTCTATTGAATAAGGCTGTTAATAACTAACGTATTCTACGTCTGACCTATGCGCCCGTGTTATCTAACACAGGCTTGAGCTTTTTTATACTAAAGTAAGGATAATACGTTTGGGCCTTATTTGGAGCACGTGTTCCTAATAAGGCCCACAGACACAACAAGAAAAAACGCAAATTAAATATAGAAATGCAATTTTTTCTAATTCTATATATTCTGCTTTTTCTGTAAAAAACCACAACTGAAAAATTCACCAACTATACTTCGTTTGCGAGCTGTATTTGCCGCAAACGAATATTCAGTTGTCACAACTTAAAAATATATCTTTTATGTATATACCGCAAGCTATTTCGGTCATTGTCCGTTCGTCTTCTTATGGATTCCACCTCTGTTGCTATCTTCGTCCGCGTATTAAGCAAACTACCAATTTCCTTATATAGTAACAATTTGTCCAAAAAGTAACTCTAAACTATAAGCGTTATGTTTATACAACGAAGAGAAAAATAAACAAAATTTTCAGTTGGGAAAAACGAAGCTTTCAATTGCTGCAATTTAAAAATCACTCGCGTTTATGACAAACGAAATTCATTTCCTGCAACTAAATGACTCGTTTCTCACAACTGAAAATTTTGTTTATTTTTCGTTCAACGTTTATGACAACTGTTGAAACGTTTGCAATAAACGATTTCAAGCACGACAAACGAAGTTCGTTTGCGGCAAACTGGCGATAAACGTTTTTTTTCTTTGCGTGTAACCAAATTCCAATATCGAAAAGTAAAATGGGTTTTCTTCTCGTGATTCTTTTTTTTTCAAGTAAACAATTAAGGTGGGCCTTATTTGGTACATGTACCTAATGAGTTATACATATATTGTCTTGTGATACTGGACTTATTATTATTTTTTTTTTCAACGTTGTTTTGCCGATTTTTAAAGAACATTTACAGAATCCTGAGTCTACTGGTCTCAGTCCCCTGGCCTCACTTTGGCCCAAATTAGCAATTTTGAATGTTTTGACTGGTAAATTTTAGATAGTGTGAAAAATGTCATCAACTTGAAATACGAGTAAAACTACTTGCCAAGACTTATTATATATAAAAAAAATTTCGTGCCGGAATTCACTCCATTTTATATATTTATAAAATATATCTATCATATCTATATTATATTAAAAAAAATCATATTCTGTTTGTTTGATCCGAATACAAATCTAAACGGCTGGACAGATTTCTTTCAAATTCGACACACATATTATTTGTAACCAAGATTAGGTTTTTGCATACTTAGTTTTGCCCACGCCTCTTCCTATTCTTTACAAGTAATGCAAATCTACCTACTAACGTACTTTTTTTAGAGAAAATGTTCGTCTAATTAATTTTAAAAAATTATGTTATTTGGATAAAAAAAACTTTCAGATTGTACAAAATTGTACAAATTCTTAGTACAACGTCTTTTTCTAATAACATCGTTTCCTTAGAATGACAAAAAAAAAAATTGTATAATTCATTCAATTGTTTTTCGTTGATCAATTCAATTTAAGCACTTAATATGAACTATTTGAACCGTTAGCTTTGCGTATAAATTTTTAAGATTTTTTTGAAAGGAAAGAAACTATTTGAAAGGCACCGTTAGCTTTGCGTATACATTTTTAAGATTTTTTAAAAGAAACCAAAATACTGACTTTTTACTCAAAAATGTCACAAAAGTTGTTTTTACACAACAAAGCGTTTAATAGCAAAAGTGGTTTCAGTTTTACGAAAAATTTTATTGCTGTTTCTGTCATCAAGAACAACCCTCTGATTTTTTTAAGAAATTAATTACATTTTTTTATTTTTTTATTTTTTTACATTTTTACCTCGAGTAACATCGGGTATATGAGCTAGAACTATGATAAAAATAAATAACTGTTGACTGGTAAAAGAATTATGAGTATTTAAAAATTCATCTCAGTGGAATTTTTCTTATTTTTTTTTCCAAAAATATCGAGTCGACAAATTACACACTTAAAAGAACTCAGCTCTGTTCATCACAAACTAAAATAAATATTTATTCAAGCTGTCACCGCTAAGAGCCATTTTTAAATCAATACAATCAACTAAATAATAAAAAAAAATCAATGAACTTAAATGCCATGCAAAACTGTGCGTATTACAAAGAAGATTTTGTTTTTTAACACCATCAATTTAAAAATTGAAGTGTCGTTACCTCGCTGTAGCGTAGATACGTTGTATAAATATTTGACAACGTTACCAAAACCACGCACAAACACATCAGCTCAGGCAACAGAATGTTTTGCATTCATTTCGTTGTTCAGGAGTGGTTTTGAGGTAACAGTTGAACAGTTAACTCAAAGCTTGACGTTCGGGGGGGAACGACTTTCAGCTTTCGTTTTTATGCAGGACTTTGTAGCATATTTCAGGAAATTCGAGCTGAAAGTATTGTGTGCACGCTTCATGCTGTGTATATTTTTTTTTTTTCAACTAAATGTCGCTTACTTTTGACTTTGTATTAAAATGATTTTAATTCTTTTTTAACTTTTCAATTATTTGCGAATAAATGTTTTCGACAACATGTTGTGTTTTCATTAAACTTGTCAAAAAACAATTTCATTCCCTTTTTTTCAAACTTTATTTTGTTTATTTTTCAATAACTTACCTTGCATTAATATCACATATTGTCCAATACATTTGCTGCTGCTGGTTATGGTCCCAATGGCGCCACCCACACGACCCCCCGAAGCATGACTGAGTCCGGTTTTGAGCAAAGTTTTGGTTGTTTGTATACGCAGCTCAACGGTTATGGTTTCCTCTTCGCCAGCTGGACGTGCAAGGGGCCAAATGAATGACTAGAAGAAAAACAAAAGGAAAAACACAAAAAACAAATCAAAAGAGTTTACTTATTGAAGAAAAAGTTTTGCTAACAAAGGATACCAAAATATTATTTTAGCTATTATTGGATATTATTGAACAAAAGAAAACAATTTGATTGTTAAGGATTTTAAGGAAAATAGAACAAAAAGTGGGCTGAGATGTTTACTTAATCATCTGTTATTATAAAGTTGACAGCTGGAGTATTTATAACAATTAAGTGGTCTTAAGGGAGTGCTCCACAAATGGGCTGAAATTAGAAACGAAGGATTTTTCAATTTATTGATTTAATTGTAAACAAACGAACAAACCGTGTTCAGTTTGCAATATGTGAGAAAATAACCGATTTTATCTCAAACAATTCCGTTGCTAGAATAATAATAATTTTTTTTTTCTAACATCAGGATTTTGAAAAAGAAATAATGTCAGTGTTTTGAAAAAAAAAAAATCGCAGCTTAAAGTCAATAAAGTAGCCTCAGAAATATCGAGTAGAAAACTCATTTGAAAAAATGAGCCTTTAACTCATAAGGTAGACATTGCATTAATCAAATTAATGGGACGTTTAAATTTCACTGTCTTTAAGTTCTTTGACGGACATGCGTTTGCACGGTACAACGTAATGGGTAGACATGGCATGTCTGATGGTATATGTAAAAGCTAAAATCCATCATTTTGGATACTGTCGGATGGAAAATTAAAAATTTTTTATTTTTCTGCCGGTCCCTTCGACATGTAGTATCGTGCGAACGCATGTCCTTTTGACTTGGTGCGTTATTGCCAAGTAACTCGCATTTCTTCCCTCTAAGTCTATTAGACAGACTTAGATGAACTAAAATTACAATAATAACACTTTTCCCTATTTTGTTTCGTTACTTATAAGCTAATCGGGTACATTTTTGTTTGGTCACATCAATAGTGCCCTTTGGTTAAGAGACCAGGACTCTTTCTCAAACAGAATATTTTAACCTAGATTATCTTTTAAATAAAAGTGATCTCGTTTGAAAATACTCAGAGATTCCCCTTTGAATCCGCAACAATAAATGTTTCCCAATTTGATAAATTTAATAATAAATTTTAAAACTTGCAATATCGGTAGTAAAAGTTATGTCTTTATAGTTATGAAATCGTTGAAATGATCTTATGTTTCATTTGTTATGTTTCATAATAAATAAAAATTAGAAAAATAGTGTTACTCTATGAAAACCCACAAACCGGGTCAATAGAATCATCGCAAGACAGGAATTTTGAATGTTACATGAATTACAGAAATAAATGAGGAATTTGATAAAAAAATTTTTAAATAGACTTTCACTCTTCCAGTTTTAGTGAGATGCTTAGCGTCACAGCTCAAAAATTTCCAAATATTAACAATCAGCCCTATCATGAAAAATTTTCTCCCGGGAATTGTAAAAGGGGGTTTCCGCTTTTAATACAACTCATAAAGACATTACATTTATTTATTTTACACTCATGAATATTAAAGGTTGATGAACAAATTTGCATTAAAAATTTCCAAAAAGTTTTCGATCTATCTTAAAAACGGAAACTCCATTTTATAATTCCCGGGAAAAAATTTTTTAATCGGTCGCCTTTGGGGTAATTGATCACTAATCTGAGTTCAGAATTTGATAATATGTAAATTCCAAAATGGCGGATATAAATATTAAAACAATATAAAAAAAAAAATGATACTGACCGCATCATTTCACTCGGGCGTTTTCGGGTAGCTGATATTTGGTAATGATATCAGACTTTTATAATTTTACATCAAAGAAGACGAATCCAACATGACGGATCCAAAGAATCAATGGCTTAAATTCTTAGAAATGATTGACTCAATGATTCTTTGTCGAATTTGGGCACGATAACAAAAAATTCACTTCTTAAATTTCAAAAAAGATTACATTGCAACAACGAATTTAAATAAAACAGGGTGATTTTTTAAGCGTTTGGTTTTTGAAAATGAAAAAATAAAAAACGGAAAGTTTGCAATAGTGAATGAAATATTTATTTGGAGCAATGCATTAATGCCTGCCATTTACTTCTTTAAGATTATTTCATGTAAATGTTGCCCGCGGCTACGCCTGAGGTGGTCCATCCGTAAGCTCCAATTTTGGCGTACTTTGGCGTATTCTCACTAATGACATCTGTAATGTTGTCTACCAGGGCTGCAATTGTGGCAGACTTGTTCTTTTACACGAGAGACTTCTAGTCAAATTGTATGATCTTGGTGGCCATTGGACTGTTTCAAAATATGAGATTAATTGTTCCCAAACTCGCTTCTTGGTGCATGGTATTGCGTGCCGTGTGGCATATGGCACCGTCTTGTTGAAACCACATGTCAACCAAGTCCAATTCTTCCGTTTTGGGCAAAAAAAGTCGGTAATCATCACACGGTACCTTACTCCATTGACTGTAAAGTTGCGATTTTCATTATTTTTAAAAAAGAACGGCCCACAACAGTGCATCGTTCAGGGTGCATTGGTTTGAATGGCTCGATGGGCTTTTAATATTAAATTTTTTTTCTTTTATTTCGAAATCTATGAATTTAAAATAATTAAGGCTTATGATTGAATGAATATGAGTGGGTTGAAGCACTGTGCTTTTCACCTCTTTAAGTCGTCATTAAGTTATAAATAAAAAAACAAAAAAAGTCGGCCTTTATTATAATTCCAAGCTGAATGCTAACGATAAAAATACTTCTCCAAGAATAATGGTTCTTTGTTTTTTTCCCATAATTTTCAGGACACTCTTATTTCTATACTTCTTCAAAAAATTTAAAATCTTCAGTGTTGAAAACAATCCAACTTACTTGAAACTTTTTGACAAAAAACACAATGATAAAGTTCCTAAAGAGAGCAGCCACTTTTTATCTTTTATAAATTCAACTTCATCCAAGTTGAGGCAATTAAGAAAAGTTTGCTGCATTAAAAAAAAAGTCAACTCTTATAGCTTAAGTCGGCTTTATCCTTTAGTCTAATGGACAAAACTTTTATTTGTATCTCTTAAGTTCCATATTTTGACCACTCTCTGTGTATCTTGTAGATAATATAATCAACACATTAACTTATAAGGTCAACAAATGTAATAAAGAAAATTCAAAACAGAGTAAATAATATATAATGGACGAACCAAGTTTGGGACAAGATAGCATTATAATAATATATACGTGTTAATGATTAGTTCCATCACATTAATTAACGGATAGGGATTAACATGAATTATGTGCCGGTTTGAGCCGGCTAAATCGGCTTGTTAAAACATGAGGACGTTGGGTTTAAGTAACCTAAAGTTTTCCTGCTTGAGCACCACGAGCAGCTCATTATAAAGTCCATCAGAATGTCGAATCCAAAAGGCTTTTAAAAGAAAATTGTACACAAAACATCACAAAGGTGCTTGAATTCTGACAGACGGACGTCAGTTCTTTCTAACTCGAAGGCAATTTCGAATTTTTGCTGCATTGTAAAGATGTTTATTTTTTGTTGTATTTCTTTCCTGAAGTGCCATTCAGGACATTCCTACTTATACAGCATGCTTCACGGTTGTTTTGCAAAAAACAACGAAAGAAAAACCATAAAAAAAGAATCTTTGAGCAAATTATACGAACAGATATACAAACATTAGCAAGTCTAGCATCCTACTCTTTTCCCTTTTATCATGCTTATTTTTTACACTTTTTGTTGTGTTTTTGCCTCTTGTTGGCTGCAGTTGAAATAAAATTTAACATCGACATTTGCCGAGGACGCGGCTTAGTAGGCAAGGACATTATGGAGTTGGCATAAAATAGGTATGTAGTTTATTATCATTGGTGGCATTTTTATAGTTGTAATAAATAAGGTATTCCTGGCGCAGAGACAAGTTTTTAGGTTACGCTGATTTCATGGCATTAATTGTATTGTTATAGAATAAACTTTTATTTATGACGGACGTTGTATAATACGATCAAAAGTCTTGCCAAGTTTTGCTCTGAACACTTTTGTAAGAAAACCATTATTGTGGGAGAAATAAAAAAAAAAAGACTTGAGGAAAATACTTTATACGAGTACATATATTACAAAAGTGAAGTATATATTACAACTTGGTTGTAAGACTTAAGTTTCATAAAATATCGCAAATATCATGCCAAAAATGTTGGAACTCGGAAAGAATGGAGCGTACTTCAAGCGTATATTTATTGTTTCAATAATATCGTCAGAATAGACATTATTTTAAAGTATTCGTGTGGTTGTAGAATTATAAAAACCGGTTTGAGCTTAAAGGGTCTGATGTATTTTATTCAACATATATTATAAATAGTTCAATGTCACTACCTACTAGTGTTGCCATGTGTCCCGTATTTCACGGGACGTCCCGTATTTTGCATGATTTTTTAAGTGTCCCGCCGGGTCAAAATTTGTTCCGTATTATTGACATTTTTTAAAATGTATGATTTCACGCATTCACATGAGCTGAGGCATTAAGAAAAGAAGTGTAAACCAACCATAACATGAATAAAACAATTACATAGTACGTACATTTCAAGCAACACTGAGTGTGAAATATATGTGAAGCGCAACATTTGACATTATATTTATCCTACGTAAAAATAGTTTTCTGTTTATATATTGTCCCGTAAAATTTTCCAAAATCCCGTTTTTTTACATATTTTTTCAATTGTCCCGTATTATTGGAAAACAAATCTGGCAATACTAGTACCTACACGCATAGAAATTTTTCGTTTACGGAAACTGAAAAATTCGCCAATTACACTTCCTTTGCGTATTTACCACAAACGAATATGCAGTTGTCAACTTAAAAATATATCTTATATATATATATATACCGCAAGCTTTTCGCTCATCATTATTTATTATATTAATTGCCTTTCCCGCTATGTCCGTCCGTATTCTTTTGGATTGTACTCATGCCACCTCTGTTGCTATCTCCGTCTGCGTATTTATCAAATTACCAATTTGCTTATGTACGAAAGTTTGTCCATAAAGTTACTCTGAATTATAAGCGTTGTGTGTATACAACGAAGGGAAAACAAAGGAAGTTTTCAGTTGGGTAGAACAAATTTTTCAATTGCTGCAATTTAAACCGAGACAACTCCAAAAACAAAAAAATTTGTTTTTTTGGACCCCCGGAAAAACCGTCAAAATGGCTTTTTTCCATAACTTATGCATTTTGTGTCCGATTTCAAAAAATGATATACCGTTAAAAAGAGTTTAAATAGCACCACATTTTCTTCTCAAAGCTTTTGGACTTTTGAAGTCATATATACAGGTCTTCGTACATTTGAGATCTTCTTCAACATTGCTTGACTGAGTTTAACAAAATTTGATAAAGCGATCATTAAAGAGTGTCCGAAAACCCATGAGTGATTCAAAAAATGCCAAAGTACTAACAAAAAGTGACTATTTTTCGCAGATTGTAAGGCGAATGCGTCACAGGCCGTCACAGTAAATGTAATCTGAGTGTAGAAACGTGATAAATAAATTTTTGTAGTCAGAGGTGGAGAATATGAATACAGACAACCTCTACCTCTAACAGGATGATGCTATGTACCCAACAATTTTCGAAAAAAATCGAGGTAATGTGCTTGGTTGCATAATTTCGCCTTTTAAGACAGCAATTTCTACAAAGATCTTGCGATTAAACACCATTAGACTTCTACCTTTAGGGCTACGTTGGAAGTATGATCTACTCTAAGCATCTGCAAACAATTCCAACACTTAAAGCCAACATTGAAGTCACCATCGTCGAAATAGAGCCAAACAAACGAACGAGCCATCGTCGAAATATAAACAAATCGAGGTAATGTGCTTGGTTGCATGATTTCGCCTTTTGAGACAGCAATTGCCACAAAGATCTTGCGATTAAACACCGCTAGACTTCTACCTTTGGAACTAAGCTGGAAGTATGATCTACTCTAAGCATCTGCAAACAATTTAACTCTTAAAACGAACATTGATGTCGCCATCGTCGAAGTAGAGCCCCACTTAAGCGGAAGAATTTTGAAAAAGGATTAGGTCTGCAAGATAATCCGAGGCGGCTATTCGAAAGATATTGTATTTCATATACATATAATCTTCTGCTAATGTGTCTTCTTTATAATTCAACGCCGCTCGCTTCGCCAGGCAAAAAAAAATTTTTACAATTTGCTTTTTAGATTAAGATTTGCTTTTAGATAAACAGTATTCTTGGTTTTTTTTCATCATCGCTCGTAAAAACGAAGAGTGCAGATGGTTTTTCGACTCGGGAGCAAGCAACGTATGAAGAGTTGGCCATGCGAAAAAAGTGGATTTTCCAAATTTATACCGCAGATTTGTAAAGATTGTCCTTGAGACTTATTGATGCTAACGACGAATGCAAGGCGAACAGAATATTGAAGACGCTTAAATTCAAATGGCACTTAAGATGGAATCATTAGAATGCGAGGAATCAAAACGTCTTCGCCTTTAAATTTTCCATTAAAAATTATTGCTTCTATCAAATTTTTCAATACTGTTTTTTTTACGGCAAGCCTGGTGCCATTACAAAGTTTTGGTCGATTGTTGTTGCGAAGCATAATAATAGGCGCTTCAATTTTTACCTGCAATACTTATGGTAGTATTCCTGGCAAATCACGTGGGTTTAAACATTCTGTGGGATGATTCACCACCTCATCCTCATTCATGATGGTATCCACTGATTTGAATGTGAATAATGGACCTGTTATTTCATTTAAAATATCCTGGTTAAGATAATTGACATCTTTGTTCTTTCCGGCCAGTATTGCTCGCTCACTTAATCAAGCATGATTTTTGTAGTTTTGTGCAACATAGCCCGCTATGAATCAGTTCTTCTTTTGATTGAGTGAAACTGCAAAAACCGTTTGGTAGTGTTAGAACTCTTGTAACCCTGTTGACTGGGATTGTACCAGTCTCCAGATAATTGTATTAAAGCACCGCCAAACAAAGCTTGATTTCCTCGTAGATCTTTCATAGTTCTATCCAATGCTTCTAATGATTTTTTGTTGGCCATTGGACATTCATCCCAAACAATTATCGCACATTGTTGCATGGCTTTTGCCATTCCGGATGTTTTAGTTACAGTGACTCAAAAAATTGATCGCATGTTCAGGAATTTCTTACAAAACAAATATTACAGGAAAACGAAAAAATGGATTATGAAAAGATTATATATTTTTACAAACTTAATTTTTCTTAAATAAAAAAACACATTATTTTTTTAATTTTTCAGAATTTGTAGTAAAATAAATTAGAAAAATTAATTAAACATATTCGATCATTTATTTGAGTTTAAAAGTTAATATTTTGTGTAGCCTCCGCGTGCTTCCAAAACAGCAGTTATTCTTCGTGGCATGGTTTCCACCAAATTTTTGCATAAATCCTGTGACAGTAAATTCCATTTTATCTGGAATTTTTGCCAGATATCATCGAGTGTTCGTGGCGCACATTCACCATCCCTCAATCCACGTTTAAGCTCCACCACAAGTGCTCAATCGGATTTAAATCAGGTGATTGCGGTGGCCAGTCCAAGACGTTTATAGAATTTTCCTGGAACCACATTTTTGTTATTCTAGCCGTATGTTTTGGGTCGTTGTCTTGCTGGAAAATCGATTCCTCCAAAACAACTCCGAACATATCCAAATTTTGGAAAAGGTTTGCTTTCAAAATATTAATATAGTCCTGTGCTGAACTTTTTCCTGCAATTTTATGACACTTTACAACTTCAATCCAAGTCATACACCCCCACAGCATTATTGAGCCTCCTCCAAATTTCACTGTTGACTGAACATGTCTACTGGATAATTTTCCACCTTTTTTTGTCTAAGTCCACTGCCTCCCATCAGACCCATATTTGTTAATTTTAGTTTCATCGGACCATATAACCTTGTTCCAATCGTCAATGCTGTAACTTTTGTACTTACGGGCAAATTTGAGGCGCAATTTCTTATAGCGATTAGACAATAAGGGTTTCTTTACCTCAAAGCGACCTTTAAAACCATTTTTTCCTAGAAGATTTCTAATTGTTTCGTCCAAAATATGAATGACGTAATTTATTTTCAAGCATTTATTTATTTCAACAGCATTATCGTGTAACCCATGTGTAATTTGATGTATTATTCGACACCTTAATAAATTTGATATAATGGGTTTTCGTCCAGCGCAGTTCTTAGTCGTCAAATTTTCACATTGATCGCGAACTTTGCTAACTGTTGAAATGGAGCACTTTACAGATAGAGAAATTTGCCTATGAGAAACACCCTCACGCAAGAAATGTTCAATTTGCTTAAACTTTTCAGGTGATATTGCTTAAATCTGAAAGATTTTTCAAATAATTACATTTTGTAGTAACAAACTTAAAAACTAATTTAGTTTTACCTTAAATAAACAAGTCTCACTAAAATCAAAGTTAATGACCACATTCAATAAAATAGTTTCGAAGTTTGGTTATTCTTTTATTATTTTTTAGCAAACTCAAAAAATTGATCGAATGAACTTTTAGTGTTTCCACTCCAACACTTAAATAAGCACTGACATTTTTTAAATATATTACTGCCAAATGAGAATAATAATACAACAAAATTAATAACCGTTACTTTTACAGTAGTGGCTTTAATAATTTGTACACAATATACTGCTACACGCACTGCTTACACACATGCGATCAATTTTTTGAGTCACTGTATGTTACATGTGGGATTGTCATTTGCCTGCCTATTCAAGTGTAGTTTACGTAATTTTGAAATTCTGATAACGGATTCGTCCAGCACTACATTAGTAAAAAGCCCTATGGTAAAAAAAACTCATAATATTCTGACAATGAAGTCTTGGCTTAGCAAGTTGGTAATCCGACGAATTGAGTCGTATTTACCACACTAATTTCCTTGTAGGAAGGGAAAATGGTTGCGAACGCAGGCACTAAGACAAACTGGGTCTCATTGGCCACTCATTTTAATATACATATAACACCTCTATAAATGTGGCACAAAGTATCAGAGAGTGAGATCTAGAACAGTGGTAGGTATCAAACAAGGCCCGGTACGCCATAATGATAGTATATATACAATATTATTCATTCTGTGATTCTAAAGCCGATGAAGTCTTGATTCATCTTTTATTTATCACACCGAGTTCATAGCAAGCTAAGACAAAGGTAACGAACGCAGGCACATGGACAAACTTGGTCTAATAAGCCACTTAAATTAATATATATACTACGCAGATCGTTCTCTCATTCTATATAGGAATAAGTCCGGCAAGTTCAGGTCCATTCAGATGTATATGTGTACATTGATTACCATCCAACAGTAAAATTCCGTATCCTTGGAAGAGTATGTTGAGAATCAGTGGCGGTGCTGCAGATAATCTATTATTTTGAGTTTAATTGAGTATAGGGTTTCATTAAAAGATATAACATCTGAAACGGAATTGAAGTCTCCGCAAGCGCTTCTTAGTGGTTCATTTTGCAAGTAGTTAGTTCTACAAAAGTTCATAAAAAGTAGCTCAAAAGATCTTCTTGGTCGAAGAGGAAGATTAAAGTAAATTTTACTCAGTAAGTATGGACTGTCAACAAATCCATGTACAAGGTGGCGCAAAAATAACCTTCCGATGTTTTTTGGCTGTAATTTAAAAAAAAAATTAAAAACTATGATTCTTCTTGTGGATTATTTTTATTTGGTCTTTTATTTTTTTTTACATCAAGTCGAGAATATGATGTCATGTAAATGGCCGCCGCCACAGTTGATTGTCATTTGAGCCCTTTTTATGGCATTTTCCATCACTTCGGCCAAAACTTCCGGCGATAGGTCCTCACATTCTTGACGGATATTGTCTTTAAGAGCTGCAAGAGTCTGAGGCTTGTTGACATAAACCCGCGACTTCAAAAAACCCCACAAAAAGAAGTCTGGAGCGGTCAAATCAGGCGATCTTGCTGGCCAGTGCAAATCACCAAATCGGGAGATTAGGCGCCCGGGAAATTCATCCTTCAGCATATTGGTTGTGGCACGTGTAGTGTGTGCCGTTGCACCGTCCTGTTGGAACCACATGTTTTCCAATCCCAATTCATCAAGTTGCGGCAAAAAGAACTCGTTGATCATTGCTCTGTAGCGCTCACCATTCACAGTAACCGTTTGGCCCGCGACGTCTTCGAAGAAAAAAGGTCCGATGACTCCTCCAGCGAAAACAGCACACCATACAGTGACTTTGAGCGGGTGTAATGGCTCTTCGTGGGTTACACGCGGATTTTCAGTGCCCCAGAAGCGTAAATTTTGCTTATTTACGTACCCGCTAAGATGGAAATGGGCCTAATCACTCATGATTATTTTTGATGAAAAATCATCTTCCTCTTGGTGGTCAGCAATATTCCGCGTTCTGGAGCAGTGTAGCGTAACATTGTTTATTAACGTGTATTTTGCATGTGTTTACTACACAAATGTCAAAACAGAACTGACATTAGGGGCCAATCGCAAAATTTATAGCATTTTCTGATAGGAGGATTACTTTTGCGCCACCTTGTATAAGCTGATAAACAAGACAAAAGAAATTGTTTCTGAACTGATTCTATATCGTCAACATAACACCCATATCTAGGACACCAGACAATTGACGCATACTCAAGTATGGGCCTTACAAGCGAAGTGAATAATGTTTTAGTAATGAAAGGATCATTAAACTCTTTTGACCATCGTTTAATAAATCCTAAAGTACTGTTTGCTTTGCTTATAGCTTTATTAATATGAATGTGAAAGCGAAGTTTTGGGTCCATAGTTACTCCAAGATCGTCGAAAACTTCTAGGAACTCAAGTGTATAGTCACTTATTTTGTAATAACTTCGAGAAGGTTGTCTACGAGAAAAAGTCATGTGTTTGCACTTTTTCAAGTTAAGCTTCATGCAATTGATTTCACACCAGTCACAAAGATGGTCAAGATCAGTTTGCAAGAAAAAAGAGTCTTGCTCATTTTTATATGACAGGAAAAGTTTGACATCATCAGCGTATAGTAAAATATTACTATGAATTACAACAGATGGCAAATCATTAATAAAAATTAGAAACAACAGAGGCCCAAGGTGGCTTTCTTGAGGTACACCGGAAGTAACAGGGAACTCCTCTGACTTAACAAGGTTAAAGATAACACTTTGTGTTCTATTTAATAAATAAGATTCAATCCAAAGCACTAATGGTGTTGGAAAACCGAGAAGGGTTAGTTTTAAAATTAAGAGCTTATGATTTACAACATCAAAAGCTTTACTGAAGTCAGTATAGATAACATCTGTTTGTAGACCTTTTCCAAAATTCTCAATAGTCTTTGATGTGAATTCTAGAAGGTTAGTAACAGTAGATTTTCTAGATAAGAATCCATGTTGGAATGGGGACATTAAAGATTTCACGCTATGTGATAATTGTGAGGTTACAATAGCCTCAAAAAGTTTAGGTAGGGCGCTAAGCTTTGCAATTCCGCGATAGTTATCTATTAAAGATCTATTGCCGGATTTATGCAGCGGAATAATAAAAGATGATTTCCAAGCCAGTGGAAAATTAGCCTATAACCTTCGCATCATAATTATCTACATTTAAAAAAATCAACTAAATTGGTTAAATATTACGGCAGCAGAGGGAAACAGTCGCTTTTTTCCCCTTTTTGTTTTATGTCATAGATGATTTACATTTACATATGAACGCGACATTGCCGCATACACACACACACACACACACACACACGCTTGTATTACATAAACGATTTAATGGAATATAAAACGATTTTTCTGCAAATAAAACAAGCTGGGTTAAAAAGCGATAATGATGCAATGTACTGAATTTACAATATTTATTATTTTTTGAAATAAAAGTTTCATATCCCTTTAAACTAAAAAAAAAAAATAAAAATATGGCGGAACGATTTCCGCTGCTATTCTTTTGTAACTGTATAAAACGGTCTAGCAACAAATTCCAGCAAAATTTGAATTCGCAATTTTTAGTTGTATGTGTGTTCATCTACAAATTCAAATACGAATGCAAACAAATGGATTTACTTGTTTGTGTGTTTGTAAGTCAGTATTCAGTAGAGTTGGCATGGGTTTCCAGTTCGTTGGCTATTTTGATATTGTAATATTCAAAAAGGGTTGCCAAGGAAAACTTTACGCAAAATTTTGCAAAACTTTTGCTGCTATTTAATTATTTCATTTGAACTACTAAAGATTGCATTGAAATAAAAACGGAAGCGGAAATAATGTGATGTTTGTAAGAATTTCACAAAAAACTTACCTGATTAACGTCGACAACATTGGTCCCCGGACTAAGTTCGGATGTTATGTGAGAAACGCCTAGAACAAATGAAGATAAAAAGTTAAAATTTTTAGTTTTTAAATTTATTATACATAAATAAGAAAAAATATAGCATTCATAAAATATTAAAAGATTTTCAAAGTCAATCTGGCAATTGTGGGTATTATTTATTTAATAAAAATTTTGCACGCATTCCTACACAAAATCAACAAAAAAAAACCTCAACAGTATACTTCAGGCCAAAAAGACTGACAGCTGTCATCAAGCTGCTTTCCCTTTTAATTTTTTGTGTTTATTTTCTTTCGTTGTGATTTTGGTAATTTTTGTTGTTCCCATGATTTTCTGTCATTAATTTTTCCCATATTCATACATGTATGAGTTGTCAGCAAAATGTTATTGTCATAAATTTAATATTTATATACAACAAAAATACATACATACGTACATATACCCACACAATACATACGCGTACCAAAAATGACACACATCCCTTCCTGCGAGATTTGCCTGTTCGTCACACTTTAATCTTGAATCCATGAAACCACTAAAATTGACAATGATTTTCCCGTGGAAAAGAAAAAACCACAAATTTGTATGGCGAACATAAACGCAAACATCTGGCACAATGTGAATGAATGTGTGTATGTATTCGAATGTATGTGTATGTGTATGCTGATGGGATTACTTGTCAGGGTGGTTTAACATCAAAGCTTTTTGTGTTATATTTGGTATTCAAATGCAAAGAAGGAATTACGCAAAATTTAACAAAAAAAAAAAAACAAAGAAAAGCAACAAACGTAGAGATCCCCAAAATTTGGAAATGATTGTTTTTTAAAGGAAATGGAATAAACAACAGTTGAGGTTAAATAAGCCAAAATGCACGTTAAAATAATTCAATAAATTTTATGCTTTATTTTTATTTACAAATTTAAATAAAATTTTCATTTAAAAATCTCTTAAAGTAATCTATTTGGTCTCTTGTTTTAACTATTTCCTTTATAAGAAGCCTTTACAACTAGGCCTTTGAAGGAAGAGATTTGTACTACAATAAATTCTTTATTTAAATCTTTTCTTTTTAAAATTTTCAAATCTCTTTAACATAACCATTTAACATAATTGACTAGGTTTTTATTTTATGGGAGTAGTACCAATCTTTTTGTAAAAAAAATATATATTTTTTAATATTTTTTAATATATTTTTAATATTTTTTTTCAATTATATTTTTAAATATCAATTTTAAACTTTTTGTGACATATTTATAAATGTTTTAAGATAACAAAAAAATTTTTTTTTTATCACTTCTTCAGGCGGTAGAGGGCGATTAAATCAAGCACTAAAAAAAAAGGACTTGTCCCGCTGCTGCTAATGTCAGGAAAGGCTAATCTGAAACAAAAAAAAATCAAATTGGCTATTATTGGTGACAACCTGTTACGTGGAAATTAACCACAGCTCCCACCGAGTCCCGATGACTTTTTGAATTTTGTTTTTTTTTTTTACAATGATGTCGAAGAATTCATTATAGGGAGAGGGTATAAATAGGGACTGTGAAAAGGAATAGGAAAAATTGTAGAATAATTATTAGGACCCAATATTTGGAAAAATATGAGGACAATGAGTCTGAGACTAGGATTAAAATAAGGAATAGGCTTGGAAATGAAAGATTCCTTTTTGATTTAAAAGCCCCCCACACGATTATACAGCATCTTTCAAAATTGCGTTCGGAAAAGTATTGGTGCTTCTTTCGCAAATGTCGCCAGAAAGAAATGGAAACCATCGAAGCCATCTGGATTCGAATTTTTTTCTAGTCCTAGAAAATAATCTTGCCAACAAATAGAGAAAGACAGACGAATTTGATGAGATGATTACTGTGTTCCAATCGGTGTATAGGTGTTATTCGACAAAAGATGAAATTTTTAATAATTTTTGATAGTTTTAAATGGTTGTAGCAGTGCACCCTGCACTTTGTCAAATAGTTGATGTTGACACTTTTTTTGTCCACGCCGGTTTTCAAGTTGGCGCATTATCTGGTGAGTTTGAACTTTTTCTGAGAATTATCCGCTGCTTTCGGACATATAATGGCAGTTTTCTGCCAACTGGATTTTGAACATTATAATTATTAGGATTCCGTAAAAAGTTCGAACTACGCATCGACTTCTATTCAATTCTTTTGAAATTTGAGGTATTGTTGGGCCAGACTCGTTGTATGCCAAAATTTTACCATTTGATCTTCATTTCATAAATTTTGTAATCCGCGACATTTTGTTAAAAAATTGTTTTTATTTTAATTAAATTTGCAAAAACCATGATAATTAATTGTAGTCTCATTAGAAACTAATTTTCGACTGTTGTCTTATCGTTAGGAAATAGTGAAAAGTGCAGCAAAAGAGCACGCAACAAGAAAAAAAACGGTTCTATCATGGTACAATAATACAAGGTAGCATTGACAACTGCTTATTTTCTCTTCTACAAGAAAACATCTCCTGTCAAAAACAGCTGTTTGTGAAAATGCATCTGTAACTACTGAGGTTGTTGTTTTTTTTACTTCAACGTTTTCAACATTGTTTGTGTTTTCAATGGCGGATTGTGAGCGCTCTCTTTTTGGGTATATTTTTTGACAGAAGATGTTTTCCCAAGCAACTGTCAATGCTACCTTGTATTATTATACCATGGGTTCTATGTTGAGATGTGAGCTCTTACACCAATAACGCCAACTCAAAGAGAGAGAATTATAAGAGTTCATATAATAACAAAAAAAAAAAAAAAGAGAGATTCCACCACTATTCTTTTACAACTAAAGTTCAATTCTTAAAGTGTCTTACGATTATGAGATACACCTCATACAGGGTTATCCATTTCGGGCACCGGAAAGTACAGCCCTGGCATTTAGCAGCTGTTACCACTGAAAAACGCGTTAAAATTGTAAATTGTTCTAAAAAAAAAAAAAAACAAAAATGCTGAGTTTTTGCGGAAAAATTTTTCAGCGAAGAGGCTGAATTATGACCGTATTATGTTCACCGTTTTTTTTGAAGACATGGATCCGGAGCTTGAAATTGAAGACAATATTTGGTTTCAACAAGATGGGTCCACAAGCCATACAACAGCACCAACTAGGGCTTTGTTGCAAAAGAAATTTCCAGGACGACTTATTTCAATTTGGCGATGTCAATTGATCTCCGAGATCGTGCGATTTGACGCCTCTGGACTTTTTTTTGTGGGACTACGCAAACGATCGTTTTTACGTGAATGAACTTCAAACTACTGAACAACGTGTTGCCAACGTGCTGCCAACGTGTTGCCAAATTGCTGTCAATTTAGAAAATTTCTAAAATAATTCTATAATTTTTTTTTATTTTGAAAATCAGGCAAGGGCATTTTGAAGGTGACGGCACATTCCTTGATAAAGTAATAAATATTGACAAATTGCAAACATAGTTTGGTTCGACATTACAAAACATTCCTCTCCATTCAACTGTTATGCTTTTATGCCTTTGTCTGTGTGTACCTTACCATTTTCTTACACTTCATCTTATCATGCATGGCATGTCATGACATAACAATTTCTCATATTTTCACAATACAATTTTGCACGTTCAAGCGGAAAAATCTATTAAATATTTTTGCACTTTCTTGTGATTTACGTAGAAGGCCAAAAATCAATTCAGCAAAGAGAGTAGCTTAAGAAAAAATACCGCACAGAAAAAATTTGTGCTCTTTCACAAAACACAATCGGCCAAATTGTAATGTTTCCTCATATTTTTTTATGAGTCCATAAATAAAATGTGTTTTGTTTAACGCGAGATTTTGATGCGAAAGATGTAAAATATTTACAAGTGATACAACATATGCATAATATTATGAAATATTTATGGTAGATTTCCACTGGAGATCACAATAAATTGATTTAAGAATCTTTTATATTATTTTTTATTTCAATAAATGAAAATAAGATATCATCGTCGGAAAATGAATACTGAAACGTGCATAGCTATAAAAGAAAGATGTGTTCGTAAACTTAAGTTTGGAGTGTCGAATAAGAATGGTCTAAGGGACATTTCGAAATCGTAGCTCTTGTGAAAGACATAAATTTTTATTCACACAGAAATATTATAGCCAGACATAGTGGATGGTACATCAGCTTAGTTAACACATTTTCCGTACATGAAAAACTAATTGCATTACGAATTGTCGATTTGCTTAACGTAACCTTATTTAGGGCTCAAAGATAAATAAAGTCATCACTTTTTACATTTGTTAGGCCTAATTTTAATTTATCTTATTACTCATGTTTATATGTTCTTCTTTATTCTCGTAAATGTAGATTCATTCATCATGTTAAAATTTATGAGGCAGAGAGAGAGGCAAAGTCAAAGGCAGGCAGCATATTTGTGTTGATTTAAATAAGGGCTTAAAAATTACAAACTCAGCAGACGATTGATTGAACACCATTAGAAGCTTACACTATTACTCTCATTCTTGGTCTCATTACTCTCTGCTGTTTCTTTGTCCGCTTTGTTATGATTTTATAAAAAGTTATTTGAGAGATAAACATCTACAAGAGTTTCTAAAACATGCATTTGATATAATAAATCCAATGTTAGGTTGAGTATTTATATAAGAATACCTACTCAAATACATATATGACAGATTTATGCCAAGACATTTTTTTTATTTAATTGAAATTGTATATTAATCTAACACATTTCTCAGTCCCGACATATTTTTATACTCTCCACGCTTACTGAGATAGGGATATATTAAGTTTAAAACAACGTTTGTAACACCCATAAGAAGGGGTTGGGGTTGGTATATAAAAGTATGAATATTTTTGAGCAACATCACCTCCTGAGTCGATTTAACGATTTCCTTCTGTCAGTCCGTCTGTCCGTTGTCACGATTACAGGCGTTATTTTGAAGATATCATAATATAAAAGATATATATGATATATCATATATATATATATATGATATGAATATAAAAGAAAAAAATGTTTTTTGACTCTAATAATTCAACTTTTTAAAAGTCATAACGTTAAATCAAAAGTTGACTGAACTAAAAAAAGTTGAACTTGAACTTTAAAAAGTTGAATTCGGTTTGAACATGATACAATTACAAGGTAAGCTCATTTTAAAATGGCTGCTCAAATGTGAAATTTTGCAACAACAAAGCTATAGGAGCTACAAACGTTAAACGACAAAAGCAACAACAACAATTAGAAAAACTCAAAATTACCAGCTGATTTTGACAACAACCGCACCCTGCTCTCCAATATGAGCCTACCTTGTATCATGGGTTTGAATAAGTTGCATTTCAATTGGAAAAAGGAAGTTGGCTGTATATTTACACTGCTGTATATTTACACTGTATATCAACACCGTCAACGTTTTGTTTTGCTTTTGTTTTCTCTTTCGCTTTTGCTTTTGGTTTTGCTTTTGTTTTCGTTATTGCTTTTACTCTTATTTTTATTCTTGCTTTTGATTTTGCTGTCTTTTGTTTTCCTTATTGCTTTTGCTTTTATTTTTATTCTGGCTTTTGCTTTTGATTTTATTTTACTTTTGCTTTTATTTTTGCTTTTTTGCTTTTGCTTTTGTTTTTACTTTTGATTTTTTTTCGTTATTGCCTTGGCTTTTGTTTTCGTTTTCGTTATTGCTTTTGCTTTCATATTTATTTTTGTTTTTGCTTTTGATTTTACTTTTGCTATGCTTTTGTCATTTCCTTTGCTTTGTTTTCGCTTTCGCACTTGCTTTTGATCTTGGTTTTGTTTTTGTTATTGCGTTTTCTCTTATTTTTATTCTTGCTTTTGATTTTGCTGGCTTTTGTTTTCGTTATTGCTTTTGCTTTTATTTCAATTCCGACTTTTGCTTTTGATTTTACTTTTGCTTTTGCTTTTGCTTTTGGTTTTGGTTTTAGTTTTGACTTTTCTTCTTATTTTTCTTTCGATTTTGCATTAGTTCTTGTTCTAGCTTTTGTTTTTGATTTGCTTTTCTATGGTGCATTCACATTAGCTTCAGCATCATGCAACAAATCCATGTAATAATGGTATATGTATTTGCATTATATTCTCCGATGTGCCTCTTGACGTCATGAATTTTTTTGTTGTTTTTATTATATGGCCCAAAAATCTCGCCTTCATTGTCGATCCATCAAATTTAAAGTAGCTTACATAGTCACCCAGTTATAATTCGATGCAATGTTTTTTCATTGTTGTTGCATTTTCATTGCATTAAGCTGTTTGCCACTTTGGAGTCATGACTCTAATTTTTTTTTTTGTATTTTCGTTATAAGACCAAAGAACCAATGGTCGCCATCGTAAAATAAAATTCATCGTAGCATCATAGCTAAGCGAGTAATAGTTGTATGAAACTCTTGTAACTATGTATTTTTGTTACATATGCTGCTGTTTCCACTAGCTGACATCGTCTAAATATTTTTTTTTTATTTTTGCCGTAAGGCCAAGACCAAATCCTTCATTTCTTCTCACATCATCATCTCACATGCGCATCTTCTCACGGAGAAATAATTCAATGCGACGTCGTTGCATGATTGTTGTATTTTCGATTTTGCGACTTCCCAGCAAACATTATGACTCTTAATAGAGTCTTTTAGGCCTCATTTAAATGAGCTTTTATCGTCATAATGCACTCAAAAAATACTCTTTTATGAGTACATTTTCGTAGGTTTCGGGCCTCAAAATATGATTCATAATAATGACTGCTTATGCCTCATTTAAGACTCAAAATTTAGACTCTTTTAAGACTCATATTTAATACTCTTTTAATACTCGTAATAAAGAATCTTTTAAAACTCATATAGATTAGTGTTTTTGTACTCAAAATTAAGACTCATTTAAGACTCATATTTAATAATCTTTTACGACTCATAATAAATACTCTTTAAAGACTCATAATAAAGACTCTTTTATAACTCATATAAATAAGTCTTTTTGGACTCAAAATTAAGACTACTTTAAGACTCATTTTAAATACTTTTTTAAGATTCATAATAAAGACTTTAAATAAATACTTTTTTAGAACTCATATAAATGTCTTTTGGACTCAAAATTAAGACACTTTTGATAGTCAGAATCATGGAATGGAATCTTTAAAGACTCATACTGAGGACTCTTTCAGAATTCATAAAAGTAATTATGATCCGTTTAGGCTGAAATATATTTTTAGATTCAAATTTATTTAAAATATTTGATAGTTGAAAAATAAAACGAATGACAACAATATCTTTTTTAAATATTTCAAATAAAAAGTAATAGTAGAAAAATTTAAAGTCATTTTACAATCATATAACTTCTTCTTTATGAGTCTTTTTATTGCGTACTCATAAAACACGCATAAAAAATACTCTTTTTAGAGTCTGATTTCTGAGCAATCATTTTACAATCATATCAAAAACTCCTTTTAGAGTCTTTTTATTGCGTTCTCATAAAACACGCATAAAAAATATCCTTTTTAGAGTCTTATTTCTGAGCAATCATTTTACAATCATATAAAAGACTTCTTTATGAGACATTTTATTGCGTACTCATAAAGCACGCATAAAAAAATACTATTTTTCGAGTCTTATTTTTGAGCAATCATTTTAGAATCATATCAAAGATTCCTTTATGAGTCTTTTTATTGCGTACTCATAAAACACGCATAAGAAATACTCATTTTAGAGTAATTTTTTGAGGCACTCAGAAATTGTTTGCAGGGTCCCTTCGCGTCCTATTAAAGTAATAGTCATAAAGAATTTTTTGTCTATTTTTGTCGTGAGGGGTAAGAACTAGCCTTTCTAGCCTGGTGTATTATATTTTTCACCGTAGCACCTATCATCAGCGAGTTATTATTCCATGTAACAAATTTGTAGCTTCGTTGCTTAAGCAGTTCCTTCCTCGTCCCGATAATGTAATTTTTTTTTTAATCAAAAGGTCAGAGAATGCATATTTTCCTTCGTACTATATCTTTTATCATAACACCTTTAATTAGCAAGAAACAATTCCAAACAACGTTGATGTATTTTAGAAAACCTGCACAGTAAAACGCAACGTTGTCACGTTAAATAGTTAAATTTGAAGTTGAAAACCCGTATAACGCCCAATTAAAATCAACGAAATTTAACACAAAGTATCTTGAGCTAACATAAGAAGTTTTTTAAAAAATACCATCATTAAAATTTTTCGATAATACGCTCACTGCGGATTGTTGTTCAAGATGTAAATTCAAAGCGATGTTTTTTTAGTTTAGCAATTTTGTCAGTGTATTTTATGTATTATACAAGTTTCATTGTGAAACATGAACTAACATTTGACTAACATTCTAAATTTGTTAATTAGTCAAACTCATTATTTATGGATTTGTTAATTTTTAATTATTCATTCAATAATTGCAAAGGTTTTAATTGGTTTTTATCTCACAATAACTGTAAAGTTTTACCATGTTGCCCAAATTATATTCATGCTAAAAGCTGTTTTCTGCTTCCTGTTGTTTGTATGGATGATAATGTTATTTATATGTAAATGAATTAAATTCGGCTCATTATTGCTAACAATATTTAATTTATTAACTCTGCCTACAGTGCAAAAAAAAAAAAAAAATAAAACTCATGAGCCATTAATATTATTTAATATAATTAGTATTATTTAATCCACATTTTTATTTAAAGATTTTTTACATCCATGCATTTTTAGTATTATCTTAATATTGAAGCATTCTATTAATATTCCTTTATTGTCACATCACACATTCCTTCTAGCTAAAGTATTTATAGCGCATTTCTTCAGTGTTTGTTGTGTGACATGAAAATAGATATTAATTGAAATTCTTTTCCAACGGCAACAATTTGATCTGTTCGCCCATATTGTTGCAGAAAGAATAGATTGGCGCTAGAAGGCATCACGAATGCATGCCACAAAAAGTAAACGTTTACTTGAGTCACTTTGTGGTAAGAGCAAAGTGCCTTAATAATGCCTTTGATATAAGGAGGATGCACCCTTATGGAAGAATATGAATGAGCATTAGTTGAAGATGTGTGCGTGAATGTGTGTCGCACATTGATGGCGATGTCAGAGTTCACACTTGGTTAATATCGAAGGCATCATAATGTTAATAGAATTGGCAGTATGCTTTCAGAATTAATGGATGTGAAGCCAAGAAGTTGACTTCAGTTCGTGCATGGCCAAAATAATTGTTCTTAATCTATAAGACAGTGACTTTGTGTTATTTTATGTGCTGAGATAAATCGAAAAAAATTTGATGTTTTGAAGAGAATACTAATAGGTTTCTTATAAAAATTACAAAATCGAAATTGATACGCTCACTCAAGCAAAAGTGGGCGGAAGTTACTTAATACGATATAATTTAAGCTATGTTCGCATTTAATAAAAAATATTTTGTACATTTGATTAAAGTCTTGAAAGTGGGTTTTAATTATTAAGCGTACCAGATATATCAATGCTGCAGTAGGCGTGATTAATTTAATAGAAAAAGAATTGAAATATTTCAATCAATAATAAGCCAGAAATGGAACTCAAAACCGCTATAACGAGGTTCTTATTAACACAAAGATTTTAGGGCCTCCGGGAGTAAACGATTAAACGCCCAAGAACTCTTTTATAAATCGAAAAATTAATTTTTTTTTTCAGATTCTACCTAGATTATAGATTTCTACCTAGAGATAGATTTTCTGCCTTATCGTCGAGTATTTTCAGACCAAAATTTCAGGAATAAATCTTGAATAGTTATACTTTAACAATGTAAAAAATGTTGGTCTAAAATAAAAAAAAACAGCTTAAAAAAAAATAAAAAAATATAAAAAATGGTATTTTTTTTCCAAAAAAATTCCGGAGGCGTTTAAATTAGCATGAGAGCCAAATTTTGAAAAAAATAGCGTAACACACTTTCTTTTAAAAAAGTGGCTGTTTAAACTTTTTTTAAAAATCGACCTCGTTTAAAAAAAAAAATAAATAAATAACTGGCCATTTCAGCCCTTGAAAGGACTGTGACCTAGGACTTTCTTATGATCAATTGTGTTGTGCGTGTTATTAAATTTGTACACAACTGACCGAGAACCGGACCTACATGTTTAACGCTGACTCCGAACGGCGATGAACGGAATGTTCTTGTTCTCAAGAAGCTTAACATGGCATTTTGATTACTCTCTGAGGTTTGCCATTGTCTGCAGAGAGGTGGCGGCCGTACAGAAAAATTATTTTAGTTCAAATAATTTTCTGTCGCTGCTGGGGTTCGAACCCGGGTCTCCAGGTTCGTTGACATAGCGGCCACGCACTTTAAACAACTACGCCACGGATGCCACCAATTGACCTTGTTTAGGTACCATTTAATTTACTTATATTTAAGTTATGATTAAGTAATGGTTTAGTTATGGTTGGTTCCGGATTTGGAGAGGTTGTATTTTGATCCGTTATGGTGGCTGTATGCACATTTACTGAAAGTTACCCAAGGGTGATTTTTTAAAAGTTTTCGGATTTAATTTAAAAAAAACACATAAACTTTATAAAATTTAGAGAAATGTATGAAATCTTTATTTGGGTTGATAGAACTATCTATATAATTCAATGTTAAAAGAAGATTTCATGTAAATATTGACCGCGGCTACGTCTCAAATATTTCATACGTTGGGTCCAATTTTGGCATACTCTCTCCAACATATCGGCTGGTATTTCCCGAATAAATTCTTCAGTATTGGCTTCCAGTTCGTCAACCATTGCGGGCTTGACCTTATAGACATGAGCCTTAACATGGCCCCGCAAAAAATAGTCTAAAGGCGTTAAATGGCACGATCTAGGCGGCCAACTGACCGGTCCCGAACGTGAAATAAGCTGTTCACCGAACTTGCCTCTCAATTGGGCCATTGTTTCGCGTGCTGTGTGGCATGTGGCACCGTCTTGCTGAAACCACATGTCAAGCAAGTCCAAATCTTCCATTTTGGGCAAATTTTTAATCATCGCACGGTAGCGCTCGCCATTCACAGAAACGTTTCTGCCTTGGATCTTTGAAAAAGTGCGGTCCAATGATGCCACCGGCCCATAATCCACACCAAACAGTGCATTTTTCGGGATGCATTGGCAGTTCTTGCAATACTTCTGACTGCTCTTCACATCAAATACGGCAATTTTGCTTGTTCACGTGTTCATTCAACCAGAAATGAGCTTGGTCGCTGAACACAATTATCCGATAAAGAAAGTGGATCTTCATCTAACTTTGCCAGCGCCAATTCATTAAAAAATAGCTGTTGTGGTAGATCGTGTGGCTTCAATTCTTGCATCACCTGTATTTTAAAAGGTTTTACATCCAAATCCTTCCGCAAAATTTTCTACGTAGTGGAGTAACAGGGGCCCAATTGCTGCGAACGTCGCCGAATCGATAATTCATGGTCAGCAACAACACTGGCAGATACACCTACGATATTTTTCTCTATCCGTACTCTACGTATGCGTGTTGGTGGTTTAATGTCCAGTAATGTAAATTTGGTGCGAAATTTAGTCACAAGACTCCGAATAGCCGCCTCAGAAGGTCGCCCAAACTGATCATAAAATGGAAGAAGTGCACGATGCACTTTCTTAACCTAGCATGAATTTTTATAATAAAATTCAATAATCTTCAAGCGTTGTTCGCTTATAAGTCGATTCATGGTGACATTATAGACCAAACTGAACATGTTTAACAGTATCATGTTACAGGACATCAGTTGTGCTGCCAAAAACAGTGTTACCAAAAAGAAAGTTGATAAGAAATCACCCTTTATAAATACTCGTAGAAAAACGGGCGTACCTAGTGTAGAGCTTATAATTTGTATGTACTGAACTATACCGTACTTAGTTCAGCGATCTTTCAACATTTATGGAAATGTTTGTATAGTACACGGGTCGAGTGCTCAATGGAAAATGAGTTTAGCATGAGATAACAACGAGATTATCAACTCGGATGCCGGTTGGTTGAAACTGTCAAGCATTACTGGGGAAAAAATATCGCGCTGTCCAAGAATACCCCCATGTCCAACAATACCCCGACTTTCCTTACTATTTTTAGATCAGAAAAAGAATAAGAAAAATAGTTGTACATTAGAATACCCACAATATATATGAAAAATGCAAAGGTGTTTTTATTTTCGCTCTACCAGCATTTTCTAATAGAATGAGGATAAAAAATAAGATCTGCATCAAAAGACGGTAATCGTTAATGGAAATTAGCCAGCCGGTTTTCATTTAAAGCACCAAAAATGGACTTAAAATTGCTTGAAAAAAGCTCAAACAACTTTTGCTCTGTAACTTTCTTAAAAAAAGTTAACGGTTTTAATTTTTTTTTCTTTTCGACATATAATTAAACAGGTAAGACTGTCCGTGCAATTTTTTTTGTGTAGATGCGATATTTGATGGTGCTTTTGAAGATCAAATTCAATTTTTTACTTAATTTTTATGCTCTATTTTTCTAAAAAAAATTCCCAAAAATCATAAAAAAATCTGCGAACTGATAGAACTATATCATCATGAAGGGAATTTATTGAGGTTTAAGAAATTTTTCAGTTTTCATTATATTTTTGCGTTTCACCCGTGAACTGACGTCTTAAAGGCAAACAAATGATTTTTTTTAAATGTAAGGTATAAATCTACACATTTTTAAATCGGTATTTAAAAAAAAAAAAAAGTTATAACGGTTTTCGTTAACCTATGTCTAAGCTTCATACAACAAATAAAAAACTTTAGCCCTATTCATGTCAGGCTTTGTCTTTGGGTCACTATTTAATTTAAAACCAATATAAATGATTTAAAACTTGTTTTAAAGCAAAATAAGTTAAATATATTTTATTATTGGTCATTCTGTTTCTGTAATACACAATTAATTTTTTTTTATGTTTTTATAATATTTACCTATTACACAAAATATTCAAAAATAACATGCACTGTCACGTAGTGACTCTAAGACACTGGTATTTGCAAAAGACGTGATAATAGAAAACAATATATCCAAAGAAGACGTGGCGTCCGTGGCGTAGTTGGTTAAAGTGCGTGGCCGGTATGTCAAAAAACCTGGAGACCCAGGTTCGAATCCCAGCAGCGACAGAAAATTATTTGAATTAAAATAATTTTTCTGTACGGCCGCCACCTCTCTGCAGACAATGGCAAACCTCAGAGAGTAATCAAATGCCATGAAAAGCTTCTTGAGAATAAGAACATTACGTTCATCGCCGTTCGGAGTCGGCGTTAAACATGTAGGTCCCTTTCTCGGTCAATTGTGTACAAACTTAATAACACGCACAACACAATTGATCATAAGAAGCTAGGTCAAAGTCGTTTCAAGGGCTGAAGTGGCCAGTTATTTATTTATTTTTTTATATCCAAAGAAGAGGCGTCAACTTAACTGTTCCTCTTATAAAAAAGGATGATTTTCTAAGCAATTCCGTGGTAATAGTCAGAAACCCATGAGTAACGAGCATTCACAGAAAAGTGTAGTTTGCCTTAAATGCACAAATTAATAGTTTAATAACAATTTCTACATTATTTATAAATAATTTTATTTTTCTTTTTAATAAAAGAAATTAATCCTCCATGAACGATATTTTGTATTAAACTTTCTTTTTTCAATAAAATAATTATGTTTTTTGTATTAGTGTCTCTAAGTCACACCGTGACAGTTTACGTTATTCAAATAGCGTGACATGAATAGGGTTAAGGCATAGACCATATATTAAGCATCCACCCTACACAAGACCCCCGGGGTTTTTTTTTAATTATGGCGGAAGTTGAAGTAAAAAGTTCGAAAAAACAATTCATTTTTGCGCGCTTTTTTGTTTATATAAAAAAAAAAAAACAAAATAAAATAGATACTTGAATTTAGGGAGGATGCTTAAAGGAAAAAATAACGAACAAAATGCAAAAAAAAAATCATTGAAATTGAACCAATAGATTTCGAGTTATCTATCGAACCGTTTTAAAAAAACTAGTTTCAAGGAAATCGCGTTTAAAGTTTTTTATTTGTTGTATGGAGCTTAGACATAGGTTAACGAAAACCGTTATAACTTTTTTTTTTTTAAATACCGATTTAAAAATGTGTATGTATATTCTTAAAACTATAAAAAACACATTAAAAACAAATTTTTTTTCGAAAAATTTACACGTATAATATATACCTTACATTTGAAAGATTTCCATTGAATGAAGCAAAAATAAAAATCATTTGTTTGCCTTTAAGACGTCAGTTCATGGGTGAAACGCAAAAAAATAATGAAAACTCAAAACTTTCTTAAACCTCAATAAATTCCCTTCATGATGATATAGTTCTATCAGTTCGCAGATTTTTTTATGATTTTTAGGAATTTTTTTAAGAAAAAGAGAGCATAAAAATGAAGTAAAAAATTGAGTTTGATCTTCAAAAGCACCATCAAATATCGCATCTACATAAAAAAAATTGCACGGACAGTCTTACCTGTTTAATTGTATGTCGAAAAGAAAAAAAAATTAAAACCGTTAACTTTTTTTAAGAAAGTTACAGAGCAAAAGTTGTTTGAGCTTTTTTCAAGCAAATTTAAGCCCATTTTTGGTGCTTTAAATGAAAACCGGCTGGCTATTTTCCACTAACAATACCCGTCTTTTGATGCAGATCTTATTTTTTATCCTCATTCTATTAGAAAATGCTGGTGGAACGAAAAAAAACACCTTTGCACATATGGGTGCTCTAGTGTACATGTACTAGCTCAAATCTTATAAGGAGTGGCACAGTTGTCTTTTCCTATGACGTTAGCACGGGATAATAATCAGACTGCCTAATGTACAGTGTGTGATTGTTTTTCAAAAACTGGAAACGTTGACTATGACACTATGGGAGAGGTCGGAAGAACATCACCTCCATAAAACAATATATGATCATAGTCGGACTTTTTGAAAAAAATCCAGAAGTGAGCTTGAGAGAAGCTAAATAAATTTTATCGAAAAAAATTATTGGATGCATCACTAAATACGATACGGGGCAGACTTCTCCAATCAGGCATAAATCAAATCTATACTTAGCCTAAAACTTTGCTCTCACAAAGGCACGTTATCCACAATCTCACCACATAGTAGGGATAAAACTAATAGGTCCAGTTTCCGATAATTTGTGTACAAATATTAAAAAACACGCACAACACAATTTCTGCTCGTTTAAAGTCTTTTCAAGGGCAGAAATTGTCAAATGATTGTTTATCATTCACATAAAATGAGAAGGATCAACAATTAAAACTTTGTTGTCTTTGTCTAAGAACTTCACAGACTCAAAACTGCCGAAGCCTTTGGGTAAATTAACATTTTTTGGGTGTAGTAGTGATATTTATTGAGCAAGTAGACTCACATGTAAATTAACTAGTTGGCTTCTCTGCAGAAAAGCTATAATGCCCCATATAACCTTCTGGCACAAAGAAAAAAACCGCAAGAATATTATATGATAGCTTAGGGACCTTCCATAGGCGTTGTCCCTCTTCCATTTTGTTTTATAGCCGAACTTATGAATAATTCCTTTCGTTCAAAATTAATGAAAGCAAACAAATGAAATATTAGTCATAAATATTTACCCTACGAAAATTTAAAAATAACCTTTTATATGGCCCGTAAATATAACTCGGCGAAGTCTTAATTTTTAATACCCACCAAAATGTAATTTAAAGAATTATCGTCCCATAATGTACAAGAGCCTAGACGTTATATAAACCACATTTTCATGTTGCTCTACATTAATCCAAAGACAAAGTGTCTTTAAAATACAATTAACTGGCATCTTAAAATAAAATGTGAACGTATAGTTGCATTTTCACGCACTCCCTGCATGCTACGTCCTATAGCTTGTTATTAAACTCAAACACCAGTTTTTAAAATGTCACATCACCAACATCTTCATCCGAGAAGGTTAAGTGAAAACCATGTCGTAGGCAAGCAGTTAGGAGAAAAAAGTGAGAAATAAAAGATTTTTTTTTGTTTCTGTTCTACGACACTTTTTCGTTAGGTACGAGTAGCTTAAGGCGTATAAAAAGATAAACTTTATGGCATAGATTATATCTCACGTTCTACGCATCTTAGTAACTTATTTCTATATTCTACAACGTATTTTTAAAATTTTTTATATTTTTGTTTTGTTTTTTGTTTTTTTTTGTAAATTTTGTAACATAGGATATGAGAGACATTATTTTAATATGGCTTACCTCTGAACTCTACGCGTCCGATTAAGTTCGATTTTGACTTTGGCAGCTTAAACTGTATAATTTTTACTGTCAGCGACATTTTGTTGCTGTTTGGTGTTACGTGTTGGTTTTTATTGTCAATTTTAAAATGACTTCCAGGGATTTTTTTACCCAGACAGCATTATTTTGTGATTTTGTTTTAAAGTTGTTGCCTACTTTAAGGCTCAAAGCTAAAAAGAATGCAGAAACGAAAAGAAAGAGACATCATTATTAAAAAAACTTTTATTTATCATGAGTTTTTTTGATTATCTAAAAAGTAGCACAAAAAGTTGCTGACCTGTTAACATATAGAAAAGGACCAAAGAAAAATACTAACAAAACAAAAACCAAAAAAAAATTATTATATTTCCCAAGACTTTTCACAATGTTATCCCCAGCACATTTTGATATAATATGAGTGGAGATCACAATTCTTCTTCTTAACTTAATCAGAAGGTAATCTTAAATAGCTTTAAACAAGGAAACACAAATGTTGTTCATTAAAACCTCAAATATTTGTTAATATTTTTGTGAATTCATGTGAATTCATGTTTACAGATGCTTTCGAAGCACAAATAGAGCAAATAGAATAAGAAAAAAAAAATAAAATCTCCCGCCGACATAAACAGTATTTACACCAGGCATTTTATGTGTGTCCGTCCCTTTTAGGCTACCTTAATTAAGTGTAGGATTAAATAATTTGAGTTAATTATGTAACGCAGGAAAACAAGTTACGCCCATTCGGTGCCTTTGGGAAATCAAGGTGTTTGCCCTGCTGTGGCTAGCTTTAATATTGCTTATAATATGCATAAGCAATGGAAGTGAAAAATCAGTGCAAACAAAAAAGATGCCTATAGAAACAAAAAACACAAAAAAAAAAAGAAAATAGCTTGAGGTGCTCATAATATTGAAGATGCCAAGTAATATAATACTTGTATATAAAAAATGTGTGTGTGTAGCTCCCACGCATGATACGAATAGAAATGAAATTTATATCCAAAAAAGAGAATTTATTTATTGCAGGTACTATAACACTAAAGGCAGATGACTAAAAATTGTCATTAAAATTCAGAAATTTCCATAGATTACATCAGATAATTCTGCTTTAATACAATCTGGAAAAAATTTAAATGTGGTTGAAATATTTAAGAAGAACTTGCAAGAAAGTATACAAGTGAAGGTAATTAAGCACTTTTTTCTTCTCTTATGCTATTAAATTTGATATAATGATATTTGATCGGGTTTGAATCCCTGTTATTCCATAGTCCTACGCTTTTAGCGTAGAATTAAATGGAGTTTTTTCCATTTTTCCCTTATTTCTTATCAATTTAAAAGTTCGAGTTGGTGGTGGAGAAGTTTGAGGATTTGAATACTTAAGAAATAAAATCAAATTTCTTATGTTTCTTTTTAAGCATTCCGCCACGCATAGAACATCCTACACATGTTTTATTTGAATACCCCTTGCTTGCTTTCCACTAATCTATCACCCCATTTCGAACCAAGACAGACTTGACTGAATAGCTATTACACCAGCAATCCTTGCTATAAATCTAACCATACCCATCATATAGCACCTATTTCAACACCTCATCATACCATACCATATCCCTTACGCCACAATCATCATATTAAGCTCATCAAACTATAACTATTTTAACACATGGTCCAATAAGTCCCAAGACTTTTTTTGCTAATATTCTTTTTTATTCGTCAACATAGGTTCTTTCAAGACCAATACATTCTAGCTTTTCTAACTTTTCAATACCGGTTTTGTAGAACGATTTGTGCTTCGCCTCAAAATACGCTTCAGTTTCAGCCATCACCTCTTCATTGGAGCCAAATCTTTTGCTGGCAAGCATTTATTTGAGGTCAGCAAAGAGCCAGTAGTAGCTGAAGTCAAAATCTGGCAAATACGGTGGATGAGAAAGCAATTCGAAGCCAAATTCGTGGATTTTCACCATCGTTTTCATCGATTTGTGACACGGTGCATTGTCTTAATGAAAAAGAATTTTTTCTTCAAATGGGGCCGATTTTTCGCGATTTCATCCTTCAAACGCTCCAACAACGCTATATAATAATAGCTGTTAATTGTTTTCCCTTTTCGAGATAGTCGATGAACAAAATTCCATGCGCATCCCAAAATACAGATGCCATAACCTTTTCAGATAACTGTTGTGTTTTTGGTCGCTTTGGCCTGCTTTCATCGGTTGCTCTCCACTCAGCTGACAACCGTTTTGATTCCAGTGTGTAATGGTGGATCCATGCTACATCCATTGTCACATACCGACGCAAAAATTCATGTTTATTCCTTGTAAACAGTGCCAAAAAGCTCTCCGAATCATCGACACGTTGTTGTTTTTGATCCGGTGTGAGAAAATGCGGCACCCATTTGGAAAGCAGTTCTCTCATCGACAAGTGTTCCTGGAATATTGTTCCCACACTGCATTTCGATATCTTCAGAGCCTCAGCTAGCTCGAGCACCTTCACTTTACGGTCGGCCAATACCATTTTGTGTACTTTTTTATGTTTTGTGGAACAACTACCTCACTTGGGCATCTTGAACGTTCAGCATCATTTGTGTCTGTACGATGAAGTTTAAACTCAGCATACCATCAAATCGCAAATGGTTGCTTTTAACAGAGCATCATTATTTTATATCCATTAGACCATACTAATGGATGGTACCACTACACCATAATAATCATACCATTCCCATAATGAGACTACAACAAGCATATCAAAGCCATCATAACATTTTAGGAAAAACATTAATACATTCTATTCATCACTTTACCTTTGTTTTTGATCTTTTCTATGTTATAATAGCGAAAAACAAAAATAAAAACGAAACCATTGTATTGAAAATCCAACACTCGATAAGATTTTCTTTCACCAAATGTTGTGAGAGCTTTTAACAACTTCTTATTTCAGTGTAAAGCTGTCCACTCGGAAAGCTCTCTTTGTTGTTGTTTGAACCGTGCGGTGATCACCACTGGTTTAAAACCTGCAACAGGCAAATCGAGTGAAAAATCAATCTTCTTTTTTTCTTAAAAAAAGCAAAACCTAAACAAATCAACAAACTTCAACACATGTCCAATAACATTTTTCATTTCAAACTGTTCAACTAACCAACACTCGGTTGTCCTTACTAGCTATCGCAGTACAAAGTGCCGACCAAAGATACAGATTCATGTACATATCTTTTGCTTTAACCTTAGCTCCTAGCTATTTGCATATTTTCACATTTTCATTGATAGTTTTTCTGAATGTAAGTTTTCCGCAATGTTAGCCCTCCCTCACCCTTTTTTTTTCTTCCCATATAGAGCAGTGAGTTGCTATCGAGTTGTATGTTCTTCATGATTTATGTATGAATGAAGTGCAGTGATTGAAAATGTTCAGCATCACTGAGGACGAGTTCGTTACTGATTTGAATTTAAAATTTGAATTTTATTGCAAAGCGTGACCTTGAATGTGAGCATTTATTTTTCTTGTTAAATACATAAGCATAGCTTGTTGAGCTTTCAATTTTGAATGATAGAAAGAAAAATATTTCGGGAAAAATTTGAAATAGAACAGTTCAAAAGCAGTTTCAAATATAAAAATAATCCTTCAATTAGTGCTTCAGAACTTTGAGCGGATTAAAGTAAGTATTAAAATTGAAGCATAGAATCAAAGTTGTTTTATGTTCTGTTGCTGAAAATATTCTCATTACATCTTTAGTCAAAAAAAATATTAATAATAAAATAACAGTCAAAAAGTAAAAAATAATAAATAAATAAAATAAATAATAATTATAAACTGAATAAACAATAATTGAGGGAACCTTGCAAGTGATTATGGAATGGTTTTGTTAACTCATTTAGTCCTTACACAAGAAAGTCATGCGAAAGTTGGTTGAAATATTTTAAACGATTTTATAAAACCATATATAAAACCATAAAGGATTAACTTTAATATCCGCATGCTGGCAAACGGATATGTCAGAAAAACAGCGAGTTCATGAAAATACAAATAATTGGAATTGCCACATTTTCGTCAAGTTTCATTGTTGATTTGCGGTGGCTACCGTACGAATGGTTTCAATTTTTGATACACCCATCATGGCGTCAAAAATATTAAAAAAAGTTTCCCCAGAAACACATTTAATGCAAAGTGGATAAGTTATATCACAGAAGTGCTGGGACGCATGATGGACAATGTACTTATTCCAAACTTGGGTCGTTGGCTTAACGGACGACAAAGATAGAACAAACACATGAAGATTATTCTTGATAAGGTTGTTTAAAAATTCATATATTTTAAAACAAAATTTAAACAATATCGCGCATACGTCATGTATTTTAAATGGAGTGGTATTGCACATCATTGGGCGAAATGTTAAACAGTGAAAACCTTGGTAAATATTATGTGCTTCTGTGAATTAAATCAAAAATTGGGGTAGGTTTAAGTTAAGGCATGTCCGTCTCTTTTTATTTTTAACACTATTCCCCCCACGTCTAGTTGTAATTATTTTTTTGTATTTCTATTTTTTAATATGAACACATATTTTATGAGACTTATTTAAAACTTATCTAAAAAAAAATATATGTATATAAAAAAAAAAACAACAGCTACTCTTAATCATTCAAAAATAAAGATTTTTATAGAACAGTGAAATTATTACAGACTGAGTTCTTTCACTGAGTTAAAGGGATAATTGTAAAAATGTTACTCATACGCCCCGTTGTTATCACAACGACCTGTTATGATTGTATCTAGTTCTTTTTGGACCTATCGTGAGCTGCCTAGCTTTTGAATATTACAGGTCAGTTGTGGTTTAAAAATTATAAAAATCGAAGAATTATAAGAAAATATGGCTAATTCCACCACAAGCGCTAATTTTTAAAAATAAAAAATTTGTAAGAAATTGAGCTACAAAAGTCAATCTCATTTATTTAATTAGTAAACAAATCAGATCAACTAAAACTGATACATAATTAACCTTCCCTATGTCCACTATGACGATATCGTCCTCCAAATTTTTGCGGTGTTGCAAAAAAAGACTCGTTTTTGACTGTTTTAAAATTATTTCCTGTATAAATCTTTTTGTTTTCAAACTAAAACTAAAACGAAGCCTCCAATAAAATTTAGGGTTAAAATATGTCTCTAAAGTGGTAACATATTTATAGAATAGAATAGAATAGAAAAAAAAGAATAATAGACATTTAAAAAATAGCTTTGACAAAATTGTCATAGTGGACACATAACGTACGCAAAAATATAGTGGACACAGGGAGTGTTAATAAAGAAATTTTTTTTGTCAACCCTTTTTTACGCTCTCCCTTCTTTAATAAATTGCCACTCGACAATTGTTCAAAAATACGCAAAGTTCGGCATTGAAAAATATAGAGTTACCGGACGTAAACAAATTTTTTTTTAATTTTATTGACTTTCTGTCAAAATGAAATTGTAATGACCGCAACGATTTGAAGTTTTAAATGTGTTCTGCCTGTAAAACTTTAATATTTCCATGTGTTGTAGTTCGAAGAATTGAAATTTATTTTTAAGTTTCTTATTAATAATTTTGACGTAGAATACGTCATTCTCGGAGGACAGTAGGGTGGTTGATAGTGATCAGGTGTCGGTATTTATATCACTTTTTGAGCCTTTGGTGGGCCTAAAGTACTGATCGTACAATGTTGATGTTAGCACTTGTTGGTCTGCGTGATCCTCAATGGGACAAAAATTCATGTTAGAACTCTCTAACTTATATAAATTTTACACAATTACATGAAATATAAAGCCAACATTTGATGTTTTTGTTTGCTTAAACTTGCTACCTATTTATCGACAGTTTCCGGTTTTATCGACAAAACCATAAAATTTCTATGGGAGCCCCCTTAAGGAGTGGTCGGAGGGAATAGGTGTCAAACGCAAAAATGTTTCTTTTGCAAAAGTAATGCGGGTCTATCATACATATTAACCCTCTCCGGCACTCTCTTAAAGGTCATATGCTTAGGTGTATGGAATAAATAAACAAAAACCATAAAATCTGTATGGGAGCCCCCCTAAGGAGTGGTCGGAGGAAATAGGTGTCAAAGACAAAAATGTTCCTTTTGCAAAAGTAATGGGGGGTCAATCATACCTATGAGCCCTTTCCGGCACTCTCTTAAAGGTCATATGCTCAGGTGTATGGAATAAATATACAAAAACCATAATATTTGTAAGGGTGCCCCCCTAAGGAGTGGTCGGATAGAATAGGTGTCAAAGGAAAAAATGTTCCTTTCACAAAAGTAATGGGGGTCGGTCATACATATTAACCCTCTCTGGCACTCTTTTAAAGGTCATATGCTCAGGTGTATGGAATAAATATTTTGCTAAATAGTTTTTAAAAAAGATTTCATCAAAAGCGAATTGACTAATTCTACGTCTTGTGTTACGACATAGTCGAAACTATTGTATCTTTTTAATTTTGTTTTACTTTTGCTTTTATTTATTTATTGCAAATAATTTAATAATGAAAGAAATTAAAACTTAATAAAAATTTATACATACTTAGCTTACAACTGCAGTATTTTATATAAAAAAAATCTTAAAAAAATTAATTTGGGACACCCTGTTGTCCTAAAAAAATTAAAAAAAATAAGATCTTGTTACGACCCTTTGAACTGTATACTGTTTTTTGGGGTCCCCATCAAATTTTTTCGACCAGGGCTTTAAAACATTCTTGCTAACGGGGGTACACTGTAAAAAAAGAAAACATTTTTTTTTTATTTTTTCGACCTAAACTCTTATTTCACACACAACGAACAACTGCATTATGGAATAAGCCATATCAAGAAGAAATCTATAAAATGCGTAAAATTCTTAAAGTACTTAAAAAAATAACATTATTATTAATTCGCCACAGTTTTTTCTCAGTTTTTTTGTTCCAATTTTACCTTTTTTCATACTGAATAAATTTCAATGAGAATATATGCTCAGTTTGCTTAGTAACTTGCAGAATTTGAGCTGTTCATCAGAGTAGAACAAGCTTTGCTGTAGCAGTTGCGATGACTTGCGTGCTACACCATTCTAACATGCATTGATTCATATCCTTAGTTTATGCATTAGCATGGAAACTCATTGCAGTATATCTCGCAGCATTCAAATAAAGCAATTCACTAAATGAATACTTAAATACATAGAATATTGAGGATACCATTAACACACAAAAGAGGACTCAAACTGCAAGCATTACCAACAACTCAAATTCTAGTCGTACTCAACTTGAGAACAGACAATCAACACAATCTATTATCTTTTAATTACTTTTCGATTAAGATGATATTGTCTGCTTGTTTACTTTTGTGCTCGCAAGGAAGATGCTTCAAATTCAAAGCGAGTAGATAATCCTTACGCAGCTATCTGCAACCCACATATAAGTGCATTCATGCATACATGCACTCAAACTGTGTGAGTAAAACAAAAAAAAAAAAAAAAAATTGTTTTTTTTCTTTTTCTTATAAAAACGATGGAAATATTTAATTAATGTTCATGTTCTTTGCTTGAAGCAATTCATGAGGAACGACAACATGAAAAAACATTCGGAGACCAGCTGCTGTGCGACACCAGCGAACCACTTACGCGGCATTTTTTTTTGCAGCGGGAAAAGTAGTTAAAGTTGTAGTTGTGTTATTGTTGCTATTGTGTTATTGCTTGCACGACATGCTCAACTTTTGGTAACAATTTTACAGTTGCAGCAACAACAAAAACACCACTAAGCATACAAACGCAAGTAAAAATACGCTATTTTCTTTATAATCGCGTTTTTATTATCTTGTGCTTAAATTTAACGCGCATATGTATGAGCTTGTTGTAAGCCATGACTGCAACATCCGTTTCCTGTTGCACACCACCCGTGCACACTGCTATTGTGTGTGTATTTATCGCAATAAATTTTAAATACCTAAGTTAAATACCTCGAGGGGTAATTATTGTGATTTAAACATTTTAGTGCTTTGCAAGCTTAGCAAAATTATTGCTACTATAAGTTAAAATAGGCTAACTCTTAAAGCGTTAAATTTATTATGTGCCGTGTTGGTTACCCGACACTTTAAAAATTTTCTTTTTTAATAGAATAATTCAATCTACTGGCCTTAAAACGTATCCCAGAGTTAAGAATTAAAAACATAATCTGAGAAAATAAAAAGCAAAAATATCTGACATAGCAGGAATATCCTTCTTCAATCATCCAGCTGTTGTATTCTTTTGTGTTTTATTAAATTTTTGGGTTGACAACAGTACGTTTTACCTAACAGGTTAAAAAAAAAAAAAAAATTAATAAAAGCATCTCTTCAGAATAAACCGGTGTTGCATGACATTATTGTTTGCTAAGTAGGGGAGTTATGATAAAAATAATTGTACGACAGTTTCAGCTGCTTTATTGACCTTGTGACATAACTAATGACGTTATCAGGATGCAGAGGTCAAAATTGTTGTATTGTTACTGTCTGAATAAAGATGCTAAAGTAAGAATTATTATAAATCAGTTCAGGATATTTCTTTGCGCTCATAACAAAAATAAAGAACAAATTAATGACGTCATGAGGCTGCGGACAGGTGTTCTTAAATAACATAAATTCAATAAGTATGCCTAAGGCGTTGAATGGAATAATTTCTTGGAACTTATATATGGTTAAGGTAAAGGTTTTTAGCGAAAAATAAAGGATGGGTACTTGGTTTCATGGCAAAAAGTTTATGAAAAAGGTTATGACGTTATCAGGTAAAATGTTCACTATTTTTGCTATGATAAATTATATTTCAAGACTGTAAAATTTTTTTTTTTTATTCCATAACAAATGCATCGAATATGCAAAACAAAATTAAAAAGCATTGCATGGAATTATAAATCGGATATTAAAAAGGCGTTACAATTAATTTGATAAATGTGAGGTCCTTGACCGAATTATAAAATAGAATTATGGCCTCATGTGGCCTCTTAGGGATAAGCTTTTTGTAACATACATAAATACACCATTGTTACATAAATTTATTGCATGGCGCCAAAGTTAATGTTTATGTCCCACAGAAGAAACAAAAACAAGAGAAAAAGCAAAAGCAAAACCAAAAGCAAAAGCAAAAGCAAAAGCAAAAACAAAAGCAAAAGCAAAAGCAAAAGCAAAAGCAAAAGCAAAAGCAAAAGCAAAAGCAAAAGCAAAAGCAAAAGCAAAAGCAAAAGCAAAAGCAAAAGCAAAAGCAAAAGCAAAAGCAAAAGCAAAAGCAAAAGCAAAAGCAAAAGCAAAAGCAAAAGCAAAAGCAAAAGCAAAAGCAAAAGCAAAAGCAAAAGCAAAAGCAAAAGCAAAAGCAAAAGCAAAAGCAAAAGCAAAAGCAAAAGCAAAAGCAAAAGCAAAAGCAAAAGCAAAAGCAAAAGCAAAAGCAATAGCAAAAGCAAAAGCAAAAGCAAAATCAAAATCAAAATCAAAATCAAAATCAAAATCAAAATCAAAATCAAAATCAAAATCAAAATCAAAATCAAAATCAAAATCAAAATCAAAATCAAAATCAAAATCAAAATCAAAATCAAAATCAAAATCAAAATCAAAATCAAAATCAAAAATAGCACATCTCATAACAGGTTGTTTAAGGGCCTACTAAAGTTTTTCGGCGACCCAAAATCAAAAATTTTTTTTTACATTTTTCGAATGTATAACATCTTAAAAATATTCTCAGAAAGTTTTAAGTTTATTGAATAAAAATTGTTGTAGTTATAAGCACAATTGTCCGGAGAAAAGACGATAAAAAATATTTGTACTTGCCTTACTCAAACCAGCTGCTAAAAAAACTCTTCTCGAATGTGTCTTTTATTTTCTCAATGCACTCTTTTAAGTGTCTATTATTTTTTTTCATTCACTCTTCATATAAAAATGCAAGCATAGGTATCAGCATAGGTATAGGTATACAGGGAGAGCAAAGAGTGAAAAGTCCCCCTGGTCTTCAGAAAAATGAAAAACCTTATATTATTGTAAAAAAATAAAAATAACAGTAATAATAAGAACTTCTCCCCTGGCATAAAAATTCTGGGGACGCAATGTGGAAATTGGCATCAGTTGTGGCAAAAACTGTCATACATTTATAAAAAACGTTGATTCCACGTGTATTATTCTCGCAAACAAAAATGTACAGGAAGCCACGCGCGAGGGAAAAACCCTGAGAAAACAGAGGCAAGTTGAAATTGTTGACTCAACAATTGATGATGAGGATATCTTATATGGTCCTGGAATAGATGATACTATATAAGTTGGAAAAAAAATTAATATATACCTAAATAAACTACTTTTAAAACTTTAAACGCGTTTTTCTCGAAAAGGCTGTTTATAACCGGTGGACAGCATTACTCGAAAACTATGCTAATAGCGATCCTTAAATTTATTTCACTTGTTAGGTAAATATGACCGGTACTTTTGATCGTTCGATTTTTATTTTGGAAAAATAATCTTTTTTTTATAACCTAAAAAAATTACTTTTTTAGTCAAAAATAAGTTTTTTACCTGCCATTTTGGTAAAAATCAAAAATTTTCTAAAATCTTCGATCAAAAGCTCAAAAAGCTTTAGCAGAACCTTAATCATTTGTATTTTTTTGTTTTTTAGATAAACAAGCTCTGAAAAATCGTGTCCACCGTATATTTAAGGTACTTTACTATATTACGGATTCCTGCTATATGGTTGAATATTTGTTATTCAAAATCTTTTCTTCAAAACATATATAATTATAATGTAAAAAAAATTTACCTAAAATAAACAGAAGCTTAAAAATAAAACTTTTAATTCAAGGTTTTTTTTCACTTAAAAAACTTTAGTAGGCCCTTAAGTCACATTGAAGATATGTAATAATGTTCAATTCTAAAACTAAAACCTGTAAGAGTGTAAGTTTAAACTGTTAAATTCTTACAAGTTTTGTTTTTTCGGAATTTTTAAAAATTTACCAAATTTGTTATAATGGAGGGCGAAAGAAAAAATTGAAAAATGCGTTAAAAAATGTTAAAAACAATGACATGTCCTCTTTAAAGAATGATAGTTCGTAATTTTAACCTTTTTTAGAATTATTCCTATCTTTTTTACATGATAAAATAATCGCTGAAAACCATTATTTTTATTCGAAAAGTATGTATAAAAGGATTCATAAAAAATGTAGTGATCCAAGTGTGACCAAGTTTTCTCTCTTATGTGTTTTTAAGGTTTAAGTGTTTGGTTTTTATATATTTTTTAAGTATATATCAACAAATATAGCAAAATAATCAATTTGAGTTAAAAGTTAAATTTGAGTTAAATTTTGGTGATGACGTTTTATATGTTTTTCTTATTTTGCAAATTTTATTATTTTCGTTGCAAAATGTGTCAAGAGCTTCGATTTTTACGAATATAAAATAAAATTAAAAAAAAAAAAAATTACTAAATTGGAAAAGTATTTATACATGCTTGCATGGTTTTTGGGTGGTATTCAGAGCAAAATGTTATCCCTTTAAGAATTTATGCTAAAGAACAATTGACAGCTTTTGCAAAGGTTTCCATGTGATGTCAGTTAACATGATGTGGGTTCTTTTCACTAACGAATATACTATAGAAATATCCCTTGCTTATTTTTAGCTCCCCCCTTGATTAAGCAAGTTTTAAAGGTGAATCGATGCCAACACAGGGGAACATAATTTAAGTGAAGTTTTAAAACTTTCTTGATTGTTTTAGCCACAAGATGCAATGATGGCAATATTGGGTTGTTAGGGTTGTTTAAAAATATAAATTTTGAAAACCTTGACGGAAACTACTTCTAATACTTTGACGGTTTGGCAAAGTGGTTATGTTTAAGAAGTTTCTAAAGAAGCTATAAATAGAAAATGAAGCATGCAATGCATTAAAAAATCTTTGGCACATATTTGCTAATATTGGCCACTAAGCCCCTGGCTGCTGTTCAATTTGTACCATCTGGTGCTGTTTGATGCAATTAAGTTGTCGATTTTCAACTGCTCGATATGCGGTTAAATAAACGCAGCAACCACCACCACTGTCTGCTATTGTCGTCGATAGCACCAAAGTGCACGTTTTTGATGCTCATTTCCGGTTGTTGTTTTTGACACATTTTCACACTTTCTTTCCGGTTCATCGCAACGCTGTCTATTTTCAAACATAAAATCAATATTTTTATCTCTTTTTTATTTTTATTTTTATTTAGATTGCTTCATAGCTAAATATTTTGTTCGTCCTTGAAATCGAAATATCGATTCGAGCTTAACGTTTGGTTAACTATCAGCTCTCGTCTCGTTGAACGAGTTTATTTGATGTTGATAAACATTTGTGGCTTGCGTTATTGACACAATGCCATGAAATGAAAATTAAATAGATTGGTGTGGTGCAGGCAGGCGCCTTGGCTCGAAGGAGTGAAGTTTTAATTTCCGCAGTGGCACTTTTGGCATAAATTTACATGCACTCAAGAACATCATGTTTAACATGATGTATATACATCGATATTTTTGATTGGCGGACATTTCGAAGTGTTGTCTTCTTTTGACAGTTGTGAAATGGTGTAATAAAAGCATAATTTTTTATATCTTTTCTTTTATTTTTGAATATAAATTTTCTGGGAGCTTGAGTAAACATCTGAGCTTGGCAACATAAACAAGGAATTTGAAAGAAAGTGAGGATTTTTTTTTCTACTTTTACGAAAGAGCTGAAGAGTTATTCGTTACAGCATTGTTAAGCAGGATGTTGTCGTTTTTGTGTGTTTGTGTTTGGAAAAGTGGTTTTTATAGATATAATTGAATTTTAATCTTTTAAAAGGGGCACATGCTTCGCTTTTGCCAAGGGATGTTAAAAAAGGGTTAAGATTTCTATAAAAAAAACTACAACATTTGAATACAGATATCCTTCAGTCATATATTAATACATCGATTTCTCTCTACATCAACAAGCATCAAATATGAATAACTATGTTACGCCTTCTATACCCGAAATGAAATTATTCAGCTAGAATCAAGGACAAAGCAGTAAATTAAGCTTTAAAAGCTGTTACAAATTTTGACAACCATGAAAATTCCATTTAATTCAACAAGGATTGTTGGACTATTTTCGCCTAATAATACTTCATGCTAATCGTTGAATAATTTTTGCAACAGCTTTCGAAGAAATATGAATAATTAATGGAGCAGCAGTTTGGGTGCCATAGTTAAATTTGAATTTTTAAATATTTTCTGCTCATAGGATGACAGAGTTTTCTATAAAAATGCATTTGCTGGAATGTATTACATTGATGGTTTTATTATTTAAATAAAATTAGAAAATATCCCGCATTAAAAAGGCCTCGAAATACATTGTTTAAAATAATTCTGTTGTAAAAAATTACCCGCAGTGTAACCAACTGTCAAATTGTAAGAGTACAGTGGTTGCTACATATATTTCGGAAATAAATATAAACACCAATTTTGTCTTTATTATTTTGCGAAATATTCTACCTTATGATTAATACATTTTTGCATGTGTTCGAACCATTTGTTATGACATATATGCCATTTCACTTGAGATACCTTCAAAACATCGTTTTCTATGATTGGAAAACATAATGATTGGAACATTTATATTGAAAGAAAAAAAAAAGACCGAAAAAATAGAGAAGTGGCTAACAACGCGCCGGTTTACAAAAGCAAATTTGTGATTGCAAGCTTTACACGAATAGAGTCTTGTAACCAACAGCTCTACAGTCCAGACTTATTTCCAAACATAAACAAAAAGTTAAAGAGCTGAAAATTTATTTCAGATGATGATAAGGTTAACGAAGCAAATTCGACTAATTTTGAGATCAAACAATTTGAGAGTTTAGAGAAATTAATTGCTTGATCTGTTAAAGGCGTTTCAATTAATTTGAAATTTACGATATTTATGACATTTTGTACAAAAAGACACACTGATTGTGATTTTTTCTAGGCTAGAATACTAGGAAACAATTTGCTGAAGAAAGTGAAATGAAAATCCTAATGGTTCAAAAGCTATCAACATGAAATGTGTGTGCCTACCTTTATTGTACTAATTTTCGTTTCTGAGCTTTAAATCAGAAAAATGAATAGGGGTATTCACACCGGACTCGTTAGTTTGTTAGTTGTTACATGTTATTTTTTTACATGAACTTTGTTTTTGTAAAATTATCGAACTATCGAACTACCGAGTAACAAAGTAACAACTTAGCAACCCTGATCATTTTTTCGTTATTTGGCAAAGTACGAACAGCTGTTCCATATTTTTAATTGCATGAAATTTAAATGCATTAAAAATAAAACCCAACGCATATTAAATTGAAGTTTTTGTTGAAAAGTAAGTATTTCATAAATAAATTAATTTTTTCTCTATTCTTTCCACTTTTTACTTATAAATTTTCAGCAATTGTAATTTATGAAAAGCAAAATCAGCTGTTATTCAACTATAATTACCAGGCTATTAAACAAAAGGAGATTAAACAAAAGGGTGTGTTCACAGTTAACAAATTTAACGAAGTAACTGTTCTAACCAAATAACAAACTAACGAATTCGGTGTGAATACCCTTAATATGTTTTGTTAAAGTGCCAAAAAGGATGTCATCATAGGATTCCTCCTACAAAAATTATTTCTATAGAATTGTTTACAAATAATTAAATTATTTGTATTATTCTGTTATAAAACATATACCTTTCGAACATAAGCGATTTCACACAATAGAGTTAAATACCTATCTGTTAAATCATAAATAATCCATTAATTTTTAATCCAGTATACTTATCGTCCCGAGAATAGATAGTAAGTTATAAAAAAAAAATAAGATAAAATTTTATTTTCAATTAAAATTCCAAAGGAAGCGTTAAGTTTTAAAGTTACTTTCAGATACTGCCCATATTTTTATATGAATAGGTTAGGTAAGGTTTTGATGGCTGGTCCAGCAGACGACTCGTACATTTAAGACAATGTAGGCCCATTATGATACCATATAATCTTTATTGAACCTATGAGAGATATCCCTTCTAAACAAACAGTTCGAACGGATAATGAATTTAATTATATGCTTGGTAAGTCCATTTCGGTAAGTCTATTTAAGAAGGGATGGCCCAGAGTTGCCAATCTCCTTTTACTTAGCGCCGGACAAATCATTCGCTGAAGAAATGGATATTTTTACCTCCTCTTCACATTTGCAGCTTCTGCAAAAATAATTTGATGTAAGTCCTAATCGAAGAGCATGTGTTCCGATTAGACAGTGACCCGTGAGGATTCCTACTGTTTTTGAAAGATTTACCCTGCTTAATTCAAGTAGTGAGTTAGTGCGTTTTAAGTCGTAGTGAGGCCATTTTAGCTTAGCTACCCTACATGTGACAAGGTGTTCCCAGTCTAGACCACAAAGTCTATAATCTTAGCGGTTTCATATATAGCCATCATTTACGCTTGGTAGACCAAAGATCCAAAGATATCTACAGGAGGAAGGTGAAGCATGATATTAAGAACACTAGTTACGGTTGTGGATAATGCACCAGTAATACGGAGACTATATAACTGAATACCTTCTGATCAAAAAATACCTGAAATACCGTTTTCCTTGATTGCCGTAGTGTGGTCCACTCCGAATTTTTTCTGCCAGACCATACAGTAAATAAGGAGTATATCTTTATCGCAAGAGACCAGAATTTTGGAGAAACAATTCGTGATTTCTTCACTACGACGACACACTGGCTCACACATCTCATTTTGTATGCAACTATTTAACCAAAAACGACGTTGATACGCAAGCTTTGTATTCACCCAACATAGCTACTGGTGAATTTTCCCATTTCCCACGACTCAAGATACCACTTCGCGGTAACCGTTTTGAGACGATCGAGGCAATAAATGAGATTTCGTAGAAAGAGCTGAAAGTGATTCGAAAATCAGCCTATGAAGAGTGTTTTCATGATTGGACAAAGCGTTGGTATATATGTGTTGCTTGCAATGAAGATTGTTTTGAAGGAAATAAGATGAATTATCGATGAATAATTAAACTATTTTCGTTTTTTAAAGATAATAAAAATAAATTCATTTTCTTAAATTTTAAAAATAGCATAAAAAAATTAATGCACCTTGTGACTAAGAGAAATGCATAATGGCATAGTAAAAGTGATTTTTTTTTATGGATAGTTAGTAAGTAAAGCAAAAGTTATCTTTATCATAACTTCAAATTCGATAACAGCGATCTTTTTACCATCAGGATACTATTTCGGTTTATTTTCTATATTGAGAAGAAGAATTCCTTACTAGTAGTGTTCGTTTGGATTCATTTTAGATTTCTTTGTCATGGTCAATATTGCAAAGTAAAATTTTAAAAAATATTTTCTGCAGTGATATAAATTTCAATCCCTAAAGCCTCAAGGAACATCGAATTACTCTCTCATCTTTTGGAGAGAGTTAATCTCTCAAAGAAAAACTCAGAGGTCCCTCAAGGGGACCATTCCACAAACGTTCTGTACAAAAAGAAAATACTCCGTCATTGTGACTTTTTTAAGCTATACCAAAGTCTTTGACTTCTGTGACAAACTAAGGGAACGAAAATAGTCCTTTTGAAAACATTTATGTCTTAATTCATGAAACCTTCATTTATTTTTTGTGAAGTCTAAGAATTCTTTTAGTTTTGGAAAAAGTAGAACTCTTACAAGTGTGTATCACTGAGTTCAGTTTAGTGAAATCATGTCTTTTAATGATTCTATATCATCTGTATAAAGATCCGTTGTAAATATACTCCAAGCAAACTTTTAATCTTCATATTCAATAAACTTATAGAAAATGTTACGTTTTTTAAAGATAATAAAAATAAATTCATTTTCTTAAATTTTAAAAATAGCATAAAAAAATTAATGCACCTTGTGACTCAGAAAAATGCATAATGGCATAGTAAAAGTGATTTTTTTTTATGGATAGTTAGTAAGTAAAGCAAAAGTTATCTTTATCATAACTTCAAATTCGATAACAGCGATCTTTTTACCATCAGGATACTATTTCGGTTTATTTTCTATATTGAGAAGAAGAATTCCTTACTAGTAGTGTTCGTTTGGATTCATTTTAGATTTCTTTGTCATGGTCAATATTGCAAAGTAAAATTTTAAAAAATATTTTCTGCAGTGATATAAATTTCAATCCCTAAAGCCTCAAGGAACATCGAATTACTCTCTCATCTTTTGGAGAGAGTTAATCTCTCAAAGAAAAACTCAGAGAAAGAAAATACTCCGTCATTGTGACTTTTTTAAGCTATACCAAAGTCTTTGACTTCTGTGACAAACTAAGGGAACGAAAATAGTCCTTTTGAAAACATTTATGTCTTAATTCATGAAACCTTCATTTATTTTTTGTGAAGTCTAAGAATTCTTTTAGTTTTGGAAAAAGTAGAACTCTTACAAGTGTGTATCACTGAGTTCAGTTTAGTGAAATCATGTCTTTTAATGATTCTATATCATCTGTATAAAGATCCGTTGTAAATATACTCCAAGCAAACTTTTAATCTTCATATTCAATAAACTTATAGAAAATGTTACTAAGTGTTATCATCAACTGTTATCTTTATTGTAAAAGGAGTATTACTTTAGATTTCAACCCAAGCAACTAACTCAAATTTCTTTTTGAAGCCGAAGCACGAAATTCTTGATTCGATACCTTTGAGAGGTATTGTCAAAGAGTTTTAAATTGTTTTTTTTTTTCCTTTGAATCATGTATTAGATGTATTTTCAGATATAACACCTATTTTGTGAAATTTGCCTTAATTCCAGAAGGGGTGATGGATTAGTGAAAAAGAGGGTGCAATCAAGTGTAATTTGTATAAAATGCTCCACTATACTGGGGAGCCGTACAAATAAGTGAGTTTGAATCCGAGACAAATGTTCTGCCTTTACCTCAGGCAATCCCAGTTATCAGGCAATTCAATCTACCAAAAAATGTGCCACCGAATGCTACTTATAAAGTCGTAAGTATTAATAAATTTTTAGTGGCAGTCGATTAGGAATAGGGAAAGAAATGAAGAAAGGTCAAAATGTAGAAACATGGCCTGGCTGGGATTCGAATTTATGACCCATGGGTGATAGTCAAACACGCTACACTTGACTCGCGAGGTCGCAAAAGTAACATTTCTTACTGTATAAAGCTGACTCAGTGATTTTGGTCATTGATCTTCAGTTTATCGCTATAGCTACATCTAAGCTTTATCGTATATCATCATGATTTCTTCGAGAACTCTCCACAAATGTATACTCTCTCAAAGGACTACCTTGTGAGAAGTACTTTGGCTCATTTTGCTCAATCATAGCTGTACCGATTTGAAATATTTTACTTTTCAATTCTATAGACGACTTTGCTTTCACTTCCATTTGAAGAAAACAAAAAAACCTCGTTATCATTGAATTAATAAACAAAAAATTTTTAAATTGAAATTATTTTTTAAGCAATTTCGTACATAAAAGTTAAAAATTTTCAGTGACTTTATATCTTAAAATAATTTCTGAAAAAAATTAATAGTATCTAAATTGCGTTATGTGCACTCCTAAAAAGTGCATGCGCCCCGGACCCATCACCAGCAATGGTTATTTAAATTTTTTGCGCGAGTACCGGCAGAAGAAATGTGGAATGAGTGCTACAGAGACGGTGCGTTGCGGCGCCAAAGAATGGAATAAGCTTTCTTGCGATCAGAAGGCCAAATACAGACAAATGGTAATATTGGTATCTTTTTTTTTCATTTTTATTTTTTTCATTTTTAGGATGAAATGCCCATTTTATCCGATACTATGCTATCGCTTTCACCATCTTTGCAGGGCTGCAAAGCTATGAGAAGACGTAAGCGTAAAAGTAATAAATGTGGTTGCAAAAAGCGCCGTCGTCGTCGCCGCCGCAGGCGTAATCGTTGTAAGCCAAAGAGAAAGGCAAGGCCACGTAATAAGTGCCGCAAAAGGAGAAGGCCCCGCAAAAAGAGACGATGCGGCAAGAAGCGCAGATCTAAGCCAAAGAAGTGCATGCGCGGTGGCCCGATTACCAATAATGGTTATCTTAACTTCTTGCGTTGGTTCCGCCAGTGCAATTGCGGCATGTCGCCCAAACAGGCCATACGGCGTGGCGCTAGAAAATGGTGTTCGCTTCCACAATGTGAAAAGGACAAATTCAATAAAATGGTGAGATTTTGATTTTTTCCCCCCCCATCAAGTTTTGAAAAATATGTCATGACTATTTGAATTTTTTTTTCTAAACAGGCCTGCAAAGTGTCTAGAAGTAAGCGACGTCGCAAGAGTCGTTTATGCCGAGGTAGATGTGGTTGAGCCAAGTTCTCTCTTCAAGCAAAGCAAAGTTTGCCCCGTGTTCGATTGATTATGGATGGATGTGTTAAATTTTATTTTGATATAAAAATGTGTAAAACGAAATGTTTAGAAAAATAAAAAAAATTAAGTACATGTTGGTTTATTTTCATACAAATTAAAACTGGGTTTTTTAGGCTTTAAACGTATAGTTTTTTGGATAGATATGTATCAAGAGTATCACTAAAATACTCGAGATGTGGCAAGATTTTTTATAGTTTAAACGTTCTTGATTGAAAGTGTGGGGAGTATGTTAGGAATGGCTTAGTATAGGATAATCTGAAGTAAAATGTGAAGAAATACCAGTTTATAATGAAATGGTGCTGGGAAATGGCCAAAAGATAATAAATGTTCAAACAATTCCCCTGAAGTATTTTTGCGCGATTCTTTTGTAAATCAACTTGAGATATGATACGTTTTATGGTTTTTGTTCTCTGCGGAGAGTTTTTCCTAGGAAGGATTTCTAAAGTTTTTCAAATCATTCAACTTTTACTACCTTGAGAGTTTAGAAATGAGTTTTTTTAATGTGATGCTTGAAAAATATCTTTGGAAAAAACATCAATATTCTGACACTAATTCCAGCAAATTTAAATAAAAAAAAAAAAAATAAACAACTCCACTTGATACTTTCGATTTATGATAGTTCCAAGTTCAGCTGTTTTAACAAATACGCACATCTTCAGCCTGAATAAATACTGGATACTGAACACCGCTTTTGACTGTAACTGGTTCGGAATCCCTGCGTGGCTATCTCGGCACTACACACACTAACACTTCAGTAAATTTCAATGAATTTAGTCCTTATAATGTTAATAAGCTGAATATTCCCTTTGAGAAATGTAAACATTTCTGGTTATAAGCAGGAAATATTCCACACAATGTAGAGCATTCCCTTACGTCAGACACTCCGTTTCTTTTTATACACACTATGTCATTGGAGTGAAACATTCCTCTCTACTGTATTCAAAATGAACGTGGAAACATTCCTCCCCATTGTCTTAAAATCTGATATGGAAAGAAAAACAAATAAATAAGAACTAAAAACGGCTAGCATAGCCGGGATTCGAACCCGGGTCCTCTGGAGTGGCAGTCTTGCACGCTACCTACTCGACTACCCTTTTTTTCGAGATAATTCGAAAAAAATTGAAATGGAAATTGTTTCACAACAAGCAATCGTTTCCGCATTCATTCCTAAATTTATTCCTTATTAAGTCCTACTTCCCATAAGTTTCTAAAAGAAACGATGAGGAATGTTTCCCAGCAGTTCCAATGCTACTGTGTCCACGTACATTTTTAGAAAACGGTTTGGAAACAATATTAGTTTTAAAACTTCCCAAAAGTTTCCAAAAGATACGATGAGGAATATTTCCAAATCACTTCCATATGGAAGCCTTCCAATCTTTCCCAGAGGGTTTCAAATCATATCATAGATCATATAAAAAGTCTGCCCTGTTCAGAAGCGAAAAGGCCTTCTTGTATAGCCCGAACAGTTCCCACGAAGAATTCTTTTGACTCTTCCAGAGATTTGTAGACGGAAAAAAGAGTGGGACTCTTCTTTTAGTCTCTTCTCTTCTTAAACCTCTACCTATTCTCTAGATTTTGTTATCTCTGAGGCAATTTTTATTCTCCGGGATACAAAAGCTGGATTTTAAGTCTTACGCCGCGACAACACTAAGCATTGCCAGATGAATTTTGACAGTTCCATCCGAAAATTTAACATTTTCTTGCACAAATGCACTCACAACGTTGTGGTGTATGTGAGCTTATTATCCTGTTTACAGTGGTTTGAAAATTGTATTTTAGCTAAAAAATGGAATTAACACGTGAACATTTTCGGGTGATGAGTTTTTACGATTTTTGACGTGGATTGAGAAGAAAAGACTGTATCGCTCCACTAAGTTCGACTTTTGATGATGAAGCACTACACCTAGCGACTGTAAAACGCTGGTTCAATAAGTTCGAGCGTGGTCGTGGTTGGGGACAGTTGAAATAGTTGAAAAAAATCGAGTTTATAATTAATGCTGTTGAATTTTTGAGAAATATAATAGCAAGTAGTACACAAACACTACAAAAAATGAATCTTCACCAACAATTTAAGTTATATTTATTATAAACCTGTGGCGTCCGTGGCGTAGTTGGTTAAAGTGCGTGGCCTCTATGTCAGCGACAGAAAATTATTTGAACTAAAATAATTTTTATGTACGGCCGCCACCTCTCTGCAGACAATGGCAAACCTCAGAGAGTAATCAAAATGCCATGTTAAGCTTCTTGAGAACAAGAACATTCCGTTCATCGCCGTTCGGAGTCGGCGTTAAACTTGTAGGTCCGGTTCTCGGTAAATTGTGTAAAAATTTAATAACACGCACAACACAATTGATCATAAGAAGCTAGGTCAAAGTCCTTTCAAGGGCTGAAATGGCCAGTTATTTATTTTTTTTTTATTATTAACCTTTGAAGGCTGATTAACCCTAGAACTGCATCGCTATTTTTGTACCTATTCCTGTATCGCGGGGTGAAAAAACAACCCAACTTTCAAGGGCCCGTATCTCGAACACAGTGTGACTTTGATGGTTCCATGGGGGCTCATTTTTTTCGTCTTTTGACCTAGAATCACGTGAACTAAATTGTTTGGCCAAAAGTTTGGAGGGTCCGGGAATATTGACCAAGAAGGGCAAAAAACGTGAAAAACTAGGAAAAATTTTATTTTTCGTTAAAATTACGATATCTCAGTGAGTTTTTGACTAAATCTAGTAATTCCAACGGGGTTCTAAAGGGGAGATAACATGTTTAAAGGATATTATAGTGGTTTTGGCCAATTTTTCAAAAATGGTATTTATTTTGAGAAATCAAAGTGCACAAATAGCAAGAATTTGAAAAAACGATTTTTGTCGCACAGATCGTTACAATGAATAAGAATTTCGTTCAAATTGGAAAAAACATATTTATTTGAAACTATAAAATACTACGCCTCAAAAACACTTGATTAAAAAATTTCATCATTCAAAGTAAACTTGTATCACTGAAAACTTTAATTTCGTACTGCGTCTAATCTAATGAACGAGTTAGAATTGTAATATTTTTTATATCTGTTTAAATACTTGTTAGCAGGTACCGTTTTTTTTTAAAGAGAGTGCACATTTTTGGTTGTTGTTGGTAAGTCCACTCAATGATCATTTATTCCCAAGTAGTTGTTGTTATTTTTTTAACCAATATTGAGAGCAGAGCATTTTTTGTTATTAAAACAAGTGCGACTAATCAAGTTGAAGGGAGCGTATATATGTAAATATATGTGAAGTGAGGCCCCTATACACTCATTACTTGTCCAAAAAGTTTAAACAACACGAAAATAAAAAAACTTAAAGATGACGAAAAATATACACAAACTGTATCGTGGGGTGAAAAAGCACCCCAGACGCACTTCTTATGTTCACTGCTTGAGCAAGCACGTGGTACGGATGCCGCGAGCATGCTCCCTCTACTCTCAGACGTTGAAATAGAATTATGGTTACGGTCCCGGGCCGTAAACGAAAGGCGTTTGTGTCTGGCGCGAGATTTAAGCCAGTCTGGGGTGCTTTTTTACCCCACGATACATTTCTAGGGTTAAAAATAATGTTAGATGTATCGTGAAAAACTTGAATATTAATAAAAAAAATATTTTTGATATACAACTGTACCATTATGAGTCATATATTATTTTTAGGCGATGAATAAAACATGTTAATTTATTATATTTTGTATAATTTGGATGCGTTTCAATTGACTCCAGGCACTGTTTCAACCGACCCTGGCATCAACCGTACGCAGTCTACCATATGTTCCCAATGCCTTGTCAGTTCATATCAACAAAAAAACAAAAGATCGCAAAAAACAAAATTTCCAAATGTTAAAGGTGGTCTTAAGGGGCAACCCAATCGTATTTAACTATTAGGCATAGCCTTAATTATATTCATCTTTCGGAGATCGATTACAACTTTTAACGACTAACAGAGCTTGTAGTTGTTGTTATTCTTCTTTTTTCCACGAATCCGTTCAGGCTTCAGCTTATTTGACTGATATTTAAACATAGAACTTGGCGGTGTAGAGGCTGAAAAATCCTTAAAATAAAATGAAACTTTAATTTCAAGAAACTCATGTTTGCTGTAACTTTTTATAGACCATTTAACACAAAAAATGACAAGTACTTAGAAAATTATAAAATACCTCATACTACTTGAAAACTTATTCAAGTAGATTTAAGTTTATTCTTAATACAGATAAAACTGTAATCTTGGGTTAAGAAAATTCATTTTGAAATTGACACCCCATCCTTCTTTTCTACCTTCATCTTAGTGACTAATGTATTTTTATGAATTTAATTATGATAATTGAGAGATGACTTCGTCTTAAGTGCAAAATGTTTTTAACATTATAATTTGTGTCACTCTAGAGTAGTATCTAAGTGTATTTAATATGCTCACCTACCTACTCTGCAAGTTGTTGAAATTTCTTTTAAGTGCTTTAAGTCGACACAAAATAGTTAGTATACAGCTACATATAGAATTTATTGTGTCTTGTAAAAGTTATACTATAAAATTTCATTAATTTAATAAAATTAAAAAAACACTGTGGACTGGTGATAATAATAGTTTTGAGAAAATCAATTAAATGGATTCATGTTTTATAGAAAAAAAAAATTATTTAAGGACTAAACGTGTGTGAACATTTTGCAAAACTTTCGGCGCGTTTATCTTTAGGTTTGTTTGCTTGCATATGGCTGTTATATAAAAAGCTATTGCAGACTACTTGTGTGTCTTTTCCAATCTACTCGCATGTTATTTCAAAGGATTCTTCTTTTTTTTGCATTAAAGTTTGCAGCAAACATTGATGTCAGTTCCGTCGCAAGAATCTGTCTGTTAATTATGAGTTGATGTAGCCTAAGTTGCACGTGCTGTGTTCAGATGATCATCTTCATCAACATGATTTTAAAATATGTTTATAAAATATTTCATCTATGCAGAAGTTAAATTGTACAAATATATAATTAAGGGAAAAATATATTTCTGTGATTACATTTTGCACGAAGCTTTCAAAGCATATGTCCTTTGATACTCATGAGAGTCGTTTGTCAGGATGTTTATTTGTTATATCCACCTAATGTTATATCATGTTGGTTTTTAATTAAATATACCAATCATTAGGTTCAGTGAAACTTCCGGCACATTTATAACTACCAATGACACTTCCGGCATAATAATACATCTCGTACGCATAAGAATATAGAAGCTGCTACGCAGCCGGATATTAAATGTTTATACAATTGACATGGAGTTGATGCTCTTGAATATACTGCAGGCTTGACTATTTATGGATAGCTTGTGTATTGAGTTCTGTCTAAAAGTGCCGTTTTTAGGAATAATCTTCTTTCTTGTCAAATTTTATTAGTCTTTCTAGAATGAATTAGTAGGTATGTTAAATGGGCAAGCGACACTGTCAAATTTATGGAATAAATGGACTCCTGAGTTCTTATTTTCATTATAAAACAAATTCACCTTTCTCTTTACGCTTCTTCACTGTATGTCTGCCTTTTTTTTTAATTACACTGTTAAGCGCAAGGAGTAATTTACTCTGTTCTAGTCTCAAATGGACACATAACGCAACCGACTATTTCTTAAATACACTGAGGCTGCCTCTGCCTCTGCGAGGCTTCTAGTTTATGTATAAATTTCTATATTAAATTCTATCGATCATACCCGTTTAAACACTGATGACATATACCTTACACTGTAAGCGGTCGTTACAGTAGCTCTGCTTGGGACATTATTCGAATAATTTCTAAAAGTAAAATAAAAATAAAACATTCGAATCAAAAAAAAAAAAAAAAAGAAAAAACATCGAATCAATACCAAAGATACACAACTATGCCAAGATTTTTGCAATAATTTCCATGATTTAATGGAATTAATTTTGTCACTCTGTTTGTGACGCCCATAAGGAGGCGGTGCAGGTATAGAAAAGTAAATAAATTCTTGAATAACATGACTTCCTGAAACAATTTAGCGATATCCATCATCATGATTACAGCTGTTACTTTGAATCTATTGTAATGAAGTTCTTCAATGGAAAAAATCGGACGAAAATCACGCCTAGCTCCGTTTCCCTTTCAAGTATATTTTCCAAAATGGTAAAATCTGAAAGGACTCTATTAAATTTTCAACATTAGCTTCGATTTCAACTTTAAGTTTTCAATTTGGTAAAATTAAATGCAAATCACGCCTACCTCCCATACAAAGTGATGTCATCAAAATAATAAAATCTCTAAAAATTCCACGAAAATAAATCTACTACAATAAAAAAATATCTAAAGTTTCCACAAAAGTTTATTTAAATATTTAAAATGCTTCACATAAGCTTTGATTCCAAATTAGCGTTCTGAGTTTCAAATTTGGCAAAATTCATGTCTACCTCCAACACAAAGTGACGTCATAAAAATTTTAAAATTTCTAGGAAATGAATCACGTAAGCACTTGAAATTTTGCACTTAAGCTTTGAAATCAAATATACACATCAACATAAATTTTGTTTGAAATTCGACCGTGATATCGAAATTCGAATTCAAGGTCGAATGAAAACTGCGACTACTTAAAAGTCCATTTAAAGTAAAGTAACGAAACCTTCATAAATTTCACAAAAACTTACGTATTGAACTAAACTATCAATTTGGAGCATTGGGGGGGGGGGGGGAGCAGGTAAACTTTAAAATAAATTCTAAAAGATAATCAAAACTAGTAAGAAATGATCTTCGACTGGGCCGAAGTTAAAATACCCCCCTGGCCGAACCAAAGTATATTCAAAGTCTTAAGCAATCAATAAAATGTTTATCTGTAAAAACGTTTTCGTTATATTTTTAACAGAAAATATTCGCTTTTGTTTTTTGATAAAGTCACTTTGTATGGGAGGTGGGCGTGGTTTTCACTCAATTTGGTTGAATTCCATACACATAGTACACGTTATATATCAAAGTCTATATGCAAAATTTCAAGTCCATACATTAATTTTTGTGGATTTTAGAGAAATTGTACCTTTTTGATAAAGTCACTTTGTATGAGAGGTAGACGTGGTTTTCATCCGATTTGGTTCAATTTCATACTTAGAGTGTATTTTGTACATCAAAACTCATATGCAAAATTGCAAGTCCATATATTAATTTTTGTTGAATTCTAAGAGATTTTACCGTTTTGATAAAGTCACTTTGTATGGGAGGTAGGCGTGGTTTTCGTCGGATTTGGCTCATTTACGAACTTAACCTTCATTTATTAGATAAAAGCTTAAATATTGAATTTCGTGATGATATCTTTAAAATTACGGCTGTAATCGTGATCACAGACAGACGGACAGACAGACGGACATGGCTAAATCAACTCGGGTGGTGATGCTGATCAAGAATATATATACTTTTCTATACCTACCACGCCTCCTTATGGGCGTTACAAACGGAGTGACAAAATTAATATACCCCCATTTACGTTTTTTAAACGTGGGGGTATAAAATGTAGAAAGAATATAGGACATTTTTAGAATATAGATTTTTTAAGCTTTGAACTAAGGATTTTAGGTGTTACACGTATTTAGTAAAATCTGCCTTGGTACGCAATGGGTGAAATATGTAAATATGAAATATGAATATATTGGCGAAAGGAAATGACAATTAAGTGAAACATGTGAAGAGTGTTCTTAGCGTGGCGAAAAGCCGTTAAAATTTGTGAGTTTGAACTTGGGGCAAGTATTACACTTTAACCTCAATCACTTTTGAGTCGTAAATACGAGGGTTAATACATATAATTCAGGAAAATATATTAAGACCGAATTATTTTTTATTTTGAAAACAGAAAAGATTTTTTTTACAAGTTATTATTCAAAAGGGGATGAATGTGGCTTTCAGAAAGAACTTAATGTTTCAGAATAGATTCATATCTTTGCCTCCCAGACCACCCCAAAGTCGAAAAATCTTTACTGGGACAGGGACAGCTACAGGTACATTTTTGAAGAAGTTGCGGTAGTATTCCTCTTTCTAACAAAAAATAACAAAAAAAAAAAAAAAAGAAAGCTTACGTGACCACCAAACCTCTATGTCCCAATGGTAGTCAATTTTGTTGAAGAGTTGATTTATTTGAAATAAAAATACATTTGTTTGCATTTTTGATCAATACATTGAATTTTCACTTTTTATGATAAAATTTAAAGCAATTTCAGCAGTTTTTTGCGAAAGGCACAAACGTAATTGGTTTGATGGTCTTGTCTTCGTCCGTTTTACTTTTGCAGAGAAAATGATCGGACAGATAGAGACCTCCGCAAATTTGAATTGCTTAGGTCCCTGTCTTACAACTTCGCGAGGTGGTCCCTTGCAGTTCGTGAACGAATGGATCATTTGATTAGCCAGTTGCGCGTGGACTTCCAATGCAGATAAACTTGGACAGATAAAAATTAAACAGTATTTGACGTAGAGATTTTGTTGTAACCAATATACGCATAACGCATCAAAGTAGAATTTGATCTTTGATTTGCAATCGTGTTCGTAGTCAGGCTGAAATTAAATAACGAAACCAAAAACAGTTTAATTTTCTATTCTTATGATGGTACTTTGCCCTCTCTATGACTATCAGTTTAGAAGATATTTCCAAAATAGCTCAAAATTTCGGTAAAAAATTCCAAAAAATTTTATATCTTTAATTGTTATAGAGTAATGTTTGGGGTCACTGAGCTCGGTGTCGGATTGGCGAATTTCCCATTGGTTCAGGAGTGGTCGTGAAAAGGTTAATGAATTTTCAACACTCAAAAATTATACACTATCAAGCCGCTCATATTGTACCTAAAGAAATAAAGAAAGGAAAGACAGTAGGACTAAAGGTACGCCAGGATTCAAACCCGGATGGCAGTCAAGTGCGCTACCTCTCAACTATTGAGGACGTTACTTATCAGTTTATCGGTTTTTTGACGTGATAGTCCTTCTTATGTTTTATTTTAAATATTCAGAATTTTAACCAAGAGTTTTTCGCTGAATATTGAGTAAACCAACCACAATGAAAAGGAATAAATAAATAATGAATGGATTTTAATTTACAATTATAAATTCACAAATAATTATGTAAAGCTTTTTGCATGTTAATTTTAACTTTTTTGAGCTTTACGGTATTTCAAGTCCTGTTTCATTTTGTTTTTATAAAGCTAGTCAGTACGAACCATTTATAAATGTTGCTTCTAATTTTTGGTCTTGTAAATCCACCAACCACGAGATATGTTAAGATTTATACAAAAATGTTTCTCTTCACCTACAGACAACAATTATTATGGTAATTTTAATGAGGCAGTTTGTGGGAAAATGTTACCACTCAAAGAAAAAGAAAACAAAAAACAAAATAAAAAAAACAGATTCTTAAAACACTTTAAACGCAAGCCATAAAAACGAATAGTAAACAATTGTCTTAGTGCCTCTGAGCAGCTTGTGTTGGGTGTAACTTTAGAATTTTATTTTGCACACCAGGTGATAACTGTTGTATATGTTTTGAAGTTTATTTTAAAGTCTAGATTTTAAAATCTGTGCCATGTGCTGATAAAGAGAGTTTTGTTTACTTGGGATAATTAGAAATGTCATTGGAGTAATGTAATGTTTCAAAGGTAAAATAATAGATGATAATAGGCAAGGAACACTAGGCAAGTTATTTAGCCAAATTGCCTTAGCTTTCAACATAAAATTGAGTAAACAGAAAGTAGCTAATAGTGCCATTTTCACCTCATTAATGAAAAGGTTAATTATGCACTTTTGAAATGCTATTGATATCTCGGTTGCGCGCTTTGTAAAAATTATTGTAGCTTGCAAAGAAATTTTACTGTTTTATAAAATTTTACTTTGAGCATTACTTCGCAGCACTAATGTGCTATAAAGTTGTGTGAAAATCATTTATACTATATTTTCGTGCATGACAGACATTTATGAGGGTTGCTATTTATATTTCTGGCCTAAGAATGAAAAAACAAATATTTATGATCGAAATTAGTTTAATTGTTTTCCGAAATATTCTGCACAAGGATCAACAAACTTTACTTTTGCATGCGTTTGAATTTTTTCCACTCCGATTGAGGTACATTACTCCAAAAGAAACGTTTTGAACGTAGCAACCGCTTTTTCGGGTGATTTTTTTACGTTTTTTTTTTTTGAAAAAAAGTCATTGGGTACCAAATCAGGACTATACGATGGATGACCTATCTATTCAATTTTTTGGCTGATTGAAAAGGGTTTGTTTGAGCAGATATCTGAGAGCTTGCATTGTAATGATGCAGAATAATTTGCTTCTTCTTCGACTTTTTCCGAATTTCTCCGATGACTTGTGGCAAACAAATGGTCGTGTACCATTCAGAATTGAACGTGAACGTCCCACGTGGCTTTAAGGAGAGAAATATACCCAGAGGCCGAAAAAAGAAGGTCATGTTTGTGAATTTTTTTAAGGAAATCAAGGGATATTTAAACGATGGTTTTTATACTTTAAAATAAACACATTCAAGAGTATGTTTAGTTTTTTATTATTAAAAAAAAAATTAGTATTAAGGTAGACACAGCATTTTTTGTAGAGCGCTCTGAAAAAAAGGTGAATTGCGGTGACCAAGATTGCTCCACCTAAATTCATCTGAAATAAAAAAATGAACAAATTATTAAACTCGATACTTAAAACTCGTACTTGTCAGAGGTGATTTTGAAAATATTGATTTTTTACAAAATGGCGGACTTCCGAACGTAAATGAACGATTTTCGACCAAAAATTCATCATTATTTTGCCAATAAAAAATGAACGAAGCTACGAAAAAAAACTAGTAAGAAATGATCTTCGACTGGGCCGAAGTTAAAAGACCCCCACGGCTGAACAAAAGTATATTCAAAGTCTTAAGCAGTCAATAAAATGTTTATTTGTAAATACAGAAAATATTCGCTTATATTTTGATAAAGTCACTTTGTATGGGAGGTGGGTGTGGTTTTCACCCGATTTGGTTGAATTTCATACACAGAGTACATGTTATATATCATAGTTCATATGCAAAATTACAAGTCCATATATTAATTTTCGAGGAATTTAAAGAGATTTTACAATTTTGATAAAGTCACTTTGTATGGGAGGTAGGCGAGGTTTTCATCTGATTTAGTTGAATTTCATACTCAGAGTACATGTTATATATCAAAGCTTATATGTTAAATTTCAAGTCCTTATATTAATTTTTGTGGAATTGTAAGAGATTTTACCGTTTTGATAAAGTTATTTTGTATGGGAGGTAGACGTGGTTTTCATCAGATTTGGCTCATTTTCGAATTTGACCTTTACTTTTCAGACAAACGCTTAAATATCGAATATCGTGATGATAGCTTGAAAATTACGGCTGTAATCGTAATCATAGACAGACAGACAGACAGACAGACAGACAGACGGACATGGCTAAATCGACCCGGGTGGTGATGCTTATCAAGAATATATATACTTTTCTATACCTTATACAAGTAAGAGATTATTATGAATAAAATAAGCCTGCAAAAAAATCAAAACGATCGGTTCACTGAGTTTCGAAAAATCTTGGTCACCGACTTTGAAAACATGGTTTCGTGAAAAACGCGTTTGAAAATAAGGACACTGCGCGCTCTAGAAGGCAGTTCACTCCCTAGGCTATAACTTTGTTATTTTTTGAGATATTGGCTTAAAATTTTCATCACATATTTTTGAACCTTAAAGCTTTAAGAAACTGCATTTTTTGCAAAAAAAAAAGTTCTGGGTATACCTGGGCCACCTGACCGGTAATGCCGAAGAAACATACAACCATTTGCTTCGATTTGCTTCTTTCGCGAATAACTTTAATGGATTTAGCTCGTTTGGGAAGACCCATACATTCGGTTGCTGTTTTGAGCCCGAACATATGCATAAATCCATAATTTGTCACTTGTATAGATGTTATACACTAGAGATTTGCACAAGCCCGATCGTCATTTTTTGCCACTCGAATAACAATCGTCGTCAGCCACAATCGTACACAAAAATTAGTGCACGCATACAGCTCGAGTTCGTAAACAACGATTGGTGCTACCCAATAAACCTTTTTGTTAGTTCTCAACTTGAGGTGCATTTGATATCAAATAGGTTTCTCAAATCTCCAACGTTAATTCTCAACACACGGATTATAGTGTTCTCAACTTAAAAGGCACTTTTTTTGTATGGTGATTTTCTTAGTTCTCAAATTGAGAAATTTGTAATTCTCAACTTAGAAATATATTCGCAAATCTCCCTCAACTTCATCTCAAGTTGAGAAATAGCGTTTGAGAAAATGCTTAATCTCAAATGATAAGGAATGTTGAAACTCAACTTGAGAATCATTAATTTTTCAAACGTTAGAGAATTTTTTTTTCTTGTGTTTGCTGGGTAAGCACAGTTTGTAACGATTGCGAATACATACAAAGGCACCATTCAGACAATGCAGACATTCGGATGCTTCACTAAGCACTCGAGTGTCTCGAGTGTTGCTGCATTATTTTCTTTTTTTTTTGCTTTCGTTCTTTTCAACAAATACGCATTCTCCCGTTATTTTGACAATGAGTGTTAGAAGAGATGGGCATTTTTTTGTTCGCTGTTGTACTGCTTAATCTAAAAAACATTACAAAAGGCTTGCGGCAACTCCAAAATATATTTTTTCTATTGCTTATAACAGTGCTTGTCATTCCATAGCCATGCGTGTTCGGCACAAATCGTTTTTTTTCCACATGACATTTTTTCGTATACAAAAAAATCAACACTGCAGACTGCCGTTAACATTTTTTCCTTGGTGCGAATGGACATAAAAGCATGAATTTTCCTTGCTTTTGGCGAATGTTGCTCATGTCTCGCTTCGTTGGGTATTCTTGATTCGCAGGCATTCGTAATCGCGACCACTCTTACTCTATGGTATTTGTATCCTCAGCGATTGGTGTATGTAGTCGCGCATTAATTTTAATGCAGAAGGCACATTCGGTGCTCGTATATTGAGGATACGTTCAAAACGCCATTTGAATGCAATCAAGTAGTTCTCTGTTATACAAAGCCTTTGATATACCTTCATCGAATTTTTTCAATCAATCGACACGAGGCTTTTTTGATCTTTTGTCAGATTATGTGAGATACAACACAATCTTTTTTACAGCCAAATGATTATGCAATATCTTTACGATGCTTGTCATATTTTACCTAAAGATACCTCAATCTCACAGTATGTCACATGACGACCTTGCTTTATCAATTCATATACAGCATCGATGTTTTCTGGCACAGCATCCGATTTTGAACGACTTTTACGACATTCATCCTGATGAAAATGTCGGTTACGATTAAATGCGTTATATTTGTTTTTTGCAGTGGTGCTTTATATCGTATAAAAGCTTAAGATCATCGATGCATTTTTATTTTGATATTTCACGTAGAAAGTTATGAAAAATAATCGCACGAAAATGTTCACGAGTTACTTCCACTTTTTGTCCTAGATGAATTTTTCAAGTTATGTTCTTTAAACAACACAAATCGCGCTGATATGGCAAGTTATTTTGAAGAAGGGTATGTTACCCAATGTCAAGCTTTCAATGGAAACTTAATGTCATGATGGTAAGTGTTCCCACTTACTCTTGACAAGACCAGTAACCCTCGTACTTTGTATCGTGGTTATTTATTTTTTCTTTTTTTAAAGTTTCTAGTTTAGAAGTTTTTTAGCTCACCTGGAAAAAATAAAAAAGTTTCTTCTTAATTGTCACTTTGCCTAAGGACAATATCAACATTAAAAGCGCAACTAATTGACAGCTTTTGCAATTTTTGAACTTTCCTCTAAGAAGAGAAGGAAATAACAATTCACTTACTTAACTAGAAAGTCGCAATGTCATCCAATTTTTCGGAATCTATTGAAAAATTGAAAGAAAGGAAACCCAAATGTATTGCAAGTGTAATGAAATAATAACAATAAAGAAAGGAAATATAAGAAAGTGTTTGTTTTTTCTTTTTTTTTGAGACAAAAAAGTATAAAATTCTAGAACAGAATGTCCAAATGGTACGTTATTTTTTGGTCTTTAAATCGATCTCAATATTAACGATTTTTAATATATTTGGATATACAATAATGTCGCTATGTCCATTAGAAAATATGAGATTTGAAGCGTTGATTTTTAAAAACAAAACCACTTCTTTTGAATAAATCAAAAGTTGCCTGTTGTTTTGAAAGTGATCTGAAAATTTTTAAATCGCTCATGTTTAAATTATGTAATTCGCTTAAAGTTAAAACATGTAAAAGATGCTGTTATGGAAAATAGCTTTTGACGTGGCTTACAAACATGGTCTGGTTAATTTTATGTGTTTATATAAAAGATGTAGTGAACTCTTCTCTTTACTCCAGGATTTGAATCTATCCATGATAAAATTATAAGGTAGGCTCATATTGGAGAGCAGGAAACGCTAGTTGTCAAAAACAGCTGGGTGTTTTTAGTTTTTCTAATTGTTGTTGTTGCTTTTGTCGTTTGACGTGTGTAGCTCTTACAGCTTTGTTGTTGCAAATTTTCTCATTTGACATCCATCTTAAAATGAGCTTACTTTGTAATTGTATCATGGAATTTATCGACCTTTTATAACCAACAAAACAAAATTTTCTTTACCTCGACAATGCTTTGATGAGCATATACAGAGAGAGAGAGAGGAAGAGAGAGAGAGAGAGAGATAGTGAGATGAAATTATATGAAGTATCAAATTCACTTTCTACATTGATGTCGGGAACAACAAGTTAAAAATGATGAGAATGTTGGAAACTTTGCCTTCAAATTTCTTTTTATGTCGATAAATGCGAAACATAAACATCTCAAGGATGCCTAAAATGAAAGGAAACACAACGTGTCTCTAAATCTTGAGTGCTTGGATATGAGTGTGTTTTCATGCACTTAAAAAAAAAATATTGCAAAAATTAAGTTTATTGGAACATAGCATCTTACTGATAAAAAAAAATTGGTGTATTTTTAGAGATATAGAACTTTGAATTAAAATTAATTCTGCGATAACATAATTTCAAATTGAAAAGTTGGCTTTGTGGGAAAATAAAATGTTACGCCATTTGTGCTTAAATATGATTTCGGGCATGTGGCTGCCGCGGCAGGCTTGGATGTGACGCATTCTGGTAGTCCAATTTACAACGTCAAAATTTCGCCAAATCGACTCATTTAAGTCCTCCTCAATACTACGTTCTACTCAATACTTCGCTCTACGTCTATGTGGATTACCATTTAAAGAACGCATGATGTGATCCATGATTAATTCAATTAGTCGCTCGGATGTACATAATCGTACATAAAGTTATTTTTATTCAAATTATTCACAGTGTATTCCACCAGTTTAACAGCAGAAAATAAAAAAGAATTTGTATTTACAGCCGTTGAAACAGTTTGTATTGGCTTGATGTCGGAGCCGATGTTAATTTTATGTTATTTGTTGCTGGTGTTTGTTGAGTCTTGATTGTTTTGATCAATTTTGTTTGCTTTGTCATAAACACATGCTAACACATCCACGCTGACAATTTCACAAAACCAATACAAATAATTAAAACACACATAGAGATAGACAGACAGAGAGGAGTGTGTGTCTGCCATGATAAATTAGTGAATAATTAATTTGTTTGGCTTGGTTTTTAGTGCAACGCACGAGCACCAAAGCAATAAAATAAAAGTTAATAAATTATTCCTAGGCAATTTAAATTTCTATGAAAGGCTCGTGTGAATGAGTACATGTGTGCGTGGTCGTGTAGGTCAATGTAAAGACTGTTGAAAGTTGGGAGAAAAAAGCTGAAAGATATGAGTAAATCGAGACATAGGTGTGTGCCGTTTCAAAAGGTAAATATGTGATAAAGGCATCATACAAAGCAAATTTCCATGAGACAGACTAATCGCATCTGCTGCTATGCGAAAAATTTTCGTACAACCCTCATTAAATCGACTCAATATCAAAGTATGCAAAAATAGCTGTTTAACCTTTTTTTTAGGATTTTATTTACAGTGGTGATCAAAATATTTGCAACTCAAGTTAAAAATGAACGTTTCATAGACTTACTGCCTGCTCTCTTTTTCTCTAACTTTGGTTGATGTTTTTGTCAAATAAATACAAAAAATATGTTTAATTAAGTTACAACAACAATAAAGCTCTTTAACTAAAAACAGAACGAAAAGTAGGTGCTCAAAACATTTACAAGGTGGGGCAAAAGAAATCACCCAATGTTCTTTTGCTGTATTTTTTTTTAATGAAAAACTTTGTTTTTGCTTGTGAAATTTGTTTATTTAAACTATTCCGTCAAGTTGAGAAAATAATATCGGCCAAGTCTCCGCCGCTAGAGTTGATGACCATACGGGCTCGTTTTATGGTATTCTTGTTACAGCTTCGGGCGATAGGTTCTCGCATTCTTGGCGAATATTCTCCTTAAGAGCTTGAAGAGTCTGAGGCTTGTTGACGTACACCCGCGACTTCAAAAAACCCCATGAAAAGAAGTCTGGAGCGTTTAAATCGGGTAATCTGGCCGGCCAGAGCAAATATCCGGCATATACCGGCAATAATTTCTTCAGAATATCGGTTGTGGCTCGAGCAGTGTGTGCCGTTGAACCTGGTCCTGTTGGAACCACATGTTCTACAGTCCCAATTCATCTAATTGAGGAAGAAAAAATTCGGTAATCGTGGCCCTGTAGCGCGAGCTGTCCACAGTCATCGTTTGGCCCGCGGCGTTCTCAAAAAAAAAAAAAAAAAAAAAAAAATGGCCCGATGACTCCTCCAGTGTAAACAGCACACCACGCAGTAACTTTGAGTGGGTGTAATGGTTCTTCCTGGGTGATACACGGATTTTCGGTGCCCCAGAAATGATTATTTTGTTTATTCCCGTAACCACAAAGATGGAAATGAGCTTAATCGCTCTTGAAAATTTTCGATGAGAAATCGTCCACCTCTTCGTTGAAATTCAGGTTGGCTTGAGCGTAGGTTACACGCGGTTGGCGGTTAACAGCTAACAGCTGATGCACAATCTGCATTTTCTAAGGGAACACCTTCTTTCACCAAAATTCTGCGTAGGGACCGCCGGCTAATGCCCAATTGCGTGGCATGTCATCTGGTCGATGTTCTGGGCTCTTCTTCGACAACTTGGGTAACAGCAGCAATATTCTCAGCAGAACTGCTGCTCCGGGGCCGGCCAGCCTTGGGAAGATCTGGTGTTGTCCCAGTCTCTTCAAGCTGTTGATGCGTTCAAAAACTATGTTTTGGAGATATCGCAAGGGGAATGGGATAAATGTTATGACAAATGGTTTGAAAATGCAGGTAAAAATGTAGAATATAAAGTAGAATATTTCGAAAAATGATAAAGGAAAAATTCCGTATTTATTCCCAAAATATTTGCTGCAACCCTCGTATACAAAATAATCTAAAGCAGTTCCACGAGAAGTCAGAAGTGAAACCCAACTAACCGCTGGTCTTTCCACAATAAAAAAACTGGCCTAGGAAATCCATAGTTACGGAACTCAGACTCCATAGTTTGCCTTTGTTTTGCATTTGTTTTTTCTCACTCGAATTGGACTCAACAGCCGAGGAAAACAATTTTATGCTCAGATGAATCCAAATTCATTCTGAGAGAATCCGATAACAAAGCTTTTGTATTTCGTTGGCGAGGTGAAAAGTACAACCCAAGGTAAACAGCTGTCCCAGTTAAGCAAGGAGGTGACAATGTTATGGTTTGGGTATGCTTCTAGGGTAATTATACTGCTTCAATTTACCGCGTTACTGAGGCGATGATCTCTGAGGCTTATAGAGATATTTTTTAAGCAAAGTAATGCTACCGTGTGCTGAATGGGAAAAACCACTCTCTTGGAACTCAAGGCATGGCAACGACCTCAGGCATACATCCAGACATGTAAAGATGTGACTAGAGGAAAAAAAGTTAAACTTATGTCATGGTCGGTGCAATCGGGTCTTAAGCCGTTTGAGAATATGCTTATGATTAAGCGCAAAATTGGCGAAAAGTTATTTCAAACTTTTCAACCAATTAAATAAGGAGTAAATATGTGATAAAGTCATAAGAAACAAAGGCTATGTAGCAAAGTATTAAACATTTCTAAATTTTCTGTGTGTATAGTAATAAAACTTTTCTTAAGAGCTGCAAATGTTGAATTATGAGTTGGATCATTACTTTAATTATTTTGTTATTATCGCAATTTAACGAAATTATTTTTAAGTTTTCATAAAACTTTAAATAAAAAACAATGAAATAAATCAGTGTGTTATTTTCTGTTTAGAAAGTGACAATTAGTAAAAGCATCACTTTAGTTGTAAATCTTTCGATCACCACTGTATGTTACAGTTATTGATACATTATTTTCTTATTTTGTCCATACCAAACATTAATAACACTTCATTGCCTGGCAATAAATTGATTTTCTAGTTTATTTAAGGCTATTTGAAGTCTAGCTGTGGGCGACAGTTTGCACGAACATCGGGGCGTATGAGTGACATTTTATTTATGGAAATAGTTTCATAGGCAGCATTAAAATATTGTCACATTTAGACCGAAAGTTTGCTTGATTTCCAACCAATCTGTAGACATGGCATCTGTGATTTGCGTAGTGCTAATAAAAGCACGCGCGAAGTCATTGAAGTGGGTGTTCACAAAATCAATTAAATGTTTTGTTGAAGTCGATGAAGTAATCAGTAGCATCTTTGTAGGCATTGTCACCAGCTTAGGCTGGGAATAATTATTCAGAGCAATTAAGCTAAGTGCTTGAATTGAATCTTAGAATTTGAAAATGTCTAATAATAAAGAGATTTCTTGGAATTATTTTGTGAAAGTTTGCCAGCAAGAGTTTATTTCGTCAAAAAAGATTTAAAGCGTAAAAGTGTTTTACGCGCGACTTCATTAACTTCAATTAACAAGGATCAACAATGTGCCGAGAGAACAGAGAAGAAAATAAAATAAATAAAACAAAAAATTGTCATTAAGTTGGCAAGAAAATAAACGTAATAAATTATGTACCATTAGATAGAAGGCAACTAAAGCGCCCGAAGTGTCAAAAATTAAAACAACAGTCGAAACGCCAGCTAGTCAGTCAGTCAGTCAGACAAAAACAATCATTACGCGTGACCCACATTTAATTAAAAACAAATTAAAAGTGCTGCCAACTCAAAGAGAAAAACTTTGTCCTTGCTCAATACCGCTGCTGGCAGAGAAAGTTCACAAAAGGAAAATTGTTAATTTTCATGCCTAGCTACACAGATAACAACAAAAATACAGAAATAAAACGAAAAAACGAACTTAAGTCCTTTATAGCTACTTTTAGAGACCTTTTTATGCTCTATTAAAGAATATCGTTGAGCGATATTCAAAATGCTCATATGGAAAATTCACTTACAACGATTAAAATTCATCAAGCGTCTCGTCAATCATGACCTAAATACATAATTTAAAAAGGTCAATTTGAGCTGAATTGAGTAGGGCGCTTCAAGTCGAAAACAAACTATTTTAAAAGGATTAAAACATTAAAATATCTCATATTCTACTTTCTGCTATGTTTCTGAAATATTTGTAAAAACTTCACGAAACGAAAAGTAAACATTTTCACCCGATTTTCAGCGGTGAATCTTGTTCATAAATCTGTTTATATTACAGTGCCTTAGTTTCTGTATCGGTTGCCAAACCTGCTGAAAATGAAATGAACTCCGACTCATTCCGTTGCGTGAAGCCGCGCCATCGCAAGTTCTTTAACAAAAACGCCTGAAAGCAAAACACTCGACAAAACTTTCGAATTCTGAGCTGTACTTGTATTGCATAGGCTCGAAAGTATCTACATAAACAAAAATAAAATGAAATTTTCAAAATTTCCTCTTGAAACAAAAAGGAAGCGAGCACCATTAAGAAGTCCCTAACAATTTGTTTATTCATTTCAAATTTGATGAATAAACTTTTGCTTTTCATTAAATCTAAGAGCTTCGAAAATTATTCTTGTGCCATGATTTTTATTTCATGCTGTTCGCAATGGCAGTTGTACGTGCACAGGAGGTGCCAAAAAATGTCAAACGATTTTATAGTAATCTAGTGGCAAGCATTACCTGTTGTTTTTCCAACAGCCTGTCATTGCTGTGCATCATAATGTTAAGGTTAAAGTGAAGCATATGTTGATTAAGTACGTGCTGGTGTTTGAATGGAAGTTAATTAAGGTGAAACAGCTTTGGTGTGTTGAAATTTAACCTAGAAAGGATAACAGCAGCATGATTTTAATTTTCATGTCATTCCTAAAACAAAAAAAAAAAAAAAAAATAAAAAAATAACGCAATCAACTAATTGGACAGACAACAAATTCGGTCTGATTTTTGTGTTCATTTCTGTATCAACCATTTTGACTCACACATGTTAAAACATACTCATTTATATGAGTTGACATGTTTATTTAGTAAAAGTGGATATACATTAGGGGTATAGCTTTTTACAAATTTCTTAAAGCTTTTAATTTATATAGTATTTTATGATGAGGAATGGTAAAAAAATTATAACTGCGTTTTTACTTTTTTATTTTATTTCAAAAAGTTCCCGCAGGAAGCATAATTAAATTATCTGCTTGAGCTTCTACGGCAGTCAAAATTCTACTTGTAATTTAAATCAATTTACAAGTAGTCGATGAGTCTAGTAGCAAAGTGAGTGTTAATCCGACCTTATAAACATATGTTTTTATTACTATATCTATCTCTCTTCCACTTGTGTTTTTTAATGTTGAACTAGCAGAAGCCAACGTTACGGTAGATTATGTTAATAGAATTTTGTGTGTCATCGAACAGTGCAATTTGCTTTATTTGTGTTTTTCACTTTACATGGAACGTAGAAAAAAATTCAAAAATTTGGACAAATAATATAACTTGTTTCGAAAAAAGCAAGACTAAAAGACGAGAAATACCAAACGTTGAACATTCTCTGAGTGACTTATGCAAAATACCTAAACAAACTCTTATAATTGGAAGATGCAATGCTTTAGCTAAAATAGAAAAAAGGAAAAAAAAAAGATACAGTATACCGTGTATACAGTAAGGAAGTGAAACTTCTTCTTTGTATAAACTCTTTCTTTTCTAGAATAAAAACGATTTTAGTGTAAAGGCTCGATTATGCAATCGTAAAGCTACGCAACGTAACGTGGCGTAGAGTTCTATCTGGAATAGAACCCATCGCTGCACTAGGGAGAAAACTCAGAGCGTAGCTTTACTGAAAGTTTGAGAGCGAGAGTATGATCGTGAGAAAATCAAGTGTTGCATATTCCGCATATTAAGAGAATAATTTCTTAAAAAGGGATTTTTTTATTTTACATAACTACAATGAGCGATTTTTTTGCCAATGGGAGCTTCAGGTGCATTTATAAATTTGATTTTCAAAAATTTTTTTTGGCATATTAATAAGGAGTTTCACAGAACAATGTCACAACAATAAATCTACCTCAACTGTAAACTTGATCTTAACTTTCATTTTTATTTCTGCCTTAAAAACAAAAAATCAAAAATTACCGGTTATTTTGTACTCAAAAACTATGGGACAAATTTTAGTTATTATTTTTGCTTTAAAAAAATTAAGCCTTATAAATACTTTTTTGTTCAAAACTTTAAATGTGAAAAGATAACTAAAACTTTCACACACACATTATACTTACTATTATTAATAGTAAATAGTTCGATATAAAATTATATAACTAAGATATGTATAAAATAGTTATCTATTGAAAGAACTTATTCCAACTTTTCTTGCGCACAGTGTCAAGTTGGCGTCATGGAATTGCATAATTATCGCAACTTGCATTTGCGTAAACTTGCATAAACTTTTATCTTATATTCTTTCAGTTCTTCTTTGCTTGTAAAATACATTTTTAATGAAAAATCTATTCAAACAATATTTAAGGATACAAAGTGCATTAACCCACAATATCTAAGATTCAGAGACATAAAGCTTTATGTTTAGAAGTTTAATTGCGTTTCTTCAACGTTAACTATGTCAATTGCCCGAATTTCTCTTAGTTGCATTGAGCAAGGTCGTACACAGAAAAAAAAGAGTAGAACTTTTACCTAAAAATGTAGTCAATTCAGCTAAAGTAATCCGGTGATTTTCAGTCAACGAATTTGATTAGGTGCGCTACCAATTTCTAAATGTTAATTATATGCAATTATATTGGGTAGTTTAACTGCGAGAGTAGCTAAAAAAACCTAAATATTTAGGTGTACCTTCAACCATAAAATAGATAAGACACATAATTTATTAGAAGAATTAGCTAATTTTTTTTAAACTATGACCACTTCAGATTAGGCAAGCCACCTACTAAGTGTACAAAAATCATCTAATTATTTAGATAGCATTCCCACTTAAGAGTGGGAATGCCGTGCAAAAAATATGCAAAAAATATGTTTTTTGTTTTGCAATTTCTATTTTGAAGTGAAACTTTCCTTATGTGACTTTACTTCATTTCGTCACATGATGGAGAAGAAAGATTTGTTTTATAGTAGATATAATGAGAGAGATATATACATTGTATAAATTACTGAAAAATTTCTTTGCCACCGCTGAGATTCGAACCTGTGATCTCAAGATTTCAACAACCAACGCCTTATCTATTGAGCTAAATTTCCAATCCAAAAATTTATTCTACATACCAATTAATCAAATAACTGTAGATACCCAGTGGAAACATAATTTCAGAGTTGTGGACCTCATATTTTTATATACATTTTGTTCACAAGTTATGAAACGGCGTAACAGCACAGCGGTAAAGCGTTTGACTATAACGCCAGCGGCCCGAGTTCAAATCTCGCAATGAGGCTTTACTTTTTGTAAAATTTTCTCACTTTGTTTTTATTTATGTTTTTTATAGGAGAGCGCTGTGCTCTCCTTGGGCTGCACAGAAATAAAAAATTCAAATATGGGAAAAAAACAAGTTGTAAGGAAAGCATTTGATTTATCCACGTAAATATTTATATAAAATTTATACTGAGGCGTGGATAATGCTAATATGCGTTATTTCCCTAGTGTACGAACAAATCGACAACTTGCATTAGGTAAAATAACTAGAAGAATTAGATGATTTAATAAGCAAAATTTTAGTTGAATTAACTAATTGTAATTAGGTGAATTACCTAATGCATGATTGTTAAATTAACTGTGTAAGTAGAAAAGTTGTTGAAAAGATTAGGTGAAATAGAAACTTTCACATTAGCTAAACTAGTTTAGGTAATAAATCAATTCTTTTATTTTCTGTGTACTGTTGTTACTTTTTTCTCCATACAAACATTTTTGACTCTACACTAATAGTTCGGGTGTAGAATTAAATGCTAAGAAATTTTCATTTCTACAGCATACTACGCTTTATTCAAGAATGATAGAAAAATATATTATGCATTGCGCAGGTCCGTTATGTTGTTTACTTTTCATTTTGACATTTCTAGCTACGAACAAAGTATTTTTTACGATCATGACGTCACGCTAGACCAAGTTTGTTTCTTGAATCTTTTGCCATTCTTTCATATTTGTTCACATTTTTAACAAGACTTGACAGAAAGCCATATCGTAAGCTCATATCGTAAGTCTATCGTAACGTAGATGCGCAGATCGTAGAAAATTATTTTTACTATCTGCGCAATCTATTTTTCTATCATTCTTGGGCTTTATTCATAAACATTTTTTCATTCGCTGCTCATGTTTGTAAGGTTTGTGTCTGAAGTAAAGAAAATCTCTACAAAAATTAAGAATTCCAATGGATTTGCAATGGCCGCCACATAAAAAAAATGCTGCAAAGGGCGCATATGGAGCATGTCTTTGATATTAAACGAAAAGACAAACAAAAAACATGGTTGCGAAAATGTTTATGAATAGCGTTTTCTTGTTTAAAGTTACACTGCCTCTAAAATGTGTTTATGAATAAGGCTGTTATATTTTCCCGCTAGGAGCGCTGTTTATTTTCCCGCTGGGCATCTACAGCAAAAGTAGTTTGATTAATTGGTATGTAGACAACATTTACATATGAAGACCTTAGCCCTGCATATAGCACGTTGGCTTTATAAAACTGAGATTGCAGGTTTGATACTCAGCGCTGACAAAGAAATTTTTTTCAGTCTTTTATACAATGTATATCTCTCTCATTCTATCTACTGTACAACATATCTTTCTTCTTTATCGTGTAACGAAATGAAGTAAATTGACCTTGAACTTTCACTCCTCAATATTTTCATTCAAATTTCGAAGCGCCGCCTAAGTTTCACTTCAAAAAAATTTTTTGAAAACAGCTCCTGTTTTTGGTTGCTACACGTATACCTTAATAGATTTATATTCATGATTATTATAGTATTATTTGAGTATTATGAGTATTAAGATTTATTTTCATGAGCAGTATTTACACTTTTTTCTAGAAGGAAGTGTCAGAATGTCAATTGATCAAAGCGTAAATAAAGATAAAGAAAACTAGTTAAGAACTTAAGAAAAGACAACGTCATATGTAGTCTCACTTCATTCAACGTCATAAGTAGTCTTACTTCATTCAACGTCATAATTAGTCTTGTCTTTCATTTGACCCATCTCTCATAAACTGTACATAATTCGTTTTAACAGAATATCTAGGTTAATGACGTCATTTCTCTCGTGCAATAGTAGGATTATTCATGTCTTCTCTCAGACATATAATAGTTTTCGTATGAATGTTAGTTGCCTACACATTCGACCATTAACTTTTATGCACCAGGTCAACTACCATTTAACCATGCTACAATGTTAAAGTGTCCACCTAAGGCCTTGGATTGTTTAATTGGACATTTGTTTCAACTTGGTGCAGCATTGTTACCAGTGTATGACGTCATAAAAAAAATCTACTTTCTTCTCTATTTTCTCCTTACCAACTAAGCTGCAATCTAGAAATAGTTGGATGTCGTAGATTTAAACTAAGCCCTGCAGTTTTTCTTAACCAAGTTTTTGTTAGAATCTTCTCACTGATTTGGAAAAGCTTCCTAGGAATGCTCTCTGGATAATTGAAAACAATGTTCAAGGTTAGAACAATCACTAGCAAATCTTGAGATAAAACAAAATTACAATCAAATAAAGGGACTCAAACATTTGCTGAGATAAGCCTGTAATTTTTCTTTTTTATTGAGTTTTTTTTAAAGGTGTTCAAAACACAAACAGTGCGTATGGGGAAGAGAAAAACCCAAATGTTCATTCCCATGCTTAGTCTGCGCTACGGACACATCAAGTACAACATCATTCATTGAAATGTGTGTTCGTTTTATGCCTCCCAATTGTTTAAAAATCCAACTTAAGCACCATCCCTAACGAAAGCATTATGAAAATAAAACAAAAAAAAAAAAAAGCAATAACTTGGTTCCTGGTCATCTTCATCTTCACTGAATATGAGATGAAGATTTCTCACAGGGATTTGCTTGAATTGGGATGAGGTGGGAATGAATTTTGCGAAATTAGTTTTTGTGCATTTTGTATGTTGTATCCAGCAACATGTAAAAAAGTTTTTAATTATACGAGTGAGTGATGTATGTGTGTGTGTGTTGTCTGTGTGTATGTGTGTGTGTGTGTTGGGCTCGTTGTTTGTTTGTGTGTGGCAAGCACCGCATAATGAAATTAATTCAAATTTTGGCTTGTAATTAAACTTCGTTAAGCCCCAAAAAGTTTCGAAAGCAAGCACAGAGCAATAAATAATAAAACAAACACAGTTAATGCACACAAACATTCATGTTTATTAACTGCGTCGGAAGTGGATTAAAAATACACCACACATCATAATCATTTCCGGCAGCAATAAAGTTTAGTTTCTTTTTCGCTTCAAACAATGTTTGCTTACGAATCATATGTAAGATAAATTCCAAATATTTACTCTACAGAGCTGAAACTAGGTAGAGCGGGTTAGGGGGGGGATAGTGAGGGAAAGGGAAGTCATGGTATCCTTGTTATGTTGCCATATAACTTTTATTTACCGTTTGTCATTAAAGCAGCATAAAACACACTTTCTATGCAATGAGGCGCACATGTAAACAAGTATCCTTCGAAATAAATTATTCACCAACGTAGGTCTCATGCCAAATAAAACAAAAATATAAAAAAAAAGGAAAAATAAAACAAAAAAACAACTTCGCATCCTCACTTACCTAGTCCCACAATTTCAAAAAATATGTGCTGGATCCATTGACATTGACTTCAACATGATGCGGCTAAACATTACTCGCACAACATCAACAGCAACAACAATAATGACGACAACGACAACAGCACCAACAACAACGTGTTTTGCGTAAAAATTGCGCACATTTTCATTACAAACACAGATCAAAACAAAAGCACGCAGGTTCTTAAACCTCGAGAAAGTACTCTAAATAATTCACAATGAATTCACTCGCACACATAAACACGCAGACACACACAGGCACAGTGAAGCAGTACTTGCTGTGTGCATGTTCCAAGCTTTCTACGAGTCAGAATTTTTAATTTTTTATCTCAATGAATTTTGTTTTGTTTTGTTTTTTTTTTTTTTTTTTTGATTTTGTTTGTGTGAATTTGGTAGAATATATTTTCTTTGCTTTTCAAAAAATAACAACCGAAATGTTTTCAAGCCAACTCGAAACTGAGCCAAATGCATTGAAATCCTTCAGTTTTATTTCAAACCTAAGGACATTCTGCTGTGATGCGTTCGAAGCTTTTGCTCTGGCCTAACATGTAATGCAGACAATGTACGAGAAAAGCTTTTTCGGCAAGAGTTGCCATGCACCTAAGTTGGAAAAAAAATATTTTTAAAATGTTTTATATTCACGTTCTTATATTTTCTTGCTCATGATAATTATTTGATAAGAATTTAGTTTTTTGATACATATATATAACTTTTTTAAGCTTTTTGTGATTAAATGGAAAAATCTGTTCTTTTAAGAAAAAATACATTTCTTAAAAAATACCCCTGTCAACAAAAATTTGACAAAATGTCGGGTAAAAAATTTAATTTTTGTTAGAAATATAAAAATTACAATTTAAAACTATTAGTTAAAACCTTCGAAAACATTAAGTAAAAGCAACAATACTTGAGTTTGAATTTGAGGAAAATTTCTCATTTTAATTTTTTTTGTCATTCGTTTTTTAGCTATTAAAATACTTTTGGAAAGTATGGTATCTATGGCAACTTCTTTGAAAATTTTTTTAATTTTTTTTTGTTTTGGAAAGTACGCGAATATAAAGCTACGCAAGCATATGACATATTTTCCCGGAATTCATTCAGTTTATTTTGAAAAAAAGGATTATTTGATGATTAATAATTTTTTCTTCAGAATACGCAAAAAAAAAAACTCAAAACTTTACAATGTAGTACAGGCAATATTTTAGTGGCTTTGCAAAGTTTAGCTAAAAAAATTCAAAACTTGAGAATTAGTATCACTTTTACTCAAAAGATTTAAAAAATACCCTTTAGGTTTTTTGGCTATTAAAAAGTTTTCTCAAGGGCCACTAGAAGACTCGAAAATACACAAAATGAACATATATTTATCAAAATACGATGTACTAGACATTTTAAAAACTAAATTTCAAGCATAACGTGAAAGCATTTCACTTAACCAGGTAAATAGTACTTTAGGAATTTAATAATTTTTTTTTAATTTTTTTTTGCAATAATATTTTTGTGAGGCTATAACGGGAGGCTAACACATCAAAATTGAAAAAAAAAATCGAGAATTTATATTTTTTTTCAATTTTCAAAAAAAGGGTTTACGTTTCAAAATAAGTCAAGAAAGTGCTTAAAAATGCTTTAAACATGTTTTTAATGAAAAATTAAAGAAGATATATAGATATATATAAGTTTCAAGATGATGAAGTTTTAATATGTTTTACATGGATAATAAAAAGGTACAAATTTTTAAAATTTGATTTTGACATTTAATACAAATACAAAACCGGAGACTTTATATAAGAAAATGTCTCTTTAAAAATAATTTTTCCTTCAATCAAATAGTGCCTTTCAAAACTAGAATTTACTATGGTTTAACGATTACACCTGAAATCGTTGAATAAAAGTAAAAAAAAAATTTCAACAAATTTTAAATCTAATTTTTTTAATTCGATTTTTAAAGATGCTTAAAAGTTTAACAGCTATTTTTTGGAGAAAAGATACAAACAAGCGGCCTCGGTAGTCGAGTAGGTAGCGTGTTCAACCGCCACTCCAGAGATTCTGGGTTCGAATTTCGGCCAGGGCATGGTCCTACGCTTTAACCTTTCGCAATTGCAATTTTCTTTTCTCATCTCTAATCAACTGAAATTGAAAACTCATCAATACTTACGACTTGAAGTGGTATTTGGAGGTAAAAAAGTTTGTGGATGAGATTGCCTTATAAATTGAATTTACTGAGGTAAGGTCATAATACTTGCCTTCTTGACTGAATAGGTATTACACCTGAATTCTTAGTGCAAAGCTAAAAAAAATCTTACTAGTAGAAAGGCAAGACAGAAAGGCAACATTTCTTTAAATTTTTATTTTGTAATTTTATTTCTCTTATGGGATATTTCTTTAGAAACGGATAATTAAAAAAAAACTAGTAAGAAAATATTACCTTTGGCTTTGCCGAAGTAAATATACCTCCCGCCCCCTCCCACACGAGGGTTTATAACAAAATATCCAAAGTTATGAAGACTTTATTATTTTTGTGATAACACTTTGCATGGGAAAGAGGCGAGGCTTTATTCGAATTGGCAAAATTTCAATATTAACTCAATGCTTATGACAACGTGTTCAAATAGAACTAAAAAGTAATTGAAAAACTAATTAATTGTGTCATCAAAAACAATATTTCCCACATAATAGGATAGGAGATCTCTCACCAATCCCACATAAAAAAAAAAATGTATGCTTTCCTTTTGGATTTATAAAACTTCTTCTAGAACATAATATTCTTTAGGCCCTAACTTATGTGCAAAATTTTGGTTTTCGTCTATGCCCATTATTTTTAAAATCGACAAAAAATTGAGTACTTTGAGTCTGTTTTAAACGAAAGAAATTAAAAAAAAAAATTCATTATTTATTCTTATTAAGAATTTTACTGTATTTCTAGCTGTGACACTTAACTTTTTACAAAATATTTTTTGTTAAAAATTTTTTATTTTATATCAGAAAAAGAAATCTAAAAGTTTTTTTAAAAAATTTTTTGAGTTTCATCTCAAAAAAGTAATGCACCTTTTTATTATTCGAAAATGAAACACAAAATTCGAACATACACAATAAATTCCCAGTTCAGAGAATTGAAATTTGATGAAGCTATTTTATATGTCAGGTTTTCAAAAAACTTCTTAATTTGAAAAACTGATTAAAATCCAGTTATCATTCAGCACATTAATATAAAAATAAAACACAAAACAAAAATTTGAAATAATATTTTATTTCGATGGCAACTCTTGCTTGATTTCATGCATTCATTCATAACACTGACTTGCACCAAAAAGCTTTGCAATTTAGTACATCTAATTATTGAGAGCGATTTTGAAAAAAAGAGAGGGCAAAAATTAAAGTAACAAACAACGAGAGAGCAGAAGAAGCATTAAAACTTATGACAAAATCAGTACTAAATTTAATATTAAGCCAAAAAGCACATGGCAGCTGGCTTTTTGGCGCGAAATCAATTTTACGGAAGGTGAGTGCGACAACAATCTTTTTATAAACAAACAATGGCGCATGACCTGCTGGCAAACCCGGTCACATGGTGTCAAGCTGAACAGGAGCAACATAGAAAAACAAACAGACTTGCTTCAGTTTCCAGAGGGTACTCATTAAAAGGATATCAATGTAGGTGGAACGCTGGACTCGTTGTTCCATTGCCACTGTTATATAATGTTAACTATTCAAAAATACCTCCATATCTATATATTTGGATACAGAAAAGCTCAGAGCTGTACTTCAGAGTAGCATGAGCTTGACACGGTGAAAATATTGGATGGAATTTGTTTTTGGTTTTTGCTCCTGTCCGTCACAGAACTTGTGATGAATTGATGATGGTGATGGCTGTTAGCAGGGGTTATACAAATATTTGACTTGTATACCAAATGGGTGGCAATTTGACTGAAAGTGTTGCCGCCTTTTGTTTACGCAATGCGTTAACTTGTTGTTATTGAGTTGAAAGGTGGTTTTTTCTAACCGAACGTTAGCAAAACCAGGATAATTTGCATCAATTGGAACCACTTTGTATGCGGGCTTCATAATCATGGTAAGGTAAAGTCTGGTTCTAATGAATGAACTTATTAGAATTACAAATATTTTTTTTAGGTTAAATATCACATCACTTATCTAAGGTAAATTTCTCAAGGTCAACATAAGAGGTGAACTTCAAAGTTATCATAAAAGCTTTATCTATAACAAAAGACACAACAAACCTATACATGCAAGTTTCAAGTTTCTTTGTAATCCGTTATTTGAGGCGTGCCAAAATCAAAAGAAGTTATTTAATTATTAAAAAAAAAGGAAATATGAATTTTGGACAGCAACCAGCTATGTATGAAGGAATTAATATAAAATAGTTTAAACATTTCCAACAAAAAGGTTGGTAGTATTATGCTCAATGCGTGCAAGAAACTTTATGATCAGGACCACATTTGATAGTGTGACACCAGATGAAAACCAGACACCAGCCCATACCCACCCAGAAAAAAAAAATTGTTTTGACAATACCTCAAACGCGGTTTGTTTGAATAGGAAATTCTGTGTATTTTTTTATCCAAAGGTAAGATACAGATAAAACTTTTTTTCAAATATAAAAATAAGAGCTTTTTTTTATAAATATAGACTTTTTAATAAATAATATTTTCATAAATATTTTAACAGGATGACATCTGAGGCTCCACAAAATAACTCCTAACGTAATAGCTCTCAATGTAAGAACTCCTGACGGTAAATTAAAGAATTCGTAATGTTTAAAGATGAACTAACTCCAACTCCTGCCGAAATATGACATAAAGAAAAAACTGAAATAAGTCCTTACATTTACTAATATGTTCTTTATGAAATAAAACCTAAACGAATGGTTATAATAATGCATACAAAAAGGAAAAATTAAATCAGGGGCCAAATTTGGGATCTATTGGTTTCTGTTATATGAAATATTGCCCCACCACATAAAATGATATTTGGCTGTTGAATTGGTTTTCCCCACTACGGAATTTTAAATATGTACCACCTTTCCTAAAAGGGCAAATCGTTATATCAAAAATAAAAAAAACAATTGGGCCCTTTTTTCGTTTCATGGCTATATTTCATAGAGCCGCTAGGAAAACATAATTCAATATTGTACCTATAGTGATGTAACCGACGATCGATGATAAGCGGGTATGGGCACCACTACATTTAAAGCTTCTGTGTTGTTTCTGTGTTTGTCTTTGATTTGTTGTTGCGTTTTGTGTTGCCTTTGCTCTCAATTCTTACTCTCAACGCTCCCAGAGCACTGTCTGCCCATAGATGATGATAAGTCCTAATTAGGAGTTATTTAATTTAGAATTTTTTAGGAAGATAATTCCTAACATTGTTGGAAAAATTCCTAACATTTTAGGGTTCTTTCATGAGCAATAAATCCTTACTTTGTATGGGAAATTTAAGGAGATATTTAATTTTTTTTGTTAGGTGTTATTTTATAGGAGTTATTTCGCGGAGCCGACATCTGAAGCTTATCAGGATTCTAGACTAAGAACTTACATTTGTAATGACAACTGAGCTTGAGCAATCGGGTTTCATATTTTGTGTTTTGACTTTAAAACAGGAAGAGTGTATTAACTCTGAAATAGAAGTTTTTATTCTTATTTCTTGCCATTTTTCCCACAAGAAGTATCGTTGCCATAGTTAAAATTGTTTTTTTATGACATATCACTATATTAGAAAATCGTCTCAGTTAATTTATCGCTATTTATCATCAATAGCAAATGAATACATCACATAACTGAGTATTTCTTACTTACGATGTTGCTGAGCGGCCTCCAAGTCCTGCATACAATTCTCTATTGCATTTGTTTGGGCATGGTCCGAAGACCGGCATGTGACCATCAGAAGTTTCGTAGAGACCGTCGGCAAAGATATTTTTTGAAAGCATGATAATCATAGTAAAAGGTTTACTAGGGGTGAAGAAAAGACCAAAACTACCATATATCCATTAATGAATTAATGTCCAAACGAACATATATTGTTTTTGATTCAGATCGTGACTAGTGCTGAAAAATGGGCCACGTACGATGAAGTTGTTCGATCAAGAGTAGATAAATTGGGTCAAATTGCCACATTATAGTCAACATTAACCGTCAAGTAGAATTTTATTTATTTTTCTAGTGAGTTCGGTTCGTGAACTACTTATCATGAACTGTTTTCATCAAGGAATGAAATTTTCAACACTTGAGGAATAACTATAAAATTTGAATAGAAGAAATGAGTTGTGTTCCGTGCGAACTCTCTATATTAGGGCAGGTCGATTTAAAAATCGCTCAATGCTTTGTGAAAATCGTATTCTAGGGATCAAAATAAGAAACTTCGCCGAAGGAACCATACCTCTAAAACGAATTCTGATGTCCCCCAATTTGGGTCGAACTTTTGGGTAGGGGCAAATTTTGAAAAATCCCACTTTGACCCATTTAGAGTGCTCCAATCGAGTCCAAATGTATGACCGACCCCCACTAACTTTGGAGACCCGCCCCACCCATGCCAGTGGCACACCCCCTGGAACCCCCCTGTGGGGTTCCCCATACAAACATTTCAAAAAAATCACCATTTTTGGCCTTTACATGAAAAAATCAGCGAAATGGCTATGTTTTTTCTTTATTTTTATTTCGGTTTCATGTTCCAGTCTTACGTAACCAATCAATTCAGAATTGGGTTCTCTCAAAATAACAAGATGAGGTTCTTTTACCATCCTAGTATGATACTTCTCATCAACTTTAGCTGTCGTTAAAGTATCATCTTTTCTGCCATCGAATGAAAACGCTAACAAATTGGTATGATCTAACCGTTTGCGAACCACTTCTTGTCTGCATTTCTCATTTTCTCTGCGAACTTTCGATTTATCCATGATGAGAGGTTTACCATGCTTATCTTTCATTTTAAAATCTTGGAAAAGAGCGGTTCCCAATGCACTTTTTTTCAGCATTATTTCCATACCAAGTTTTTCCCAAATTCCATTCAACTTATCTTGTACTTGAATAGTGAATGATTTATGGGAAAACTTTTTTTGTTCTGTTTTAGCACATTCGCTTAAGTAAAAATAATACCTCAAGATATCCAGATGGGGTGGGAAATTAAGATCAGTCAAATCAGTAGACACACCAAAAACAGTAACATCGTGCTTGGGTATATGACTCATTGGGTTTTCGATAGTTGTTGATGTTGTTGTTGCTTCATCTTGCGGTGTAGAGGATGGTGCATTCATTGTAAACTTTTTGATTTGGAATGGTCAACTTCACTTATTATTTTTTTTTTAAAATATTTTTTTATCTGAAATTAGCACTTCACACTTTGAGTTCTTCACAACGACTTAATGCATTCACAAAAACTGTTGCGTTATATATGGTCTACGAGACGAGGTAATAAGAATGAAATGGTAATTTCAATTCTACCTGCTGTGTCTTGTGGTGGCTTAAAAACGCACACAAGCAATTTTAGGATCTGTAATTGTGTTACAGTGATACCTTCATTTTTTAAAAGGGTTGAATAAATTTCTAAAGAGAAAAAAACTCCAAAAGGAAAAACACATAGGCATTTCGCTGATTTTTTCATGTAAAGTGCCTCCCCACAAATCGACCCGGCCTACTCTATATACTTCCACTATATTGAAAAAACATTGCCAAAAAACTTTATTTACTTTAAGCTTCTTAAGAATATTGGATAGATCTGAAGATAGATAAACTTTTTGCACTGAATAGTTAAAAACTATAAATTCTTCTCTTCCTAGAAATGAGCTGTTGTCAAATCATGTCTTATTTACTTATATCAAACAGAATTTTTACAAAATCATTTCAATAGAATATTCTCTTAAAACCATGTACGGCCCTGTACCCAGGACGACTATTTCAAAGGTAAAAAACTCATAGAAATAGTCGCTTAAGGCTTAAACTATTTACCGAATATTAATGGGATTGGTCAACGGCGCATTATATCTTAATTCAACTCTTGCATTTAAAATGCAAGTTCGGCAAGTTTAAAAGTTGCAAGCCTTCAAATTCGTTACGAGTGTGAGTTTTATAAAAAATAATGAGTAAAAATTAGTTTTTAGTAAAACGATTTTAAATTCCAGAAAATCTCAAAATACAGAATAAAACCCTTTAAGCTTAAAGTTCATATTTTTATAGTTCTTTTCAAAGAGTAACAATGGAACCATATAACAATTATCGTTAATCTAGTCAAACCACGATCAACTCAAAGCCTTACATCCCCGCTTACAATTTGAAAATAAATTCAAATCGTTATTTGAACCGATCATTGTTACGAGCCATTTTCTTTGACATTATTTATTTAGAAACTGTAATCAAAGGCGTAATGACATGTGCTTACAGGGTAACTAGTTGCTGAGCTAGTTATGGCAGTAATGACTTCTCATTTCCCCACTGGGTAGCTGTCTAACCATTATATCGTTGCATTTGGAGAAAGAATTCGTCAGTCTTGAGTCGTTTTCCTTAATTTATTTGAAAACAAAAAAGGTATGTTTTTTAAGACGGAAGTAAGGGCTGCTTAAATTTCTACTGGGTGTATATCTGAGCGCCAATACTTAATTGAGCGGAAATTATTTGTTTTATTTTTTTTTTTTTTTTATGGAAAGTATGACATAATTAATCAGAATGTGTCAATGAAAATCGTTAGAAATGCGAGTTTTAATTGAGACTCTCTCTTTTTTTTGTGCTTCTGCTCTGCGGTTCTCCTCGATAACTTTAACGCTCCCATATAAAATTTTTCACTTTATCAATTCTTGTGTCTCTGATAAGGGCGATACAAAAGTTAATTGTTGTTATTGTAGTGATATCTGTATTGTTGTTTTTGTGCTTTAAAATGTATGTGGATTTTTGGCTAGTGAACAATTTCAATGAATTGTTTTCCACCCATCCAGCAGATAATTAGTCATTCGGGAGGCGTTTTGCAAGTGAATTCGTAGTGCATTAATCTTGTTAATGGTTCGGCGTTAATTGAGAATATTTATTTAATATTCCATAATAATACAGTTTATCGCGATCACAAAGCAATTAACGGATAAAAATTTAAAATCTCATTAAATTCAGCTGTATGCCATTAATAGCAAAGCTTTTAACGCTTTTTAAACTTAAGCCTTTATCAGTTAAGCTGCAGTTGACTTAATTTGTGGCTTCGTGAGCGTGTGTATGTGTGTGTGCGTGTGATGTCTGATTGCATTAATATCCATTTATGTGTTAAAGCGTGCGTGTAAAACGCATTAAACGCTTGGATTCAATTACTATCAGTTTTCATAAATCTGAGCTACCCATGCAAAGCTTGCCAGCCCCCTTCCATTTCTGACCTTGAATTATAACTATCATATAGAAATTATTGCAAAATGTCTCTGAACGGCGACGCAGTTGGCTCACCAACTAGAACCATTTCTTCACCCACATCACCAACGACGGTCATCAAATATGAGAAATCATCCTGTTTGTTTTGTAATGAGTGGTTCGATTCACAGACTTTTACGGTAAGTTTTTTGTAAACGCTGAGAATAGAAGCACCCAGGTTTAACTCTAAAGCATTTTAAAAAAGAAAAAATGTTAACTGCTTATCTGAGTTACTCGATAAGGTTACAACAAAAGAGCATAAAAAACTCTGAACATGCACGATTAAAGTTGATTGTGACATATCTATATCTATGTTTGTACAGCTGTGAGAAGATAAATAGCAGAGTTTTCATATAATTTGATTGTATTTACTATTTTAAAGCAAAACAATAACAGTCAACAAATTAAAAAAGTTAAAAATATTTAATATTGAATTAAGAGATAATTTTATTCCAACACTTCGTTTGCGTTCCACATTGGTTCAAAGAATCTCATCGTCAGTTATCGTTCCTTTCAAAAAAACATGTTCGTTTTCTTCACATTTCAGCAGTATATCGCTACACGTGACGCGCATTGGTTCTAAACATGAAAAAGACGGCCAAAACCTAATTTTTAAAGATGTTTGAAAAACATTTTTTACTCCAAATACATATTTAAGATTGATAAATAAAAAAACTGCGTTGTCAATTTTTTTTTTAAAATTATTTTTTTATTAATTTTTGACGTCTTAAAAGTTTGACAAAAATTTAACAACAAAAAAAAAAAAAAAAAGAAAAAGAAATAGTCGTATTTTAAGCCAAGTTCGAACATTTCTTGCATTATTTTTATAAGTAATTTAAGATGTTTTACATTCTCATGAATTGGAGTGAAACTTAAGTAATCAGAAAAAAAGTAAAACTCTAAATAATATTCATACCCATTATTTGAAAAATACAATGGAAATGTAAATTATTTTAAAAAATTTGACGTAGTTAATATGGAAAAAGCGGCATTCTCACCAGGTAACCTCAAAACTGGTGATTTAGTATCTTGACAAACTGAATACGCTTGGGCTACAAAACCGAGTCTAGTTCCTATGGGTAGCGGAACACAAAGGTATGCAAGAAAACGAAATGGCTGATGAACTGGCAAGGAAAGGAGCATCATTTCCCTTTGTTGGTCCGGAACCATTCTGTGGGATAAGCAAAAGAATCCTCTTACTTTCCTCTTACTTTCAATAAAGAAAGAGTAAGTGCTTCACCCCTGGTAGGGGGTCACTTTAAACTTTTCTTAGGGACATACGACCTAAAGAGATTCAAAGAATGTATGAAGCTAACAAAGAACGATCTAAGAATCATCACAGGAATGGTGACAGGCTACCTTATAAAACTGGGTATTCTTAGTGATGACACATGTTGGTTTTGCAGTGTCCCGCACTTGTTCAAACTCGACAGAAATATCTGGGTTATCACATAATACCAGATAATTGATTCAATTCAGGAGATATAGGACATATTCTAGCATTTATCTCAGAGATTGAAATAAAAGAGGTTATTAAAGTCTACGTCTATAGTCTATAGTCTATAGTCTATATATTATATAGTCTATATAAGTCTATAGTGGCGTCCGTGGCTTAGTTGGTTAAAGTGCGTGGCCGCTATGTCAACGAACTTTGGAAACCCAGGTTCGAACCCCAGCAGCGAGAGAAAATTATTTGAATTAAAATAATTTTTCTGTACGGTCGCCACCTCTCTGCAGACAATGGCAAACCTCAGAGAGTAATCAAAATGCCATGTAAAGCTTCTTGAGAACGGGAACATTCATCGTTCATCGCCGTTTGGAGTCGGCGTTAAGCATGTAGGTCCAGTTCTCGGTCAATTATGTACAAAACTTAATAACACGCACAACACAATTGATCATAAGAAGCTAGGTCAAAGTCCTTTCAAGGGCTGAAATGGCCAGTTATTTATTTTTTTATTTTTTTTATTTAAGTCTACGAAGGGGCACAATAGATCTTAAGGTCGCAGTGAAAGTCCAACAATAACAATAATAATAACAATAATAAAAATGGAAATAACAAAAGTGCCCTTTAGAAAGGTATTGGTTCCTTTGTGGGATATCTTATTAAACTAATAGAAATTTTTGCACCAATGTGCCACTGTAGGAAAAATTTAAGTAAAACTAAAATGGTGTTGGTAACTATTTATATATTTTTTTTTTGATAATACTTTTTCTTTTTATCTTTATATAACTGTATTTTATCAAACACTCAATATTTTTATGGATCTGAAATGCATAATATACTTATTATAAAAGTAAGCACGTTCATGGCCTCCATTTTTAAGCCGCCATTTTGAATTTCGAGTTTTTGACTTCAGATTCGTAATCAGTGATCCCGAAAACTTTCGGGGCACCAAACTTGAAATGCATAATATAGTTATTATTAAAGTTAGTATGCTCATGGCCCGTCATTTTTAAGCCGCCATTTTGAAATTCAAATTTTTGATTTCAGATTTGTGATTAGTGACCCAAAAAACTGATATCTCAACATTTTTATGCAGATTAGACAACTCCTTGAGGATTTGGCCGTCTTTTTTCGATTTGGAACCATTGTGCGCCGTCTTCTAAACTTTTTTGAGTTCATGAAGAATCAAAATATCGAGCTTGGCTACGTTCCCAAGCTTCTTAAGATGGAAGTGAACTCTTTTTTGACTGGTTTTCAATGTTCCTGTCGTGTCGAGTAACGTGAGTTTGACTTGATCAATGCCTTTATTTTTCGCCATTAACCTCGGTGGGCCTTCCTGGCCGAAGAGCATCTCTGATATCAAAATTTCCAGTGTGGAGTTTATTGTATTAGTTTTTGCAACGACATTTTTTTAGAGCACTATGAACTTTAAGTAATTTTTTATAATATTAACGCGTGTTCTTTCCTTTACGGAAGTAAAATATGGTCTTCCATTTTAAACTTTTTATAAAAATTTCTAAATATCCCGATCAATTACCTTATTTTTTGACTTGTTAACCCTCAATATAGAAGCCGATCTGTTAAAAATTAAAAAAAAAAAATTACTTGAACAATTTTTTCTAGGTGAATTATGACATAATAAACTAAAAAATATCATCCGGAAGCAATTTTCTTGTTTAGTTTAGAAGACAGGTAAAAAAAGGAAAGGAGTGTCTCAGGGTAGTACTGTTGCGGGTTTAGGTTAAAAGAAATAGACAGGTAAACATTTTTACTTATGCGAAATTGTTATTTGAATTTCAATAAGAAGAAAAAAAATTATTACTTAACATTAACGTGTTAAGAATTTTGTATAATTTGATTTAAAAAATATTAATTTTCTGTACAAACTTTTCTGTGTTCGCAATGCAACTTCTCACACTACAGTGATCACAGTAAAAAAACGAAACGGAAAATGCGATCAATCCTTGATAAGAATTACGACGAGATACATATACCACTATTATTATCGTTACCAATTCAAATAAGAAATCATTTTATCTGCGCCGAAAAGTGAAGTGTGTGCCCTAAGGCACTTATAAGGGCTAGAAGGTTAAATTGACTATGACAAACATACATATGTGTAAATGACTCAAGTGCAGCCAAAACTGTTCTAACACCATCTATTGCAGACATATGAATATATTTTTACTTAACGCAAAAAAAGGCGTTCAATAAATGTAAGATCATTTACAAAAAATCTGCTATTTATTTTCACATTACTGTATGTCTGTATTTAACACAATCTTCTTGCTACAACGTAAACATGTTATCTTGAAAAAATTTCGAATTAAAAATTTTTAGTTTTATGTCAATAGGAACACCTCATACATTGTGGACAGGTGCTAGAATCGTGCCCGAATAAATGCAATGCTTATGTGGCACGCTTACGCATGCGAACACATCTCAAAGAATGTCCGCGCGGTAAAATGAACAGGCTAAAGAGCAGCAGTTGTGAACAACTCGATCTACGTGCTAAGGACGATAGATTGCAAATGTTGGAACATGATATCGATGCTCTGCGATCAGTGCTTAATGAAGAGATTAGACAGCGACTGCATCTCATAACCGATGTGGGCAACTTAAGAAAACAAAACCAGGCAAGAACAGTGGTTATAGTTAAAGCCAAAAGTTTATAAAATTTTGTGCTTGACATAGATTGCCGATGATTGGACACAAAGAACTGAAGATAGACTGAACAATATTCGTAAATGCATGGAGGAGGAAAATACGCAACGCTGCTTTGAGGTGGAACAATGCCAGAATGATTTTCGCTACTGCTACGATGTGACGCAGGTAGAATAAACTTTTTAAGAAAAATACATATTTTTAAAATCTTTTCTTTCATTCAGACACTTAAAAGCGATATTGATCATGAAATCGCTGAACTACAGAAGCATATTAATGAAATGTCCTTTTCACTGACCAAACATCAGAATCAACTCAATGAGAACATCCTTAAGCTGGAGGATAATGTTATACAATATGAAAAGAGCTTCAGGTGGGTTTGACAATAATAACAATAAAGTTCAAAACTAATGCATATCTTCTACAAATAGAGCGAAATTTAAGCTCGTTGATGAGTTCCTGCAGGATGTCGCTGGCGATTTGAAAACTAAATTTGTAGCAAATTCCGATATGAGTGCCAAACAAGCCACTCTAGATTATGAGGTAAAGAGCATGAAGAACATTGTCTGCGAGACAGAGGAACGCTGCGATAAACTAGAAGTCATTGTGGCGGATATTGACAAAAAACTACATCACACCGTGCAGAGCTTAAATGATTTAGAAAATCATCTGGCTACGCAACAACGTTTAACAAGCATACAGAACACAAGAGGTAGTAAGCCCACGAATACACATGCACACTGAATCCAATTTATTTTATGAACTTAAATTTAAACTCACGTCTTTGCTCTAGGCCACATTATTTGGCGCATCAAGGATTATTCACAGAAAATTGAGGAGGCCAAACAATACGATACCATTCTCCACAGCGCTATGTTTTCCAATAAGCAATTCGGCTATGCACTGCGGGTGAGTAACGCTTCCAAGAGCCATCATTGGCTGGCAACATTTTTCTTTTAATCAATTCTCCCAAATTTTCAGCTCGATATCCATCTGAATGGCAAAGGTAGCTGGAAAGGACGTAATATGATAGCCTGCCTCAATGTCATTGCGGGTGAATATGATTCGCTATTGGTATGGCCCTGCCGTTTACAAGCAGACATTATTATCCGTGATCAAATCACACAAACGGAAGAAGCACAGGATTATGTTAAGACGATTCTTGTTCGAAAGAAGAGTGATGAATACTTTCAGACCAATCAATATTTTCACATTCCACACAAAGTGGTTGCCAGTCGCAACTACTTGCGAAATGATTGCTTGTTTGTGGAGGTGAAGGTGCATAAGTTGTAGGAGCAGAGCAAGTGCCATTTCACAAAACTTTATTTCAATTTGTTTAAAAACTTAATTTCAATAAATTAAATTTTATATTTTTAAAGTGCAATATTAAGATTTAAATTAATAAGAAATTAAAAGACTTTTTTCATTAGTTTTTTTTTTCAACCCATAAACTCCTCATTTGGCATTTGAGCCTGGCCAGACCTTTTTCAATTTATCGATTTATGAAATAATCAGGACGAAAAAAACCTATGAAAGGATAATAACAAGGTTTTTGTGATGTACACATTGTATTTGCGCCAAATGAATTTGAGTAGAGCAACATACAGTGTTGCGCAAAACAATAGCAACAAAATCAGTGCGCTGTTACAAAATCTTGTATCTTTGTTAATATTGGGGACACAAAAAAATGATTATAGGAACCAAAGCATATATTCATACATCATATAAAAAACAAAGAATTTTCAAATTTGGTTTTATTTTTTTTATTAAGTAAAAAATTAATGTGATTACATTCAATTTATCTGAGTGCAAAACAAAAGCAACATAATTAATATTTGGTGTAAGACCCCATTATTCTTGACTACCGCTGCACATCTGCGCGGCATAGACTCTATTAAAGTAGATATAGTGATATTAGGTATTTGTTCCCAATTAAGTTTTAAGGCTTCATACAGTGCAGTCTTATTAGGAAACCTTTGACCAGAAACTTTTTTCTTCAAAATCCCAAAAAGATTTTCGATGGGATTCAAGTCTGGTGATTGGGCAGGCCAATTAAGGACTTGAATCCCATTGTCTATAATGTAATCTTTGATCAGCTTTGATGTGTGCTTCGGGTCGTTGTCGTGCTAAAGCGTCCACTGAAGCGGCACATTCCACTCTGCATGTGGTAGCATCGTGCTTTCTAAAATATCTTTATATACATATCGATTCATAATACCATCGATTTTATGAAATGGTCCGACTCCATCATAGGAAAAACAAGTCCAGACCATAATACCACCGCCTCCGTGCTTAAAATTTATTTTGCAGTTTCGGGCTTCAAGTCGTGTACCTGGGCGGCGCTGTACAGTGCATATCCCATCTGAATTAATCAAGTTGAACTTTGATTCATCGCTAAACAAAACGGATTTCCATTTTTTAACGGTACAATCTAGCTGCTCTTTTGCAAAACTGAGTCTTAAAACAATAAATTGCAACTCGTTGTCACAATTTCAGACAGAGTTATTTAAATTATAACACCTCACCTTTTTTGTTTATGTTTAGCTGTAAGCAAAGGTTTCTTTTCCGGTCTGTTACTCCTTAAATCGTTCTCAACGGCTCTTCTGCGAACAGTGCTGTGATGTATATCTAAATCAAGTGTCCGAACAACCTCTTTGGAGGTGGCAAATGGATTTCGCTTGAACACTCCACAAATGTTCATGTCATCACGCAGCGATGTCTTCCGCGACCGCCCACCTGAATGTATCGTTGCTACGTCTTTTGTGATGTTATACTTTCTTATTAATCTACATACTATTGAACGATTAATATTAAACTGTTTTGCGATAGATATTTGCGATTTTCCCTTTTTATCTATCTATACTATTATATAAAAGGGTTCTCTCGGATTTTTATCGTTCAATCACGGGGTAACCGCTGAACCGATTTTAATAATTCTTTCACTATTCAATTGCTATAATAAGCGATCCTGCTACTGGGTACTACGTTTTCGGTAAATCTTGTTATTTAATTATTTAAGAATTCATGCGTTTTAATCCATGCTGCCATTGTATAAGCAGCATGAAATAACAGCAAACAATAGCTTAAGCTCTTTGTTGAGAGAGAGAGAGGTGAGATTCTACAACTCACCGCGCTGGTCTCTTGAGTGGATAGTTGCACTTAGTTAATTTCTGCTGCAGTGTTGCCAACGTAGAGATTTGAAAATATGTTTTCATATCATATTTATACTCCCAAGCAACGCTGGGAACGGGTATGCTAGTATTTTATATAATATAATTTTAGAGTTTCACAGTATTTATCACGTGCCATTATAAATGGCATAAACTTTAATGTTTATGACTCACAAACAATATGTGCTTTTCAATAAAAGAACTTTTACCGTTATTTTTTGGAACTTCTGTTCTATTTTTACATTTTTTAAGTTTTGTTGCTTTTGTTTTGCACTCAAACAAATTGAGTGCAGTCACATTAATTGTAAATTTAATAAAAAAAAAAACCAAATTTGAATATGATTTGGTTTTTATATGATGTATGAATATATACTTTGGTTCCTATAATAATTTTTGTGTGTTCCAATTATTAAAAAATATACACGAATTTGTAGCAGCGCACTGATTTTGTTGCTATTGTTTTGCGCAACACTGTACATACACTTTGTAGGGAAAATGTTGCAATTTGAAAATTTCCTACAGGGTCATGCTTGGTAATTAATAAAAGGTTGACCAAATAACCTGTTAAATGGTGGTACTTTGACCTCTCTACTGAACCCTCCCAAATGATGCCAGCGAAAATCGAAAAAGTGTGTTATAAGAAAAATAAATTTTCGCTTTTCATTTGTGGATTTCATGATTTCGATCAATAAAATTTTTACATTCTGATCATGTAGAATTGTTAATATCCATTGATCTCAGGTATATTTTTTTACTTACCTCCGCTATCTATAAAAATACAAAAATTCTTTTCGTAAAAACGGAAAATTTGGTAAAATACTTTGGAAAATAATAAATGGGCCACCTCATATTTGCAATTTTTTTTTCATTTAATACTTTATGCCTACTTTAAAATCTGGGAGAGCAAAGGTGCCCAACTTTTTATTTAATTTTTATACCCCCACGTTTAAAAAACGTAAATGGGGGTATATTAATTTTGTCACTCCGTTTGTAACGCCCATAAGGAGGCGTGGTAGGTATAGAAAAGTATATATATTCTTGATCAGCATCACTACCCGAGTTGATTTAGCCATGTCCGTCTGTCTGTCCGTCTGTCCGTCTGTCTGTGATCACGATTACAGCCGTAATTTTAAAGCTATCATCACGAAATTCAATATTTAAGCTTTTATCTAAAAAATGAAGGTCAAGTTCGTAAATGAGCCAAATCGGATGAAAACCACGCCTACCTCCCATACAAAGTGACTTTATCAAAACGGTAAAATCTCTTAGAATTCAACAAAAATTAATGTATGGACTTGAAATTTTGCATATACACTTTGATATATAACATGTACTATGTGTATGGAATTCAACCAAATTGAGTGAAAACCACGCCCACCTCCCATACAAAGCGACTTTATCAAAAAACAAAAGCGAATATTTTCTGTTAAAAATATAACGAAAACGTTTTTATAGATAAACATTTTATTGATTGCTTAAGACTTTGAATATACTTTGGTTCGGCCGTGGGGGTATTTTAACTTCGGCCCAGTCGAAGATCATTTCTTACTAGTTTTTAATCTATATGATGTTCCTAAAAATTCTTGTATAAACCAGGCTCTGACCGTTTTGTAGGAAATGTATTGAATTCGAGGTAGCTGAGGGTTATGAATATTCTTCATACGTCACGCAATATTTTTATACTGAAAAAAAACATTTTATTATGTCACATGGGTATTAAATAAAAAAAAGTAATAATTATTTTAGTGGAGTTTTGTTTTGTTTTTTTTTGTTGTAAAAACGCAAAATTTGACTTAAAATTTTGTAAAATTAAAAAAGGACCTCATATTTGCGAAACTTTTCTTGGTGATTAACGGTTATCCTTCCTATACTCGCGCATACGGTCTCTCAGACCGACGATTTACGTTTGACTTATTATTTTCATAACAAATGACGTTAAAAGACTGTTATTAGCCAATATTATGTAATTAACTAATAATGATATGTTATTAAAAACATGCTAAATTGGACCTAGGAATCTCGGTCTCACAGATCGTACGCGGATATACGAATTACACTATTTGACGCGAGTATACGAAGGTTATAAAAATGCTATTTATTTTAAAGTCAAAACCAGATTTCAACTGTTTTTTTATACTTCATAGGTTGATTTTGGAATCACCTTCAGCTCTTTCCATGAATTCTCTTGTATCGCCTTAATCGTCTCAAAACGCTTTCCGCGAAGTGATAACTTGAGTCATGGGAATAGGAAAAAGTCTCAAGGAGCCATGTCGGGTGAATACGGAGCTTGCGGAAAGGTATAAACGTTGTTTTGGTCAAATGATTAGAAATGAAAAAGTCGCGTACAAGATGAAATATGTGCGCCGGTGCGTTGTCGTAGTGAAGAAACCATGAATTGTTTCTTCACATGATATTTTGTTAGAAACACAAAATTTCAGATACATCCTTTGCTCAAATTCTTGATCCTTGCCTTCATTTGAGTTTACAGTTTCGACATTTTTTGTTCTATGATAATGTAATGATAATGATAATATAATGATAATGATAATCTTATGCTTCGCTCTGAGAGTTAACCACCAAAATTTTATGGGCGATATTGAGGTGGTAATACTATATTTCCGAAATTTTCATTCAAGGCATTCAAAAAGTTTATAACGCCCATAAAGAAGGACATATCAATGACTTAATATAGAAAAGGCGTAACTCATTTTTTTAGTAATCTCGTTTTTAAATAATCTGTTAAAACACTGTCAAATACACCTCCCTTGAAAAAATCAATGCGCCTTTTTGTATGTTGTTGCCTATTTTATATAAAAAATGTATTAAAAAGTTTTCCATATTTTATTCAGTTATTTTTTTTTCATGGAAAGTAACAAAAAATCGAATTATGATTTTTTTATATTAAAGCATTGAAATGTAATTCTGATCAGTATCATCACTGGATTCTTTCAGTCACATCTGTACGCCTGTTTGAGATCACGATTATAGTCGATTTTATCTATAAAGTAAAGATGAAAATAAAAAATTGGAAGAAAACCACGCCTACCTCCCATACAAATGACTATGAAAACGATAAAATCTTTAAAAACACCTCAAGTTATTCTGCACCTCAAGATTGATATTAATATTTCTGGCCTCTGCAACAGTAAGTGTCAACACTTACTATCTGACATTTCCATTGGAAACTTGACCATGATAAAATTACAAAGTGGTCTCATATTGGAGAAAAACGTGAGCCAGATGTCAAAAATCAGTTGTTGATTTTAAGTTTTGCTAATTGTTGTTGCGTTTGTGGCTTGTGGCACTTACAGCTTTGTTGACATTGGCTACGTCCAGCAGTTACAACTGTGGACTGTGTGCCTGCTGAACGCATAAGTATCAGTTTCAAATCAGCTCAACATGTTGTGAAAACTCAGTTTTTGGTATTATTTTATTTTTCTGATACATTTACTCCACATGTTGAGCACAACAGTTGTGCCTGCTGAACGTAGGCATTGTTGAACATACTCTTCTTCAGAACATTTGGCCATTTAAGCGCGCTTTGTGTTGAGTTGTCTTCTCGGAAAAAAATGGAATATACTTGTGAACATATTCGTGTGATTATTTTTCATAACTTTCAACTAGGATTATTAAGATGAGAATGCATAACTCAACTGAATTCTTTACAAAGCCATAAAGCAACGTCCTACAGCATTGTAAAAAACTTGTATGACAAATTCAATCGTGTCCGACGTTCGCTTCCGTGAAGTCGTCAAAAATCTGTTGCTGTGCCAGAAAACATCAATGTTGTGTGTGAACTGATAAGGCAAGAACGTTATAAGACACATGAGAGATTGAGGCATCTTTCTTTATTCAATGAATAATAATAAGAATTCGCGGAGGAAGCACATCGAAGTAAATGATTGCCTGTTTCTTCAGCATTACCGGTCATGTGGTGACGGTGGCGTTAGAGCAACGTAGATCGTTCAACTCCGAATGGTACACGGCTAATTGTTTGTCGCAAGTCATCGGAGAAATTCGGAAAAAATTCGAAGTATATAAAAATCTACGAATTTATGTGAACTCTTCTGTTTCGCCGTTTGTCAGACGTCGTTTTTTTTTTAAGCAAATGTATTAACTAACATTTTCGCTTTCGTTGCGTAAGTATTTTTTTTATACTTTTATACTTGAGCTTAAGTTTTACATAAAAAATGTTATGTATAAAATTCAACGAATTAAAATATTTATTTAAAGGCTTATTTTGCTTTTATTGAGAGTAGAAAATATTTCATATAATTGTATAGCATGTAAAGCAAAAGTAATGCAAATTAAAAAAACTTATATTTAGTAGAAGACACACTTAGATGAAGTTCTTTTTAAATGTATATCATTGACATTTGTTTCTTTATGTTTAAATAGTTATTAAATAGTAAAAAAATGATAATATATATTTATATGAATTATTTCATAGTGTATGATTATTTTAAAAATGTTTGACACATTGTTGCAGAAAACTACACAAGACCCAAATATTGCTCTTAAGAATATCTGCACATCAAGATTGTAAATAAAACAAAAAAAAAAAAAAAGGGTTTCCAAATGAGATTTCTGCTTAAGGAGATTTTTTGGTTTTCATATTTTGATAAAATAAAATTATTCGAGTAATGATTGGGCGTAGATTCAATGAATGCCATAGCATAAGTGGAGGTTTAAGATGAACGTTGTTCGCCCACAAGGGCATATAGGGCATGTTTGTAGTGGCCTGATGTGTCACCCTAGGAGAAGAAAGTTATGCGTTAGTTTTGAAATAAAAAACAATGCGAATGAAATCAAACCTTGATCCAGCTTTTTAGACTCTTGCCATATATGCGCTCAAATGTCACTTTTATATCCGACAGATCGATCTGAAAAAAAAAAAAATGTTTTTAGGATTAACAATTACAAAGGTTAGAAATTTATTCAATAATTTGTGTGTAATTACCTCAGAGCGTGTTATAATGACGCGTATTAATTGCTTGTCATTGGTGCCAATGCCAGCCATGCTTTTGTGCAAACGTGATGCAAAGTATTCGGTCTTGTTAGTGACACACTTATAAATTGCAATAAGACCCTCCATAATGTCACCAGAGAACTCTTTCTTCAAAGCCTTTTCGAAAGAATGTCCAGTCATTTTTTCGTATTCTTGGAATACCTATGCATAGTAATTAAAGTTTTTTGTTGAAAAAAAAAATATTTTTTGTAATTTACAAATTCACTCACCATTTTCAATTGTTGATAGTTGCGTTGACAGAGTATCATATTAAAAGTACTTTCATCAGTACCCACGCGCAATTCACCAGCTTTGAGCAGCTCTCTGGCATCGATTTGGGCGCTTTCTAGATCCATATGACCACTTTCGTCACGTGCAGCGGTGCAAAGCGAGACGAGAAGGCGTTTAAAATTGCCAGATGTCTCCGATTTCAGCTCAGATTCCAGATGGGCACCATACACTATTGGACAAGCAGAGGAATAGACATGAGCATTTTCAAATTATTATGGAAAATTGTTTACTTACAACGCAAGTATTGGTTCTTGATGGTATGTATTTCCATATTCGACAGAGTGCACAAAATTTCAATCAACACATCTTCGTCAGTGCCAATGCCGGCCATGGCATCATTTAGCTCGGCACAATAGAAGTCCACAATAGGACGCAAAAGACCGACTAGAAGCTTTTCAAAATTACCGCTGGTTTCAGATTTAATGTCCTCCATTAAGTCCTTGCCAAAGTGTGTCTTATATTGACGTTGAATTTCCTGAAAAAAAATTAAGGTTAGTTTTGGTCAACTCCATATACATATTAGAGAGGTTAAATAATTTTACATACCTGACGCTGCTCATTGGAACGCCGACAGATAATGTTGATCAAAGTATCCTCATCAGTGCCAAAACCTTTCATAGCTTTGCGCAAGTCGTGCGCATCCTTGACGGGATCAAAATTTTGAGCTGGCAACACAGTTGGAGTACCCTAGAAATACAAAAATAAAGTTTATAATATTTTGTAAAAAAAAAACACTATAACTAGTTTAATAAGCTCATGGCAAAACGGTGCTAGCGGTAACGCGTGCAATTAATAACATGGGATCAACTTCCTACATTATGAGTCATTATATGAAACATCAGTTTTTTTTTGTTTATTTGTTCTTAAAATTGTTTTCGGTTCATTTTCAAGATGCTTCTTGTATCAACAATTGAATTGCTCATAGTTTCTGACGTCAAAATTTGCAAAGGTATCAGCTGAATAAAGACGCATTTTGCTTAATTAAAGCCTACATGCTGCAGTGTAAAAAAAAACTTGTTTGTAAGCAACAATAGAGGGGAGACATACAATAGGGGTAAGTATATAATAATGTCTCTTATGATCAATTATTTGAGCATGAAGCAGTTTCTTGGAAGCAAACTAGCAAAGTGTTAATCTGCGTCACAAAATAAACCGATTAAGCGACATGACAGCTTTGCTGGAAATAGAAAAGACGATAGGCTTAATAATAAAAAAATGAACAGAGTTGGGTTGCAAAGAAATTCTAAAAGAATATATTTAGGTTCGGATTAATGAATAGTAAAAATGTTTGTTTATCTTTGCATGTTTCCGATATTTTAATAAGAAAAAGACGGACAAAACATTCGATATTAAAAGCTCAATTATTATGAAAGTCTGCGTAATGTACATATATTATTCAATATATTTATGTATATATTTGCAAACAATCTTAAAAATTATGTTTCTATCAAAAATTGCTTCAATTTACTAAATAAATTTTCTCAGGGATTACTAGTAAATTTAAGTATTTTCGGATGGGCATACTCTCAAAAAACGTAATTAAGTATTTTCAGAGTCTTAGACATCTGCCGCATCTTTATGTATTCCGAAAAGAGCACTCTCGTTCGTGGAAGAAAGGAGTAACAATTTTTTTTTGATATGTACAAATGTATTGCTTATTGCGTGCCACACAAACGATAGTGTTCTCTTCGGAATACATAAATATGCGGTTAATTCTTATTCAAGCCGATAATCTGGTTGCTATCGCTCCTTGTCTCTTTTGCATTTTAATATTATAGTTGTACAAACTTAAATAAAACCATATTTGAAAAAATAAAACTTGTTGAGCACGTAGGCCTCTGTTGGAGATATGCGTGGTTTTTAACCGATTTTGGAATTGGCCTCGGTTAAAATTTAAGAATCGGCATCGGCCTTATATTGTCACTGGCTATATTTAAGGAATCGTTGTTGGTAAAAACTGATGATTCCTTTGCTGATGCCTTTTCAGTATGGAGCACCATTAAATTTTCTTTGTTAAGACGATAAAGGCATGTAAAGATGTAACATAAGATTCGGAAGCTCATGATATACACATCAATACCGAGAATAATTCCACAAGCATAATGAGCATTGGTATCGGTATAAAAAACTGTAATCGTCCGAACACTACTTATATATTTGTAAAATATAAAGTCGATTATATTGAGACTAATTGTTGAGCTCGAGGCCAAGTATGTTTATGAAGAAAACATCTAAAAACAACAGTTCTGTATAGAGCAAATCACACAGCAGACTGGACAGACTGTTTCGTTGGCCGCTACACCAACTCATCAGTAATCTTGCATGACTTTCCTTGTGATCCAGTCTGCTACTTAAGTCTGACCTATACTGTCAATTTGGCGGGAAAAATACCAGGAATTTTGGCAGATAGAACAAATTCTTCCATTAGTAACTAGAGTTCTCATCTACTTTTGTCTATTAAAATCAATTTATCATGTTGTGCTTTTTGCAAAGTTAGAATTTAACTTTGGGTACGAATTTAACTTTATTTGTAAGCAAATCACTTTGACATTGACTTGGAAACACAGAAAAGTTAAAAAATTTCAAAGAATTTTATCACATTTAATTCTTCTTGAAATTTTTGAAATGTAGTGAAGTGTTGTAGGTGCGTAGTACTAACTTTGAATGAAAAATCCGAATATCCGAAACACAACTGGACAGGTAATTGATGCACCCACCCTCCCAACGATATATGACTCACTGTGCCACAGTTAGGATTTAGTCGATGAAAAGTAGTAGAAGTGTATTTTAAGACTTTGTTTAGAGGATGTGTTAACTTTAATATTATTTTATATTCTAAATAAATAATAAACCACCAAATAAAAAGGTGTTTTTACTATTATGATTTTCAAAAATTTAGATACTTTAAGCAAAGGAGGAAATAAATCCTTGTCTTGATTTTACTTTTTATTAAAATATCTTTTTAAACACAAATATTTTCTAAGCGACCGCAGGGTAAGATTTTCTACAATCAATGACGATTAATTATCATTTCAAATTCTTTTAGAATTGTAAAAATCTTGTCAAATCTGAGTTAAATGCAAGTATTTGAATCTACTCCAAAAGCATAGTTTAATGAAAATCGGTCAATTGTTTTCTCAGTCTGAAAAATTCATAAGAACTTATGTAAAAAGCAAAACTGATGTGAAACTAGTCAACTTTCAATGAATTATTTATTGATAACTACATAATTGAAAATGCTTAAAAAACTTGTGCCACGTTTACTCTCTTTATTGGCAGAATATAGTAAAATATCTAAATTGCATGATAAAAAGCAATTAAACTGTAAAAATTACATAAAAAAGAACAAATTTCATTGAGCACGACAATACACGACTGACAAGTAATTGCTAATAATAACAACGGGGTATATTTTTATCAAGGGCACAAAAGGGAAGTACCACTTATAAAGATATTCTAGATACAATCACCTGTAGCAACAGCAATAAAAAAAAATACTTAAACAAGACTAACATCCGCTAGCTAGTGATCAAAACTGTGCGACAGAATACTACACTACAATACAGAAAAAAAAACTATTATTTAAATTATTATTGAATAACTAGTGATAAGGTTAGTAGTAGCAAGTTAGTAGTAGAATAGTAGTAAGAGGAAAGAGTAAATAGTAGTAAAAACATGTAAGGCTTGTAAAATAAAACTATAAAAACAAATTATTGATATACACAAACCTCTTTCGGGGCAAAGTGGACATGAGCATGAGCGTGCGGTTGTACGTGACCTTGACGATGGGCCAATTCGTCAAAACAATGCGCAATGTTGGCGGCGGGCGACTCATAACCGCTCGATGTACGCACTGGCGTGTATCCATGAGTTGGAGCGTACGAAGGATGCGTAGGTGGATGACTGTAGTGAGGATTGTGAGTGGGGTGATAGGGGTTAGAATTGTTGCCGTTATTGCTGGAGTGATTATTGTTCGAATGTGGAGAGCTTGCCGGTGGATAAGGTGTGTGTTGTTGTGGATTATGGGGATATGAGGCACCTGGATAGATAGATGCTTGAGAGCCTGGATATGGACCAGCTGTGGGATAAGGAGCTTGTTGTTGTTGTTGATGATGTAGGGATGATGCATTCGAAGGATAAGGTGATGTAGAGGTGTGTGCAGCTGCAGGATAGGGTATTTGTTGATAATGAAGATGTTGTTGATTTTGAGAGTGTTGCTGATATTGTTGATGATGCTGCTGTTGTTGTTGTTGTTGGTGTTGTTGTTGCGAAGCATGCTGATGATGCGATGTTGGCGCAACCCAACCAGCGCCAAAAGGAACGCCAACAGGCATGCCTGGATTAGGATTGTTATATGGTGAATTATTGGAGCTTTGTGGCTGTGGCATACCGGAGCCCTATAAAAATTTATTGATTTATATTTAATTCAATAGCGTTTCTTAATACATAATAAATTTAATCATATCTAGAGTTAAACACAAAATCTTTTCGAAATTGGTGAACGATGTCAGTGGCGGTTGCCTATGAGATATTAATTTAATCATGAGTAAAGCTTTATGTGTGAATAAATATAATTTGCAGCTATAAAATCTGCGGTATCTATTGTCGCATAAGATTGTGAAATAGCTTAAGAAGTGCTCTAAAGCGGCAAATGTGAATCACCGAATTTTCATCTTAATCGTTGCTCTATTTAGGCAACACGTTATTTTCATGCTTGGCGTTGAGTCAGCCCATCAAACAATTGTAAAGGTTGTACACAGACATTTAACAATGAGAGATGCCTCACATTCTAAAAATAGTTCAAGTGTAAACAATAACAGCAACACTTATAACTGCAACTAAGACACATTGAACAAGTTGTAGAAAAATATCAAGTAAAAACTAAACTACCGCAAAACCACAACAAAAAAAAAAAAAATGTTTAAAAAAAACCAGTTGATGTTATAGGAAAAAACCCAGTGCTGCGGTTTAAAAAAGATCAGAACAAACCATTAATTATTATGTAAACACAAGTGTACGTTCTAATTAGCTCTCAAGAAAACACATATAAAATTATCTGACGTAACAACTTGGTGTAGGAAGTCGTTGAGGCAACGCTTGTATGGAATTTATTAACATTCAGTTAAATAAAATGACAGTGCTATATCAGAGGACAAACTTAATGATATACTTCCAGATCAAAAATGCAACATTGTTGCATGAAATGGTTACTTGCTTTTTTATTATTTGAGTAAAAGTGCTACGATTAATACAGCTTAATACAGTAAAAATGCAACAACAATGGAAAAACATTGCATGGAATTATAGCTGCGGGACTATTGGCGCTTCGCTATAATTTGATGAAAGGACAGAAAATGAGGTTTTCGGTCACAAGATAAAAAAAAAAAATAAAAAAAAATTAATGGCTTCATGAGGTACCTCGGGAACCCCGTAAAGAAACCTAAATGCAAAAGCAAAAATGAAAATAAAAAAAATATAAAAAACGAATTAAAGTAAAATTAAAATAAGGACTAGTATTAGGACAAGGATTTGGATTTGGATAAAGATAAGGATAAGAATTTCAAAAAGGATGAGGATAAGGATTGTGACAAAGATTACGGACAGAAATAACGTAAGCAGTTTGACAAAAATTTAGACAAAGCTAATTGTATAGAAAAGGAATTGGATTTGGAAAAGATTTAGGACAAGAGTTCAGACAAGGCCTATGACAAGTATTAGGATATGGTTTGGAACGAAGATCATACGAAGACGAAGACCTAAAACAATATTTAGGACTAGATTGGGAAAAGGATAAGGACTAGCAATGTAAGAAGGAATATAACAAGGATTTGAACACACTAAGGACACGATTTAGGACAAAGATGGGGGATAAGGTTAAGGAAAGGGATTCGAAGAAGGATAAGGTCAGGAATTTAAACATTTGTTAAAACAAGAGTTTGGACAAGTTCAAGAAAATAAGGATGACAATAGGACAATATAAGAATAAGGATAAAGATGAGAACAAGTTTGGGAACAAAGGCAAGGATAGGGGGAAGAATAAAGATACTCTGTCACGTCAAATCCCAACAGTGTGTCCACGATACATCCAACTTATTTTTTTTTTAATTTAGAAATTACTTCTATTACTGTTTGGCAACTGTTGAGGTAATTTCTCGAAAAATTTTGCTGTTTTAGGTTTCAACGCTCTGTTAAGCACATGAGTCATACTTTTTTTGTTTTAATTTTGATTTAAGTTTATTTTCAATTGAATTTGCGACTTTCATGCGAAAATTCATGCATGATAATTACAAAAATTTTGTATGTTGCGCACACATTGCATTCGTTAATTCGTTTAATTTTTCTTACAGGGTCATATTTGGTATTAAAGGGTGGTACTTTGAACTTTATATAAGCTCTTGTTTAAAAGATATGTCGAAGAATAGGCTGTTTTTGATGAATCATGGAAAAATAGGTTAATTTTTAAAAACTAGGTTTATACTATTAAACCAGGGTTATACTATTTCATACACGGTAATTTTTCGTATAAAATTAACGGTTGAAAAATCTTTAAAGTACGGCAGTACTTTGACTTACCAAACTGGGTACTAATTAAGACGAAAAATTTTCTTAAAAATTAATGGTTCTTATTACTACAATTTCCGTTTATATAGAGTGTTTCTTTTAGAGCTCCATTTTTCGATAAGAATATTCAGTGTGGTTTATTGAGAAACCGACAGTTTGTTTAAAATCATTATTTTTCATAGTTCTTCGATTAAATTAAGGATAGTACCTCTATAAACTTGCATCTTTTCAACATATTTTTTTTTCAGATGATCCAGTCCAGAGATATTAATATGCGAGTATAATAAACGAAAATCGTCCCTTTTTAGATCGCAAAAATCGCCTGAGCATTTTTAAATATTATTAGTTTAACAATTTAAAGATATAAAAATCTAAGTTATATTATGCACAAATATAATAAGCATTTATACACATTTTTATATTAAGAAATTTAAATCTTAAAGCAAATCTAAAAATTCTTGAAAAATAACTTAAAAGAAAAAGTACTCGTACTAATAAAATGAAGGTATTTGGGTTGTTTTTTTATAAAACAAAAATAAGTGGACCACGCAATTTATGTAATTTAGCTGCATGTGTCGATTGGGGCTTTTCAGGTCTTCAGACCTATTTTGGGTCCAGATAAAAAAAAGGCATTAATAATTTGTTTTTACATCTATTTACAATTAGAAGTTGTTTGTTAAATTTATGTCTGTGGATTTTGGAAATTTTAATTTCAACAGTCGCTTAGTGTTCTTAAACAATACACATTTTTAAACCCAAAGGAATACTATTTACGTGCTTTCACTTTTTTTAAAAATTACAGTTTTAATTTAATTCTGTTTCAATTTTCTATTTTAGTTGAAATGACACGTAACATCGGTGATCACCGATTCATTTTCTTTTGGTTTTCTCCTAGAAAACACTCCACTTTTTATAACGTGAAGAGGAATAAAGTCCCTTAACATTCTGAACATCTGAACATGGGGTGTGAATAAGTCATAACATGTAACGTCAAATGATTTAACGTTTTACGCAAGTTCATAGACAGAATTTTAAGAGATAGAATTATAAAAGTATACAATTTTACAAAGCAAAATTTGTCTTTTTCAATATCGTATCAGAACTTATCGACTAAACATTTTCTATTTTTTGTTTTTTTTTTTTTTTTTTTTGTTTGATTCATCATGTTCATCAATTATGGCGTAAATGTAAAAGCATGAAAACAGAGTACAAGATACCTATGAACAAGTTATAAAATGTCTCAATCAACCATACTCTATAGTACTATAGATACATTTATATTAAAAATTATTTTTATGCCACTCACCACTCTCCACCTTCACCATAAACGATAGAATTTTTGATAAGATTGTTGAAAATTCACAAGAAATTTATAGCCAGCACTTAAATTTGTTTTTTTTTTTTAAATGTCGAAATAAAAGATGTTTGCGCAGTAGGCGTTTTTGTTGTACCTGTACAATTTTTTGACATTTTGTAAATTTAAAATGAAAATTCAAAGTTCATTCACTGATTTTAAAGATAAAGTTTGATACGTAAATCTTGAAGGTACATATGTATGTTTTGAAAAATATTTACAGTAGAGTGAATAGAACAAACAATTCAGTTGTGAAATTTTTTACAATTTATTGCAGACATTTTTGTTAGTAGTTAAAGTGTTAGTTAAAGATAAGTGAAGAAAAAGATAAGAAGCTATTTGCATAGATACATAACTAGTAAAATGAGAGAATACAATTTTGTACTTACGAATGGATACATCTTGTTGTAGGGTATTGTTTTTAACTTGCTTGTGACTGAAAGTTTGGCGGGGATTGTTTTTATTTTGCTTGTGACTAAAAGTTCGCCGAAAGAGCTGAAATAAAAAGATTTCATTTTAAAATGGTTTCTAAGAAGGGGGAGTAATCAACACGTATCTAACTATATATTTATCTTAAGATTTCTTAAATATTAAAAAATACTGTTAAAGGTATGATTTGAAGGTATTGGGTTTTAAATAATATAAACAACTGCTCCGTTTTTTTTACTATTTGTCTTTTTTTCTTAGTTTTAAAACCGTTTCAAGGTTTCGTTAACCGGTATAAGAAAAAATTTGAAAAAAAAACATTAAGTAATAAAATGAGCACTTTTTCTACATTTCTACATTTCTACATTTTGAAAGTGCCCATTAATTATAAATTGCCTTTAATTGCATCAACTTCAAGATTAAACGAAATATTGTATGTAGTTATTGTTTTTGTTTATACTACTTTATCGACACATTATTTAAATAGCATTTGAAGTCATTGCACCACAAGCCAATTTAAACACTCACGCACGCACACAGGCTCAATCAGTTTGTTGACCAAACGCCGGTCTTTTAGTTGGCAATGGTTGGTTTCGTTGTGTTGTTGTTTCTATGTCTGTCAGTGATTGACATTCCTTTGCGGCAAATGCAATTTTCTCCCCACTTATCACACACACACACACACACACACACACGAGTAAGTATGCATGAATGTATGTACAGTTATATTGAACTTGCAAACATTATCTACTAAACTAGTTTTTCTTTGTTAACCCATTAACGTCAGAGTGTGTCCACTTCATTTGTTCAAAGTTCTGTGGATTAAACGGGTACGCGGGCACTCGAAACTCGAATATAATATCGGGTAGCTCCTAAGCCTGGGTATTCACACATTACCCGGGTAATTCGATAATCAGTGCCCGGGTAGTTTTGGGCTTTCGAGCTACCCAGGTAGTTTAAAATTTCGATATTTTTATTTTGAAGTAAAAAATTCTTGTGTAGCTCTTGCGTTTAGGAATTAAGAGAACAAATTCGATGGACTTAAAATTTTCACGAAAATATAAATATTTTCCGCTGGTTGATTTCTGCAAAAACGCAAATTTCATACCACAAAAAATACAGTATTTATAGACAGTAACCACAAGAGTTGGAGAAAATTCAATTTGCGACCTATGCAACGGCTTACCTATATATCGTGGAGACTTCGGTTAGCCCGGGTGCTCGAAAATCGAGAGCTCTAATTTTTATTCTACCGCGCTAACTGCGTAAGGAGTTTATTAAGTTTGGGTTAAGACCTGGGTGACCTTAGACAGAGAAAATGCAACAATTATTAACATACTGGAAAAAGACAACCACACAAAACCTAATGGTTAAAACAAAAATAAATAATTTTTCACCTATTGTTTACACCCAGTTTTAACGACATCTGGTTGCCTACCTTTTCAACATTTCTCCAGTGTAAACTTCAATACCGACTAACTCTTTATCTATTTACCAGGTTCGAACCCCAGCTGATACAGACAATTCTTTCAATTAAGTTAATTCCGGCACGAAATTCTTTTTATATCCATACAAGTCTTGTTAAGTAGTTTTTTTATTTTAAGTTGATGACATCTTTCACACTATCTGAAAGTGGCCAGTCTAAAAATTCAAAATTACAAATTTGGGCCAAACTGAGGCCATGGGACTGAAACCAGGAGACTGAGAATTCTTAAAGTGCTCCTATAAATTTGGCAAAAATACTTATTTTTGATTAGAAACAATACTTATTTAGTCTACTAACTTTCACTTCCGAGAAGTAACATGCCAGGAGACTGACAATTTCACGTTTTGAGTATTATTTTATATACAAATATATTTAGAAACGGGCTTATTTTAAGGGGCATTTCAGGCGCCGTAATGGTTTACAGTTTCCATTGAGTCGAAATGTATTTTTAAATATTTATATACGAAATAAGCCGGGTCGTCCAAAATTCTCTCGTTTGTAGAACTATCCATGTAAGGATTCTTGAGAACTTGCACATTAGACGTTCGTAGCGACATAAAAAGTAGTAGGTGGTGAACAACACAATTTGATCATAAGAAGCTAGGGCAAAGTCTTTTTAAGGACTGAAGAGGCCAATTCGTTCAATTTTTTTTTTACGTAGTGTATACTCTGACGTTAATGGGTTAACAACTAGTTATGGTCTTGCCAAAGCAGCAAGTATTAAATGAAAGCTTACATTTATAGCAGTCTTTTATAGAGTTTATGTGAGGTTGAATATTTGTACAAAAATTTGTTACAATATATTCATTCATAACCACGTACAGTTTAGTTTCACTTTAAATAAACATAGAAATAAGTAAAAAATGACAGTGATGTCAAACATGACAGTGATGTCAAAAAAATTGTCATAATTTTGGGTACACTTTGGGCAACGCCATTGCGCCAAAAGAGCCCAAGGTGAAATGTGTGTTAAATCACTGATTAAGTTGGAGACCTTCGCGAATGCCACGATTCTTACTTTATGTGACAAGAGTGAAGACTTGTTATAGTCTGTAAATTGGTGTCATTAGAAATTATTAATAAAATGGTAAAGCGGAGACATTCACCTTGTTTTGAGACGTAATATTTTTTGCAAATTTTTTTTGTTTCGTAGAATTTTTTTTTATTTAAGTAATCTAGCAATGTTTGCAAACCAACTGCAAATTAAAGCTGTCAGTTTGGTATCGAGACAGCTAGATATATAAACATTTAAAAACTTGGCATGTTTTCAGTCAACATGTGTTCGTTTGGCAAAAAGTAATAAACAGCAGCGAAAATAACAAAAATTTTTCATGAGAGCAAGCGTGTTTCTGCTTTCTTAATAAAAAAAAAATCTTCAACAATTGAATAAAATGCGGGAAAATAAATAAAAAAAAAAAATATAAAAATATTTGCTTTCAGCTACATTAGCTTGGAAATAATAAAAATAAAAGAAATATTTATTGTTGATGATAAATATTAAATTTTTATTTTCTTGTTTGTATTAAAAAATATATTATTCATAAGGGCATAATAGCGTGACAATTTCACATGACGTGTTCTACCAGAAGATGTTGTGACGTGTAGGAAAGTCCATAAGATTGTTAAACCAGTTTATACGGGCGTGCCCATTTAGGCTAAAATATTTCACCACAACTCAGATGTGAGTCTGACTGAATCACTCATCAGACATCATAAAGTGGCGCACGACTGTGTTGTTCATCGATCTACGTCATTTTGTGGTTAAGTTGTGACGTCAGTTGTGACGTCAGTTGTATTCGAAATTGTTTTTCATTAAACTACTCAAAAGAAAATGAAAAAGTGAACAATTTTTAGCAACTTTATGCTATGATATTGATTTCATTTGGCTGATTGCTTGCTTGGTCACGACCAAATTAGCAGCTTGTTATATTTGTATAATAAATTACATAGTACAATCGAAACTAGACCCGCTTAATATACTAGAACAACACAATAAGTGGTGATGGATACGAGAGACTAATTTTTCACGGCCATGAAGGTGGTAATTTCATATACAGCTGGGTTCTATAAAATATGAGTGATCCTCTAGTCGAGCGACATATTCAATTATCACTAAAATTGCTTGATGTTCAATAACCAATTTTACATCAAACATAATGTACTTAATAACATACATATTCATGTAAAACAAACACAGATTGCAACCCTGGCCTCTGACGCTTTCATAAATGTTGATTCCCAGAAATTAGAAAAAGCTCAAAAATAGCGTCTTTTTTAAAATAGGAGTGTTTTTTTATTTTTACTTTTTAAGATGAGTTTTTTTTTTTTTGGCCTTTTATAAAAAAATAAATCTACATGTATAAAAAAAACATTGTTACATTGCCAATAAAAATTTACAATTTTCAAATTAGTTTTTTGGGTCACGTAAAACACTGTCCTCCTGAGAAGCGCCTTTTAATGGCATTAAAACATTAATTAAAAAAGGGTATTAAAGATAGGTTGTTCTGCACAGATTAACAAATAAACGGCTAGAAAAAGGGAAACTCGCCAGGTCAGAATAATAACACCACGTCAGGATTTAGCAATTATCCAAGCAGGATTAAGAATTCTTTAAATCTAGATTTAAGATTTGCGACAGCAGGAAAATGAAAAGTTAGAAGTCAAGGAAGATATCCTTTGTCACCAACACACACCGCGCATAAAGCGGGCTAGTTGGCCACTATCAAAATATAGGAATATTGACAGATGAGTCCAAAATTATTGGTTTGGGTTCGAGTGGCACTAGAAAATATGTTCGGAAATCAGCTTCCAAGGAATACTGTTCACAGTACATCCTGAAGATTGGTTAAGCCCGTAGGTGGTAAAATTATGATTATGGCAAGTTTTTCGCGGAACCCCGTTGGTCCGAATGAATCTATTTGTTTATATAGACTTTCTGAGCAATGTAATGCTGCCACATGCTGTGGAAGAAATACCTCTTTGCTGGGTTTTTTCAACAAGATAATGATCCAAAAGTATACTGCACAAATTGAGGTTATGTCTTGGCTACCTCAATCAATGGACCTTAATTCTATAGAAAACTTATGGGCGAATGCTAGAAACTTTCGTAGTGCTGTGAAGGATGCTGGACTACGAAATATGGCTGAACTATGGAAGACGGTCCAATAGATATCTACATAGGTGCCGCAAACTTATTGATTCTATGCCGCGCCGATGCAAGACTGTTATCAAAAACAAAGCATATCCAACAAAATAGACCAAAATAGACCAAAATAGACCAAAAGACAAAAAAAAAAGAATAATTTTGATATCACTCGAATTTTATAGAACAATCTGACTTAATCAGGGATTATTTGTTTTCTTTTGCTTTTTGTTTTTGAGAAAAAATTTAAATATTTTAATTTTTTCTTAGAAAGTGATAGTTTTATTGTTTCGGCTTAAGAAAAAAAAAATATTTATTTATAAAACTTCATTGCATATGTTTTATTTGAGACAGAGCAGGACACTCCTATACAATATAGTTGTATTGTCCTATAATACACCTGTATGTAATGTTTCTTAAGTTCCAGGGGCATAGATAAAAGTTTTTTCTTTTCTTTTTTAAATTTATCTTTTTTTTTTTTTGGTACAGAAAAGTACTTCACACGCAACATCTGTTACTACTGTTGTGGCTTTTAGCTATGATTTTTAGGTAAATTAAACATATAAAACAGTCCCCTAATCATATGTAGTTATTTATTTTTTAATTAAAATTTTTGGATCACTAATTTGTTTTTTTTTTTTTTTGGGTTTTGATTCAGATAAATGTGGCGATTAAAAAAGCAAAATGTTTCGGGTAATTTAATAAAAAAATTCGAATTAGTTAACAAAATTATTAATGCGACGAGCAATAATTTATGAGTTGGCACCATTGTTCGATTGGAGAAGAAGAAAAAAAACCTCTTAAAAGAATAAATTTTATTAATAGATATATTATAACTTTGTGTGACATCATGGAGCTAACTACAGCTTATATTTACACATTATACACATAATTTATTCACATACATTTCACGGTAGCTATACAAAAAAAAAACAACAATAATAATCTATATGTGTATTACGTCATTCAAACGAACTGGTTGAAATTCGATAGAATAACTGACCTATCTTAACAATTTTTTATTAGTTATAGATTTTCAATGATAAACTCTAGATTATTTTTGTTCTGAAGACATGTGGGCTGATTCCAAATTGGCTGAAAAGGTGTTTTGTTGGCACTATTGCCAGAGTACTTTTTCGCTCTGTAAGCCTTTTGCCACCAGCAATTAACGTTTTCTGCCAGAATGTTTAATTACTCAGAACCTGTTACAACGTTGTAGAACATGATTAAGTTACACTTTGCAATAGAAAGTATGTTTTTTTAGAGGTTCCATGTCTCGGTAAGGATTAAACTGTCATGGTGATCAGATCTGGTAACTTTATTATCATATATTCTCAGTTTGGTTTCCCATTTTATAATGAATAATATAGATTAACGCCAGAAAAACGCTTTATCAATGGGCTGAAAATGAACTGGAAGTCAAATCATTGTTTTATAGCTATATTTCGTTCAGTGATGAGGTTTTTGGCTCATGGGTCATGTCAATAAGAGAAATTGCTGTATTTCGAGTGCTGAAAAAAAGAGATTCTCAAGGCAGCGTTTTATCCACCAAAAATCTTTTGGTTTTCCACATTGGGAATGTGGGATCCGTCCTTACTTCTTTAAAATTAAGTTTGTTGAGAGCGTTACCGTTTTGATTGCTAATTATTTCGTGCTCCAGTTGAATGTGATGCTTATTGAGGACATGTTTTTTTAACAGGACGGTACGACATGCCATATAGCGCTTCAAACAAGCGACTTACTAAAGGAAATATTTGCTGAAGATCGTTATTTTACGAAATTTACCAGTCAATTGGTCTATAGTGTAATTTTATGCCTTAGATTATGTTCTCAAGAGTTCTGTGTACTCATTAGTTTATGCGAACTATGGCCACCTTGGAAGACAATATTGTGCGAACCATTGACGAGAGACGACCCTAAATGCTTTAAAAAATTATTCAAATGGGACTTCCAGAATGCGCCATATCCCAGTCAGCCACGGCGACCACATGTCCGAAAATATATTTTAACATTAATGGCATAAAATTGTCTTTTTAAGAAGTAAAATTTAGTTTGAAATTAGGTAGTCTCAATATTTAATTTCAATTCCAAGATAACTGCTTGAAGTTAAGTTAGTAAATTCGAAAATAATTTAGCAAAGACACAAACCAATATTTCTCTTGCGTACGCAATTAAATTCGTACTTTTTTGCAAATTATGAATTTAACTTTGGATACGAATATAACTAAAAAGACATTACGAATTTTAATTAAATTTTCAGAAAATCATTTTGCATCGACTTGCAAACGCAGAAAAGTTGGAAAATTCTTGAAAAATTTTAAAAATATTAATTCATTTAAAACAAATGTAAAGAATTTATTTCATGCGTAAACATTGGATATTCATTATCAGAAATTCTTGAAATGTAGTCAAGAGTTTCAGGTCCACTGTACGAAGTCTGAAAGAAGAAAATATCCGAAATTTGAACTGTGAATGTGATGCATACCCCCGGACAGGTAATTGATACACCCTACCAACGATATATCATTTATACGTGCACACTCAAGATTTTGGCCAAAGGAAATTTTTTTAAAAAATAGTGAAATGTAGGTACATGATACTAATTTTAAATGAAAAATCTTTATATTCGAAATACAGCTACGAAAAGTTAAATTCGTAATCCAAAGATAACTTAGCAAAGACAGAAACCAATATTTCTTATCAATACGAAGTTAACGCTCAGCTATGATGTGCTCCAAATTCAACAATTACACCTGACGTGGGGTCTAGCAGACCTCACTTTTTAACTGATTTCCTATGATGAAGTTTCTGACTGTAACTTTCTTGACCTTATTCCATATAACAGCAAATAATTATTAGGATTACATAAGAAAAACATTTGAAACAGAGTGTTTTTTTGAAAGATAAAAAAAAATTTTATCTTCGAATTTTACGTTTGTACGCAGGAAATTTTGATTTTCGCTGTCTGTCACTTCACTAATTATCAAAAATTTCCAATGGAATGTTGTATCTAGTCAAAGGTTTTTGAAGAGTCGGTGTAAAGAACATCAACTTTATTACCCAAAGCAACCGAAGAGAAGAGATGTCGAAAGCCGAGAAAACTGATAGATTTTTTACACTGGAATGGCCGGAAAAAAGCCATGTTTTTGAGGAAAAATATAACGCTTTATGATAAAAAAGGCTTTTCTTTGACAGTGCTTTTGAAAAGTTTTGAAGCATTTGAGAGCTTAGAAATTTAAAAATTTTAAAACGATCAGGAGGAACAACGAAAGCAAGAGACAAGCTTATAAAAAACTTGAGGCAAGATTAATTCAATGTATTGGATGACATGTTTCAAAGTGGTATTTTAAACACGACCCCGTACAATGCCGGATTCTCGGTATGACAGAAAAAATAAAAAAAGCAATGAAAAGCCAATAAAAATATCTCAAAGTAAACAACGAAATATTTAGTTAAAAAAGTAAAGAGATTAAAAGTTCTTTGAACAAAAAAACACAGGTGCGTCACTGGACACACGAGAGAAGCGAAGCATTTTCGCAAATTCATAAATTTGATAATTTAATAGCGTTTTTTCGATTAAAATAATTTTTAAATTCAAAACTTTAAAATAACAAAGTATATATATCATATATATTAACCCTCTTCGGCCCTCCCTTAAAGCCCCCTGTTCAGTTGTAGGGAATAAATATACAAAAATCATTAATTTTGTTACAATTTAATCAACTTACAGGTTGTTTATTTTTAACGATACTTATAACGACCTTTAGTAGGAAGTAGAAACAACATCTAATACACAATCCTTAGTGAATATTTCTTTTAGTTCGTTCGTTCTTTTAGTTCGTTAGGTCTTTTAGTTCGCATGGACAAACCGCAGATTCAAACCATAGCTCGGTAAATTTAGTTATCTTTGCTCTAGTTCGTTTTGTTTGCTACTTTTGTCGGTTGGCTAGCCAATACACAGTCCTAGAATAGCCAACACACAATCCTTTCTTAGAGTAATAGATTATAGTGATCTGCTGAAACATAGCTTTAGCTAATGTTTGCAACTGAATCAACGAAATTATGAAAGAAAGGGTTTTAGCGTAATGGTTAGAGGAAAGTACCAACAAACGATATAACTGTGAGTTTGTGGGTTCAATTCCTGCAGCGGGCAAGAAATTATTTTTAATTTAACATTTTCTGGTTCAATTGATGCAAGCAAAAAACAATATCAATTCTAACAAAAAAGGTGTCGGAAAAAAGTGTCGTTTTTTCTGATTTCACTCTAGCAAATCGCAGAACGAGGCGTAAAAAGCTTCGCTTCAAAAAAAACATAAATGAAAACTGATCATTATATATGCGCAACAGCAAGAGCTACAGAAATTGATTTATTTGTGGTAACTTTCTTCGAAAAAAAGATCAAATGAAGGCAAAAGTAAAAAAAAAAAAGGAATAATTGTACTTTAGGGCCCATGCTCCTTTTTTTTCTAAATGTGCATTTGGAGCTCCTAAATCTAATGCTGCAAAAAAAAAGGTCGGTCTCAAATGGTTTAGGAGATAAAAATCGTGAAAGTTTGAAAAATGGACATATTTTGAAATAATTGCACTCTAGGTCTCCCGCTTTTTTTTTTTTTTTTTTGTTTTTTAAATGTGTATGAAACTTCTAAATCTAATGCTGCAAAAAAAAGGTAAGTCTCAAATGGTTTAGGAGACAAAAATCGCGAGAGTCTGAAAAATGTACATATTTTTTATATAGAAGACTGGATATCTTATTCTAATAATAGAAATATATATCCGATTAAAGCGAAAAATATGATCTTTTAAATGCTAAAGAACATACATCTTTTTGTAAGTGATCGAGAAAAATATGTAAAGTTAAAAAAAAGTTACGAATGAAAATTTATGAAATATGCGCGATTTTTCATGAAGTTTTAATATTATAAGCAATGAGCACCGCGGCGATTTTTAATAAAAAATTTTCACCTGCTCTTACGCAGGTTTATAATATGAGCGCCGCAGGCAAAAAATTTTTTTACCTGCTCATGAATGTACAAGTTTTGTCCGAATCATTGAATTTTTTCTGTATATCTATAATCCGATTAGAGCCAATATTATATCGGTAAAGCTGGGTCTACACGATACAACGGTTGTACCAATATCGGTTGCTATTTGATGGTTGTGTGCGATTATTGTATTGTTTGTATGCAAGCGTGTGACGAGTTGGTTACAATATTGCACGGTCGAATGGTAGAATTGCCAACTGCTGTACGATGAGCGATTGTACAGCCGTTGTATCGTGTAGACCTAGCATAACACAATATTCAAGACACTGTTTCCAAATAAATTCATTAAAGAATAAATGATTTCTTCATAAAACGAAACTATGCTGCATTACTTATTTTAACACGTTTAATATACAGATTAATGAGAGGAATTGTTATGTTAAAGGTAAAATTAGCTTCCACGCACTTAAAAATTTGCACTGAATTTCAAAACGTTCACGATTTTTATCTCCTAAACCATTCGAGACCGACCTTTTTTTTTTTTGCACCATTAGGCTTAGGAGGCCCATATACGTATTATAAAAATTAAAAAAAGAAATATTTAAGCATGTGCCAAAAAAAATGAAAAAAAAATTTGAAAGTCGATTTTCGAAAAAGTCGACTCGGAGAAATTCGAAATAGTTAACGATAAGTTGACTATTCGATTTTCCAAAAGTCGACCTATCCATCCTTAATCAGCGCTCACTTCCAATTAATGGATGGGGCATAATTGAAGATGAACGAAAACTCAAAATTTATAAATTTTTTTTGTGGAATATATGTATTAAGACCTTCTAATCTCAAATCCGGAAAAATTTAACGCCGCTCTCAATTGGTTTAGAAGTTATAGGACTTGAAAGTTAAATTTTCCTACAAAACCTAGCATTATGGGTATCAAAAGAAAGGTTATGCTGTTACCTATTCAACGAGCTATCAATCATTAAAATCCACGCATTACTTTTGAAGATACAGCATTTTCCATATGCACACTTGGCGGTTCACCCTTTTACGAAATAACCTAAACGTAAGTATAAACATCAAATTAAAAAATTTATTTAATAAAATGCGAATAAAGTAGACAATGCAGGAAATCAAATCTGTATATAAAAAATATGAAAAATTGTTATAAAAAATCGCGCGATTTTTCGCCTGTGGCGCTTTTTTTTTAATATACAACGTGTATATCAGAACATGCGACTGCGCTTCTTTTTTTTATTCGCAATATATGAAAACTTTTTCTAAAATGTCTTAAGATCAACATTAACAGGTAGGATTTAAATACTTTCATTGCCTACTTTATTCGCATTTCGCTTATATTACTTTTCCAATTTGATCTTTATACTTACGTTTTGGTTATTTTGTAAGTGTGTCAAGTGTGCATAATATGTAAAAAGCTATATCTTCAAAAGTAATGCATAGGTTTTGTAGGTAAATGAAAAAAATCTCACAAGTTTTTGAGGTCCATTTTCTCAACTTCCGAGCCCTGTAACTTATGAACCACTTGAGAGCGGCGAGAAATTTTTTCACCATTAGCTTTTTTAGCTCCAAATCAGTGTTGCCAGAACTTTTTTGAGAAAAGCGCGAGATTTAAAAAAAATATCGCCCAAAATCGCCCAATGAAAAAAAAAAATCGCCATAATAAATTTATTATATTACAAAAAACAAAACAAATTATATACATTTTTTTTCAAATAATATTGAGATCTGTTAATAGTATTAGATATATAAAAGTTCTTATTTTCATATATTTTGAAATAATATTGAGATCTGTAAAAAATAATAAAAAACTACTTCATTTTATACGAGAATTTTTATCGTTAAAGAACATTTTTTTAGAGACTATAACTATTTAGAATTTTTCAATATGCAACTTTAAAAATAAAAACTTTTTACAAAAAACGTAGTTCCATTCTATTAAATACTTCAGCCATATTAGGCTCTTCCTCCGTTTCGTCAATTCTCGAAGTATTGTTTAGTTCATACATTGATTTAGTTTATACAAGATGAATGCCAACTTACAAATATTGTCAAACATTTTTCCGCCTACGGCTGTCTTAATTTTGTATGCCGATTACCAAAATTCTTCACTTTCAGATGGCACTTCGTTTTTGAAAACATTGCTCCATGGAAATGTCAACAAAGATTCGTATTCGATTTCTGCTGCACGTCGCTCTTCAAGAGATAGATAATGAAGAGGGAGTTCACGGAAAGAAGGTCTTATATAGTTTAAACATCTTTCAGGACATAAAATAAAAGCATTTTCAAACATTTCTAACAGACTAGGTAATCGTTTTAACATTTCCTTGATTAAAACTATAATGAAATTCTGGCATTTTGATAGTATGTCTATCATAACAATATCATCACTTAATTTGTGAATTTCCTGATGAAACTGATAATGGAATGTAAGGTCATTAATTATTTTATAATTGCTTTTATCCGCTAAAATTTTATTTAAGCTGAATGTAGCTAAATTATCAAAATTGAAATTTTTGACAATTCTTTTATAATTTTTGAAACAAGTCTTTGAATAAATGTTGTGATTTCTACGTAAGCTTGAAAAAAGTCAACTATTTCTTGTTGAAAATATGAATTAAGTGAGTTGATGTTTTGAAGAAACGGTCTCAAAAAAATAAGTATTTCGATATAAATAAATTATCGATAAGGGCTTGTGAGCTGTGTTCAGTCGCATTGTTAACAGAGTGTTCCAAACACTTAAAACAATTGTTATTTTCTTTAATTGAAATTTTAAACACATTAGATGAGTTTATGAAAAAATGTCGGTTTTACAAAAATCGCCAGGCGATTTCCTAAAAATTTAAGCGCAAAAACAAGAAAAAAAGCGCCCAATTGGCGATAAATCGCCCAATCTGGCAACGGTGCTCCAAATACACATTTTCAGAAAAAAAAAAAGTGAAAAAAATCCATTTTCACTCATCTTCAATTGTTCCATGGATGGTAAAGTTAATGAAATGTTTCCAATTTAATTTCATCCAAAACTTATACTAAGGAATTTTGTAGCAACAAACTTGTTTGTGAACCCACTGCCAAAGTACACATAGTACAAAAGAACAAGGCATAGTAAAAACAAGAATGAAATTTGAAAAAAACAAACAAAACAAAAAAAAAAAAAACCACAACCAGACACAAGAATGACTCACGTCATCAACAGAAAGAAAAAAATCATTCCGCAGAGCTCGGAAGATGCAAGAGCGAGAAATAAAATCCTATTTGAGCCTATAGTGATATGTATGTAAAAAGTTAATTAACATTAATTTATTTATATATAGACATTACGGATAACTACACATTAAAAACAAGTAAAATTTACCTGTAAGTTGTAGAGAAAGTGTGGTTCTTTAATCCAAAAATGGTGATTTTGTTATTACTGCAGGCAAGTTTTTACAAAAAAATTATAAATTATACTTTAAAACTCCAGATAAGACGTCACAAATATTTATATAGATATATTATTTCGTTTTCACTGCTTCAGACTTCTTTAATAATTCCACTAAATAGATAGCTAATAATAACAACAATCAAATGGCTTGAAAACAAATTATTTTGAATTGTACAACAAAAGGCACACAAATGTTGATTTCCTTTTCTTTATTTCAATTTCTTTACTTTAGCCGGCTTTGCACTTGAGCAACTTCACGCAGCCAATGAAACGAACTTAACGACGAACAAAATTCAACTGAAATCGTTGAAATACTAAACGAAGAACTAGCCACGACGAACGTTTTAAATCAGCGCTAAATTGTAGCTGGCCTGTATAACCGGTATTTAAAAGAACCGTATGTGTTCATCTATGCACTGCTTAGCAGTCAAAATTCCTACTTGAATCAGTTGTATTTTGCAACCGAAAAAATAATTTTTCGTTGTTTTTCGAATTCAGTGCAAATTCGTGCTGTCGGTTTGTGTTTTCGATGAACAGAAGTAGGTTGAAGTATGGGGAACAACGTTCAATTAACAGCTAAGCTACGAACCTTCGCACATAACTCTAGTGCTGCCATTAGCAAACACTTTTGCAGGGGTGGGCAATTGTTTCTTAAAGCCCTTCTTAAAGTAAAGGAAGATAAATAAATTTATATCAAATAAAAAACTTCATATTTATTTAAACAGAGGAAATCAAGTTCTTGAAAATTCCTTTCTATTTATTACAACAACTAATAATATATATATGAATACATTTTCATGGAAATATTTTTGTGGCTTAAAGATGCGTACGTAATTTTCTTCTGACAGTCGAACGATCTGCAAGAATCAATCCGTTTGATTGAGTTCCTCTATATATGTTCTAAAATTAGGTAAAAATGAATTATTACATATCTTTTTATATATAACTCATATGAGAAGTTGGAAGACAAATTGGTTACAATCACATACAAATTGATAATTTTAAGAAATTTCTCATTAGCATATCAAAAAAGCTGGAAAATATCTGTAATTGAAAAATTTTCTCAAATTTTTACAGGAGCTTCAATATCTTATTTAGAGCTTTTGTACCGAATTCAATGACTTTGATAAGATATGGTATATTTGATAAGAGATGGTAATATTAATTTCTTCCCTTAACTCTCTTAGGCATCGAAGCAATGGTGGTTGCCTAAACCTTCTATACAGATACTACGATAGGAAGTGCTCAAGGGAGATACATGACCTGACGCCATTAGTTTTTGTGTTTTCCAGGAACAATCGCGCAGCTCACCAAGCTCATCCCTATTCCACTGCCTTGATACCCAATAAAACCTCGCATTTCCGAGATAATTCGTTCTTCAGTCGTTCAATTAAATTGTTGAATAAGCTCATTGCGAGCATGTTCCCGGCAGTTTAACACTCAAATCTTCATCAACATTATTTCTTCTTTCAATCATCCAACAAACATTAAGCCGTCTTTTGAATCAACACAATGCTTTCGCATTTATAGGGGGCTCCCCTGAGCACAATTTAAGTTTAAAAAAAAAAATTGTCTTGGAACAAATTTTTTTTTCCATGAATAAAATTTTATAGGAGTTATTCAGTGTTTTTGTATGCCTTAAACCATTTTGTCTTCTGTCATCTCCTCATACAAAAATCACCTTTTTGTAAAGCTCTCCCTTTTCATGCATAATAAAATCACTAGTTTTATAAGCAACATGCGTGACGTCTTCAATTTCATCAGTAAATTTAGTTTGTCTCCTTTTTTTAATTCTCAAGAAAACTTCAAATATCGGACGCCATATGGTATAGTAAGATATTTCGGCTATAGAAACTACACTGAAACCCATTAGAAAACTCATAATACCACCAGTTTGAGCTGAAATTGTGTTCCGCAGAAAATAAAATACTTGCTTATAACTATTCAAGACTACCTACACAAAAAATCCGTAAAACCCGTATAGGATGTTCTTACTCGGCTGTGAAAAAAGAAATCCTTATAGTAGAATTGTACTTGAGCCAAATTCTCATGTATATAGTTCTTGGATAAATTGCTCAAATACTTTTCCCGCATATTAAATTCGGTTCTAGCGAAAGGTGTCGTAAATATTTTGGGCAAGTAGGATATGTCAAAGCAACTTGGCAGACATTCTTTCTTGCACTCGTCTTTGATCGCATCTATTAGAACCAGATCAGCTTTGGAAACGCAATCGAAGTCGGCAATATTGCACTCGCTAGCATTGCTATAGATCATTGGTAGATAGTGCGGTATACAATTGCAGAGTCTAAGCATAAATTTAGAATTACACTCCATCTCACAGTTGCGCCGTGTATAGTATTTGTAATAGAAAAGATCCTTCTCGTCGTTGAAGTAGCACTGACGTAACTGGGGTCTAGTGCTGCGAATCGTTGGTAAGGCTTCATAGCTGACGCTGTCTATGCGGAAGCGTGATTGAAACCCTATCATAACGGGCAGGCCGGTTTCTCTTATTTGCGGCGTATCGATAGGATTGTTCATTGCAATCTATTTAGATTGGGGAAAATAGTTGTCTAAGTAAAATATATAATAAAAGATAAAATACAGGGTTTTCATTTTAAATTCAATCTTTTACAATCTACAACTACACTTTTTAACTCAAAAGCAATTGTTTTACACTTTACATTCGGCTGATTTTTTAGTGATTTGATTTACAAAAAGTTGAACTTGAAACGTTAGACTTAAAAATTGATTGATAAAAACTTGATTTTGAAGTCTTAAAGCTTGAATTTGATTTGAAAAACCTGCATGATTTTAAAAATTGTACCTTGAAACCAGCGCCATTTGTAGAAGAGCAGAAGTATTCGTTTATATTTGCATTTAGAATGATGGAGAGCCCCAGACTAGCACCCGCACCTATAATTAAATTCAATATTTTTTTTAAATATATATTTTCTGTTGACATAAATGAGAATATGTTAAGATAATAAAAAGTGTGAAACTACCATGAAAAGTATTCAAACGCTTATGCTCGAACAATACTTGAATGTAGTGGGCTTAGAACTTGCGTCGTTGAAAACGTCGAATCATTATCTGACACGAAAATTTCGGTAAGTAAACTCGCTACGTAGAGAAACCTAACTGGTTCCGACTTTAACTTTCGATAACTTGAGTACCGACAATGAGTAAACAATGTCGATAATGCTGTAGACTATATCAGCAATGCTTTTGAAACGTCGACGTCAAACTTGGCAGCATTGTTGTCGGATATGTTTAAAAAATTAGTTGATAGCATCCAAAGTAAAATATAAGGAAATGGTGTTATCCTCACATACAGTGTGTGTGTACTGAAGGCATATGCCTTCATATGTTTAATGAATTGAGTGAGAGAGAAGGCAAGAGTTTTTTGACATTCCGATCGTTCGTCTGTCCGAAAAAATTTTGAGTCGAATTATAAATACCAAATATTTCAAGTATTCAAGTAAATAACATAAACAAATGACTTAAAATGCATTGTGTAGTGAAAAATTGTGCAAGCCGGCAGAAATTAAAGAACAAGGCGATATCCTTTCACAAGTAAGTATACCGACACCAGTTGGATTTTATAAACGAAACAACATTATTTGTTGTTAAAAGAAGTAACAGGTGAGAGTTTTAATATTTCCAATTGGAATTTTGCGAAAAAATTAAAACTAGAGCCCGTTGTTTTGCGCCAATTTAGAGCGATCTCTTACTTCTTTGATAGCATCACTGCTATTAAACTTAGGACTTTAATATTGAATAAATGCACGAGGGCAAAGTGAAAAGTTGTACTTGTGAAAGTGACAAATTAGCAGATGGCGTAACAGTTGCAAATTCCATGTGACATTTATTGAGTAACATCTTTAACCAGAACTAGTCTTTAATTTTCAGACTAATATGTCATTTAGTGCTGTTTTCACACCAATCGCAACCAATAAACCCTCAATTTTCATTGTGGTCGTATGAGTACAAACCACGTCGAACGTTTTGGTCTTTCGCTTGAGATTAGCGAAAGCGAAGTAAGTACACTAGATTCTGAATTGATTGAGGTGGTTATGGAGCACAAACATATTTTTATCTACCTATCACTCTTCCTTAAGGGCGTTAGAAACCTTATGACCAAATTAATCTTGTGATAAAAATCCTGTTAAGTGATCTTAGGTACTATACGTGGGGGTATAAAAGTCGATTTATGTTTGATTTATATTTTGATTGATAAAATGGATTCATTCCAACAGCTCATCAAAAACATATTTAGGGGAAAAACCGTTATCATGGATACGTTATAAAAATGTATTATTTTTGAACTACGGGATGTCATAAGTTATGAAGTTGAGTTACTCACCTTTAGCTTTTATGGGATAATATTCTGTCGGCACTTCCTTGGGATAACCCTTTTCGGGACTCCAATCGACTGGTATTCGACCATTATACGTGGCTGACACGTACTCTCCACTCATTTTATAACTGTAAAGAATAATTGACAATAAAGTTAGATATTTAAATTGTAAAAACTATCAATAACCGTCAATTTTTATTTTAAAATTTGTTCTATTTTATATTGAAACACCTTATTTTGATATCCACTTACAGGCCCTTGTACGCATAGTACGGATGCAATGTATTAAAAGCACAGCACAGACCTTCATCCATCATCACTTCTCTAAAGAGATCTGTACATCTCATTATTTCACTGCCATATTTGCAATGCAGAATCATGTTAGAGCAGATCTGAGAATTCTACGAATAGCAAGGATATATATAGAAATAGAAAGAAATCTTTTTGAGAAGTACTCTTGAGTACAAGATGGGGAGTAGAATTTCTGCTCTTACCTTAGTTATAAAATTGGCCAAAGTATCGTTGCGTCTAAGTTGTTTAACGTTTTTGTAAGCGCTAAAATTGAATGGGTCAAAACAGGTTCTATGCAAATAAATACGATCCAGTGAATCCCTGAGTGTTATCAATGATAAATACAAATATTCAATAGATACAAGTACAACAAAATTTGGGTGCTAAATAAGACTTACGGAGGTAAAGATTCCACTAAACTACGTTGAACTTGATTCATGTTGCAAATGGTAATGGCTGGGAAAGGAATGCTGGTAATAAGTGTAGAATATGAATTTCTTCCAATAATAACGGGAGTATTTTGCCACTTTTCGTATATCTCTTCCGCCAGGTTATAGGTTACAAAAATAGAAGTAGCAAGAGCGAGAACGAAAAACAAACTAATATTAATCAAGAAGTTAGTACATTCAATTAAAAAATCAATTATTCTTTTTTTTTTTTTAGTCTGGCAAGACTATAAATTTAAATTTATGTTTGAATACAAAAAATATTACCCACCGCTCCAATAACGAAAGATCGTCATCGACAACAAATCTTAAACCATGCAATGAAGTTTCACTGAAGAATTTTTTTATATTTTTTGAACAATACCTCCATTGTTTATTTTTTAACCTTTTAGTTACGGATTTCATTTTGTTTTGAGCGTTTCAGGACTTGTTTACTGACTAAATTGCTCAGAGTTTGTTGCTGCTTTTTATAGCAGTTGGCTTACATGAATGTTTCCAGTTTTTCATTAACTTTACATAATGATTATCAAGTAATTAGGCCTATTTTATAATGTTCCGTTTAACATTCCAATCAATAAATTCAATTATCAGAGTAACACAACACAATTTTAATCGATTGAAAGTTCATTACAAAACAATTAAATGTCAGGCCAAAAAGTAATTTTTTAAACTGACCTGCGAAATCCTAAGTTAACAAGAGTTTTTAAAACGCAATTTTTTGTAGAAGTTATGCTCCTTGATACTCTCTCGAAATATGGACTGACAAATCTCGACTGACATTATTTTAATTATTTTTATGGAATTTGTTTTTACAAGTAAACCTTTAATTACGAACGTATCTATTTTTGTTCCATGACCACTAATTACACGAATTGCTTTATTTCAAGGTATAATTATATAATAGTTATATTTTCAAGAGTTCCATGTCCACCCAGGTGGAAATTGAAATTATGACCTAAGATTTTTTTAAACTTTGTGTGGGTACATGTAATGTAGCCAAAAATATTTGATACTAGCGGTATGTGGTGTGCGTTACTACACCCGGAAACTGTATTGGAAAATTATAAAACCCTTAGTTTGACATCACGCTCATTGTTTAATGACCGTTACAGTTTCCCCGTAGCAGGACATTACCGAATAGTAACTTTATTCTGAGTTTCAATGTTCTTTGACTCTTACTTCCAAAGCTATTCAATATAAAAAATTTGGATTGTATGGGCGTATACACGCCCCCTTGTCCAATGTCCTTCTCGGTTTTCTGGTAGAAGGACATTACCAAGTGGTAACTCCGTTCTGAGTTTCAATGTTCTGTGACTTACTTCCATAGCTATTCTGTATCGAAAATTTAACATGTATGGGCAGAGCTACGTCCCGCACAGTGATGCAAAAGAACAGTTTGATTAGAACTGTTAAAAAATATCCTCTGACCTCAGGTTTATTTTTTTACTTACCTCAGCTTTCTACAAAAAATACAAAAATTCTTGAAAGTTGACCAGAACAGTGATATTTTTTAATTTTTATTTATGCATTTTGTTGAATACTTGATTATATTATTGAAATATTTCCCCATATCCAAAAGAATTAAAAATTGGCATACTTCATTAATAAGATCTATTTTGTTGAAATAAAATATGTTAAATTCAATAACGTATATTTTAAAATGTTGGTGCTATAAAACGGTATTTAAGGAAGGAAAATAAAAAAAGGGCCATCTCATATTTTCAAAACTTTTTTTAATTTAATAACTATTATGTCTACTTTGAGCTATGGGAATGCCAAGGTGCGCAACTATTTTTTTATTTTTTTTTTTCTAATCTATATGATGGTCCTCAAAATGCCTGTATAAACCAGGTTCTGACCGTTTTGTATGAAATGTATTGAATGTGAGGTCGATGAGAATGTATGTGGGGTTTGAATATTCCTAACACGTCACACAATATTTTTACACTGGAAAAAAAATATTTCAATATTTATTAAACATAAAAAAAAACTTTTAGTGGATGTTTCTTTTTTTTTTTTTTACAAACGCAAAATTTGACAAACCATTTCGTAAAATAAAAAAAGCCACTTCATATCGGCAAATTTTTTTATTTAAAACTTTTTTTATTAATAGCCATTAGGTATACTTTGAGTTCTAAGAGTGCCAAGGTGCAAAAACTTCCGGTTGCTTTGTTTTTTAACCTATTTGATGGTCATACATTTAAATGCTATTTATTTAAAATTCAAAACCAGGTTTCAAAGGTTGTACCAATCGAATTACTTAGGCGCCATTATCCAATGCTTATGCCAGTTTTCCAGCAGTAAGAACTGGTCCAATAGTAACTCCATACTGAGTTTCATTGTTTGCGACTTTGTTTTTAAGAAATTGCTACAGTTTGCCTGAAAATTATGGTGTATTATACACCCACAAACATACATAAATTTTTATATACATAGGGGGCATTATTTTTGAAGTGATCCACCCAAAATTTCAAAGTACTCCGATTTTGATGAAATTTTCACCATGTATAGTTCTTAAGGTTATACGTTCAAGACGTTAATTTTGTAGGACTAGAATGACGGAATAACTTTTTACAGGGTGTTTAATTTTTAAGTTTAGTGTGAGAATGTGAAAGTAAAACTGTCTTTAACTTTTCAACGAATGAACCGATTTGACTAAATGAAACGTCAAACGAAAGAAAATTAATGAACGTTTTAACTCTTTTGTAAGAATTTTGGAAAAAATTTTTTTTTCTATAAAATTTTTTTGAAAAATAAAACAAAATTATTTTTTCAAAAAGAATACCCCCTACGATTTTTTTCGCAACAATTTTAAAAAAATAATAAACTTATTTACTTCAAAATGAGATATCATCCAGGATGGTATCTCTTAGGGTTTTGAAGTTATGAGCATTTATGCATGAAAACTTCCAACTATTTTATTTCATCACACAAAAAAAAAAAGCTTAAAGTCACCCAGCTAGCATTTCCAATTGCGTAAGAAACCTCCGTGTGTTAAATCTTAGCTTATTTAACAAAAAAATAGATTTATTGTTTGATTTTGTGAAATCTTTTTATTTATTATAAGAGAAAATCTTAAAATTGGAGTCTTGTGAATACTTTTTTAATATATATGACTTATCTTTAGTTGGAATAACACAGTGATATCCTTGAGTTCGAGGTACTGTTGTTGCTTGTGAAAACCTTATTTTTAAGATATCACCTGTCGTTCCTTGATCTGCTCTTGAACTGTAAAATACTTCTGTTTTATTCAAATTTATTTTTGCCCAATCATACAATGCTTTGGGTGTTAAAATGTGGTTTTTTGATGAGGCTTGTAAACTAGCTCGTGCTGCAAGGCGTTTTAGATTTCCGCCTATTCCGTCGCATGGACCTTTACCATGGGCAGTGGCATGAAAATGTCATTCCGCAGCTATGCCAAAATCGCATTCGTGATGGAGTAAATTCATGGAATTATACTTATTTTTGAAATGTTGTGCAGCACCATCGGTAAAATAAAATATTTTTGTTGAATCGAAATCTTTTTTTAAAAAATGTATTATAATTTTTTGGTTATCGTACACAGCAACGGTATCATGATTAAGTCTATCGGATAAAATTGCCAAACTTTTAATTTGCAAATCACCTTTGTCCTTATAGTGAATTACCACTGTAAATATTGAACATTGGTCGTTGTTCCAATGAAACGATTGAGCAGCATTTTGTACAACAAATGCATAGTTTTCTGCAAAGTCGCATTGAATTAAAAACTCGTTTTCCTTAAGACCATCTTTTAAGTTTTTCAGAAAAGAAGTCTCTGTGTTGGCTATGAAATCATGTACTTTTAGTTTTTCCAAAAGATCGCACACATGATCAATGAATTCTTTGATGGGCTTTGACGTTCAATTTATTTGATGAAGTCTTACAGAAGATTCTTACGCAATTGGAAATGCTAGATGAGTGACTTTAAGCTTTTTTTTTGTGTGATGAAATAAAATAGTTGGAAGTTTTCATGCATAAATGCTCATAACTTCAAAACCCTAAGAGATACCATCCTGGATGATATCTCATTTTGAAGTAAATAAGTTTATTATTTTTTTAAAATTGTTGCGAAAAAAATCGTAGGGGGTATTCTTTTTGAAAAAATAATTTTGTTTTATTTTTCAAAAAAATTTTATAGAAAAAAAAATTTTTTCCAAAATTCTTACAAAAGAGTTAAAACGTTCATTAATTTTCTTTCGTTTGACGTTTCATTTAGTCAAATCGGTTCATTCGTTGAAAAGTTAAAGACAGTTTTACTTTCACATTCTCACACTAAACTTAAAAATTAAACACCCTGTAAAAAGTTATTCCGTCATTCTAGTCCTACAAAATTAACGTCTTGAACGTATAACCTTAAGAACTATACATGGTGAAAATTTCATCAAAATCGGAGTACTTTAAAATTTTGGGTGGATCACTTCAAAAATAATGCCCCATAGATTATCCATTTCTGCAATGATTAGTGAATGATTATTTATTTTTACTAAAGAATTTATTAAAAAATGTTTACCCTTTTCTTTTTTGTTTGTTTTCTATTTTTTTTTTGTTTATTTATAAGTAGTTAAAAAATTAACAATGATTTTTTTTTGTTAATTATTTTTTTGTTTTTTTGAAAATTTTTCAACCTTTTTTTGCAGTGTACAAATAATACAGTATGGCCATCAACAAAATTCAAAACAGATACAAACTTTATTAAAATTCTATTAGAGGAGCTTCTTCCGTACTTTTCAACTTCCTTACACCGTCACATTTTTTAAGTCCCATGCGTACTGTGTAAGTGGTTACTTTGCCATAACGTCTATAACGCCTATAAGAGGTGTGGTAGGCACAGAAATTTTGTATATATTCTAAATCTTCATTGTCAGCTGAGTTGATTTAGCCATATCTGTCAGGTTGTGATCACAATTATCTTCGTAGTTTTGGAGCTTGGATCGTTTTGGATCGTGTAGAAATTCAATTACTTCTATTCAATTATCTTCTATCTTATGCATCGATTTATAAGGAAATAAGAACAAGTTCGCAAAATAAGCATAATCAGATGAAAAACTTGTCAATAAGTTTTATGAAAATGGTCAAATTTCCTAAAGTAAAAAATCTCATCTTGAACCAAACCAATCAGTTTTTACAATCAAAAGAATCTTTAATTATTAAGGATGGACTAAAAGGAATGAGATGAACTCCTTAACAATGTTTTTTTGTTTTGAGGGCTTATTACTGCATTATCATATCAATTCCTAAAATCCCGCAACACCACCATCCTTACGATAATCTGCATTTGAGTAAACTCCATCATCATTTCTGACAATGCCGCAAACAGCGGAACCACGTTCCCGATACCGGCTCGTTTTGTGTCCTAGCTGCTTAAGAGTTCCAATAAGCTCCTCCACCAAGCCGAATTCATACTCCAGCACATCGGGCAACAATTGATGATGAAATCGGGCAGCATCTATCGCCTGCTTTATGTCCTGTTTAAGCCAAAGTGTTCTCACCAGCAGTGGCACTAAAGCGGAAATAATTTTAGTGCCGCCAGCAGCACCAACAACCAGATGTACGCGTTCATGCTGATCGGTAACTATGATTGGGGTCATGGAAGACATGGGACTATGCTGAGGTCTTAGACGATTTCGACCTGCAACAGTAGGTAGCCCAAAGTAATTATGTTGCCCATCGATGGAAAAATCGGACAAAGCATTGTTAAACAGCACCGCTGTGCGCTTGCCTGTGAGACCGCAACCAAAGCTGAGGAAAGGGTATGAATATTATTCAATATTATAAGTTTTTTCCTGCAACTTGCTAGAAATTAATGGAGCTTGTAGCCGATACAGCATCTCCGTTTGGTGCCAGCACCGAAACATGAGCGGTGCCATGCTCCACGCGCGAGATAAGCTGCATATTGGCACCATAGTAGCTTGGCTCCGAGTGGGTCTCGCTGTCATCTATTAAATTGGCCAAATGTGCAGCATATGACGGAGACTTGAGATTGTGGAGCAACTAAAATTTATAGTTCAAAATAAATCTTTCTACGTCCCCAAAAATAAGCATACCCAACCTTTTGATCAGCATTCTCATCCAGCTCCCAACGCTTGACGAAACCAAACTTTAGAGCTTCGACTATACGATGCACATCAGTTGCATTCAACTCACGTTTTACTCTCTCGAAATCTTTGCGAAATTTCTGCAATATATTCATAATAAATCCCACTATGTGGCCACTACCAGGTGGCGGTACCAAGTGCAGCTTGAAGCCACCACCCAATGGCATCAGAACAGAAGCTTTAAGTTCAACACTTGCTGAGCTGAAGTCACTTGCATCTATGGTAGATCCATGTGCTTTTAAATCAGCCAACAGCAACTTGGAAAGCTGCCCGTTATAGAAATCATTGGGACCATTTTGTGCTAACATTTCATAGGTGTCACAGAGTATAGCTGACGGCATGATATGTGCACCAACCGCATGGAAACGACCTGTGTTTAAATTTACGAAAGTTCTACGTAAATGTTTATCCTGAAGCACATTTTCCTGATTCGCTTGTAGCGCATCGTTCTGATGTTTGGTCAACCGGAATCCAGTGCGACATAAATCGATGGTAGGTTTGACCAGTTCGGCCCAAGGTAAGCGTCCGAATTTTGTATGTGCCTCAGCATATCCCTTTACTTCATAGGGCACCGCAATTGTGTGAGCATTTCGAATTCTTTTTGAAAGGAGCAATGACCCGTTTACTTTGCGGGGCGCTCGCTCACGTGCTAAAATGCTATAACTTCGTTGCTCCGCTTGAATGTAGACATTCATGAGCAGTCCGCCACCTAGGCCCATGCTCTGCATGGCCATGAGACCATTACACAGCAGCGTTGCCACAGCGCCATCGACAGCGCTGCCACCAGCCACTAGAATTTCGCTGTAATCGAAGAAGAGTTAAAATAAAATTGCTTTCAGCATTGACTTCACCGCTGTACCTGCCTATGTTGCTGCAAGTGTTGCTGTCGGAACAAATGGCTGCCTTCTGGAATACATGTAGAACTGAAGATGAGGCAGGCAGTGGCAGTTCAGGATCTGGAGGATGTAGTTTTTGTGGCATCTCAATCGATTGCAGCACTGGGAAAGTTTTTCTAGTAAGTTTGTGTTAATTTTAAAGATTTTGCTTACCCTCATTTCTGCCGATGCGTACTGCAATATACAGCAGCCAGGATATCAAGGACACTGGCAGGAAATAATTTTGAGCTCTTAACATTTCAAGTTCAAAAGAAGTTTCTATATCTTCACAACTTAAACTCCATAATGAGTGTTTAGCTGAAATATATTTTCACATTTGCTGATTATTTGCAAGGATTTGCAGAATGTCAAAGCCAGATGGCAAAATTATTTGCAGACATGCGCAGTAAAATGTGATTATTTTTCGAGTGCAAGTTTTACATCCTCAGAGAAATTTTGCATTATGCTAAATATTTATTTTGTTGAATTTGAATATTGTTTTTATCTCGAAATATAATTATTTAAGGTTTTTAATTTTCACTCCGATTCAGGAAACGATAGTAAAAAATCACATCATCCAGAAGAAAGATGGCACAATTTATCAATGGATGTATTGAGTTGGTTTGCAAAAAATTTTAGATTTCAGGATAGCAAAGTATTAGCTGGTTTATGACCATAGAAATAGTATTTGTTTTATTATCCGAAAAATGTCATGACATTAGAGATAAATGAATATAATGCGTTAAAAAATTTAACGAAAAATAAACGCATACTGTTCAATTCTTATTAACAGGTCACTGCAGTCCCAAACTTTTTTTCCGGGTGACTCCTAGCCTCATCTGTACACCCGTAAAAACCACAGTCAAAATAAAAAAACGTTTGTACACGAAAGACCCCATGTGTCACGCGAAGGGTTAAATGTGATGTTTCATAGGAGAAGGATGTCATCATGTGATGTGATGTTTCACGTTATCTTCCCGGATTTAAAGTTCGTAGTTTTACATTTCTTAAAATTACATATTATTCTGAACAAAAAGACACCTCAAGCATAGAAAAATTTCAAAAATTAGCTTACTTATAGCATTTTGAGGTTCTAGCATGCAAATCTCAAGTTTTGAGATATTGATGTTCAAAGTTTGACAATTAAAAAGGACCTTAAGGTTTTCTGTCTTTAAGGAAGTAAAGGGCGGGACAAATCCTTTTTGCTTGGTATTTCTGATTAAATAATCTACTTTAAACCGATTGAAAAATGCTCAGAACATGTCTGGGCAGTATTACTACCTTAACCTGAAAACCGATAAAATTTACCCAAACGTCTATTTTAAGCTCTCCTCAAAAATTTGGTCTGGTAAGATAAGGTCGCTTTTCATGTGAAACATTACAAATGGCTGTACACAAATGATCGAGAACTGGATCTCTACTAGTTCTATGCCGACTCCGAACAGCTAATATGCATGTCCTCAAGAAGCTTAACATGCCAGTATTTACTCTCTAAGGTCTGCAGAGAGGTAATTTGTGATAATTAAATGATCTACGAAAAGTATGCTGTAGCATTTTTCTCAGCAGTACATGTCTGAATCTGTAAAGTTCTCTTCTCAAAATTGGAAATAAACTATTTCAGACGAGCTAGACATTAAGGTCATTCACGATGTGGTGTATTTGGTCTTGTGCTGTGTATTTGTGATAAATGTGATATATGAGGCAATGTGATATTCACTTAAATAAAACTTTATAAAATATATAACGAAAAAAACCTATTGGTAAATTTTATTTAATGAAAAAAAATAATTCATTTTGTGGTTTCAAAAATAAAAGATTAAAAGACAATGAAATTAAATATTTGACGAAATTTGTTTTGTAATAGAGTCTGGACCGTGACATTATGTTTGAAATACTATAGTATTGAAATACCGCCCCAAAATCCAAAATTATCCAAAATATTATTATTATAAATTAAGTCCCATAAAAAATTAACAATGGTATCAGATCGCATTATCTCGGTGGCCAATTGACATCGTCGTTACGTAAAAAACGCGTTCTAAAAACAAACGCGAACAGAAAAAAAAGCCTCTTATCATACGACCATAGGTCTTCTCATAGACGATTACTGTCAGACCTTCATTGTTTTTGTAAAAATATGGTTCTATGACTTCTCCAGTTCATAATACGCACCAGTGACTTCTTGTAGGCGGCCTCTCTCAATTATTTTTATAATTGTTATAAAATGCGACTTTAATAAAATGTTATGGATTGTTTTTGGATCCACCCAGCGAAAAATGGGTGTCAGCGCGACAAAGTGGGCACGCAAGATTTATCACTTACATATGTATGTAATAGTTTTTAATAGTTGGATTTTTAACCGATTCATTTTTATAAATTGCGGACAATAGACTTATAAAATAAAAATTGCAATGATAGGTATATTTGACATATCAGAGATGCCAAAACTAACATATTGGTTTGAAACCACGAAATGGATGATACTGTATATTTTTTAAAAAGAAAGTTTCTACGATAACGTAAAAAAAAAATCTTCGAATACGAGTATGATAAGCCTCAAATACATGTTGTATATTTTTGAAAAAAAAACTACGCCACATAGAGAATACCTCTTTTTAAGAATCATTTTACGACTGCATTTTTGAAATAAAGTTACCAAAAACCTTAAAAGATTGTTCTTAAGAGATACATTTTCGAAACTTTTATCAAATTGTAACTTTTATCAAAAACTTATCCTATCAAAATGTGACTCTTGGTTTCTACAAAAAAATAAAAGCGATCTTTGCAATCGGCTGATCTGTATTTTCGCATTTTTTATCTGGGTGAAAGGTGAATCAAACACCATCTAGATCTGGATCAGAGACCGTATTTACTTCAACTGAAAAGGGAAATTGTATAAATTTCTAAAAAAAACTTCTAAAAATGGTGTACATTTTTACAAACCTCTAGACCTCCTCATACAAACCTCTAGACCAGTGTGGTGAGTTGAGCGCAACAAGTGTAACATTTGAAGTTTTTATAAGATTTTGGTTCGTTTGAAGAGTTTAGTGCTGTTGAGTGCATACTTTTACTATTCGCTAAAAAGTGTTAAATCAGCACACATTTTCTTCAATGAACCAAAATATTCAAAATTCACACAATTGTACGTAACTTCTGCTCAAAATGATAACCCCGCTACCGTCATTAAAAAGTTTCCCATGATATCCTTTCTATCAGGTACTTATATAGTTACAGTACAAAAACACATCTATTTTTTTGCTACATAAATACTGCACGACATATGTTTGTATGTATATAATTATTGTTTTATTACTAAAAAGCTTTCTCCAATACTTTCCTCTTTTTTTTATATAGGTAGGTATGTATATCTATAATATATATGTATGTAGTATAATTAATTATTACAAAAGTGAAAAAATTTACATAGGTGGAATTTTTTGTTTCTTTAATAAATATTTATATAAAAAAAACTAAACATTTAAAAATAGCTCTCTTAAATAATCTCATATTTGAATAGCATGAAATGTATGCATGCAAGCATATCTCGACTCGATGTCAGGTAATTTAAAAACCTGCTACGCCTCCTTGTTTGCGATAGTCTGCATTCGCATAGATGGCCGTATCGTTTCGTACAATGCCACAAACCACCGAGCCACGATCTTTGTAAGCAGTCGTTTTGTGTCCTCTGGACTCGAGCAATTTTATAATTTCCTGGGGAGTGAAAGCAGTAAGATCAGTTGCAGTTAAGTTATTTAACTATTTCAGAGAAATTTGAAAAAAAAAACAATACAAACCTCACTAAAGCCGCCATCTTGATATTGTAGAGCATTCGGCAGAAGTTGGTGGTGGATACGCGGTGCATCGATAGCTGTTTTGATGTCTTCATCGAACCACAAAACTCGCGCAGCCACTTGCACAATAGCGGAGATGATCTTTGAACCTCCCGCGGCTCCAACAATTAAACGAATATCGCCCTTAGGATCGGCCAGTAACATGGGTGACATTGAGGACATGGGACGTTTGCGTGCGTCGATAAAATTACTCGGCGCTGGTGGAAGACCGAAACTATTTGACTGTCCAACTACGGAGAAATCGTTCATGCCGCTGTTGAAGATGATTCCGGTGCGCTTACCCGCTTGTCCGGCACCAAAGCTGGCAAAAAAAGCGGGTTGGTAAATTAAGTATTTTTATTTTATTTTATAAATTAAGTATTAAAGAAATAAATTCGACTTCAAGAACGGTGTGTGAGTGTAATACTTACTAATCATTTACAGAGCTGGTGACAGATACGGCATCTCCGTTGGGCGCCAAGACCACAGTGTGTGCGGTGCCCACATCATCGACACCGGTATATTGAGCACCATAATCGTAAATCTCCTTGTGCACCGACGAATCATTGATATGGTTACGGATATCTATGTTATACTCTGGATTGGTTAATTTGCTCACAAGCTAGGATAAAGAAGTAGGGGTTGTTTGGTTAAAAGATTTTTTAAGGAAATTTTTTAAGAAAATTTTTTATTTTATTAGTCAAACAAAGAGACCCATTAAAAAAATATCCGATTTCGTATTACAAGCCGGTCAAAGCGTCTAAGAAACGAAATACCTGACTTAAGTTCAACTATTTTGGTCAATGTTTTGCTCTCGTCTCTACTTACCTCTCGCACGTCATTGAAACGTAGATCGCCCAATTCCCAACGTTTAGCAAAGCCAAACTTCATAGCCTCTGCAAAGCGATGCAATGTAAGAGCTTCATTTTCGGCGCCAACCAGATCGGCTTTGGTGAAATTGAAACCTTCTAAGACACTCAATATATTAGCAACCACGGCACTACTGCTGATGGGTGGAACAGCATATAAGATATCATCGCCCAACTGCATGGTTATGGAGCTTACAAGATCGGCACCATAAGATTCTAGATCATCGTAGGTTATAGTGCTGCCCAATTCCTTAAGATCCTCTACCACAAGACGTGCCAGTGTGCCATTGTAAAAGTCCATGGCACCATTTTTTGCCAACATGGTGTAGGTGTCGCAGAGTTCTTGCTGAGGCTTCAACTTTGTGCCTACGGGATGTAGTTCACCGCTGCTGGCATTTATGAAGACCTTCCTAAAGTTGAAATTGTAAATTTTGAAAACTTTTAACTGCAACTGTCTCAAAACTTACGTCAACACGGTATTGTTTTTAAGATGTTCCTTTTTGTATTGCAAAGCATCCCACTGATGTTGCGACATATAGAATCCCTCATTGCATAGTTTTACCGAAGGCTCAAACAGCGTCTTCCAGGACAGTTTGCCGAAACGTTCATGTGCTCGATGATAGCCCATCAATTCGCCTGGTACTGCAATTGCGAGCCCACCATGCAACGAAATTTTAAGATTGTCATCAAACATCTCTGGGTAGGCCGCAAAGGGCGCTACTTCTCGTGCGTCTATGGAATATGCATGCTTATTGCTTCGTGTGTAGACATTCATCAACATGCCACCACCAATTCCCATGCTCTGCATGGTCACAATGCCATTGCAGAGAAGTGTGGCAATAGCAGAGTCGACAGCGCTGCCACCTTGAGCTAGAATGTTGCTAAAAATGAGAAGATATTTGTTTAATTTAAGTGGAAGTGTTGGGGGAGGTCGCATAAGTAGGTAATTATAGAAAATTTTCAATTAAAGAAAGTTCGAATAATTGTGAATGACATCCTTATTTTAAATAATTAAAAGGAATTTAGTTCCATTACTCGTACTTACTTACTTACATTCACTTATTTACTTACTTAATTACTTACTTACTTACTTCCTGTCCCAGTTACGATCTATTAAAATTATTGGTGCTTACACCGAAATATCGTTCGAAATTCTAATTTATTTCTTGTATCTGATAATTTCTGTAGAGAATATTTTACACATTCTTAAAGTTTTTTTATAAAAACCATATACTTCCCTTCATATACCCATGATTAATTATATGGAGTTTTTAGTATGCTTTTATGTCTTTAATGGCAGGCTTCTAAGGCTTTGAAAATAGCACCCACAGCCCTTATTAATAAACAAAGAGGCAAATATAAAAAGAACGAAAATAAAGGAACACAAATGGTTCTATCCCCTGCTACTGAAGAAATCATAGTTAAATGTGTCATTGAAATGGGAGAAAAGGGTTTCTGGTAGCACAGACACAGCTCTTGAAATCTGTTGCAACACTGATGGTAAATTTAAGGGGAGATAACTATTTTCAAAAAGGGCTGTACCTAGGTTAAGGTGGTACAAACATTTTTTTTTTGTCACGCCACCTAGTCATTTTCACTAGAATTCAATTAACTTGAACACTATGGAGAGCATTGTAACGTAGGTAGACTTGCATGATTAGTTTTTCCGAGTTCGTTCGTATTTGTCAATTTACTGGACGGAAAAAACGACCTATAGCAAATATTCAACACTGACGACAATGGCTTTAATTTGAGTCTCAAAGAATGGAAAGAATAAATACTTTATTTTTAAAAGTAAAATCCTAATAATTATGTGTTGTATGTAATACCCGAGCAATTTGAAAAGTCAGTGACTTTTTAAATAAATGTTATTTTTTCGGAAAAAAGCGTTTTATTTCTGAACATGCATAGTCTCCTTTTAGATCGATACATTTAGTCCAGAGTTTTGTTAATTTTTTTATTTCTTCCAAATAAGAGGTTTTATCAAAGTCCTTAAAATAGGCGTTTCAGGGATGACCTTTTTAATTCGATCCAAATCTCTTACCGCCGAGCCATTTTTTCAGGTTTGGAAATAGCAAATAGTCGCACGGGTTAAATCTCGACAATATGGTGGATGTGTTGGAGTTCGAAGCCGAATTTATGGATTTTTGCCATTGCGACTGCAGACGTGTGCATCAGTGAAGCACATTTTTCTTCCCCGGTCATTTTGGCTTCAAATCAATGTCAAATCTGTTCAATAGATGTGAATAATACTCGTATTCGCCGGTAATCGTTTACCCTTTTCAAGGTAATCGATGTGAATGACGATGTGAATGACCTTGTTGACCGACAAACAACTTTTCGGTCTTCGTGGGTGAACGTTCACCCGGATAAGTCTACTACTTTGACTGTTCGTTGGTCTTTGTTGGTTTGTGATGTATCCATGTTTCGTCTACGGTTACAAAACGGCGCAAAAACTCCTTTGTATTGTGATTGAACTTCGCAAAGTAATCCTTTAAAGTGGTCACACGACTGAGCATGAGCAACCGCGGCACCCATCGCGCGGATAATTTTTTCATGTCCAAATATTCATGTAAAATGTGATGTTATCTTTTAGTTGAGATGCCTACAGCCTCAGCCACCTCACGCATCAATATCATGCCATGGATTTTAATGACGATTTCTGGAGGAGCGTCTCTTGTGCAGGTACGACCTCAACGGAATTCAGTAAACCACCTTTTAACCATTGAAATTGACAACTGAGGGTCCACATAGTATTTATCCACCATTTCCTTTCCATTTTATATGCAAAAATTAGTGCTTGATGACAAAGATAACAAGATGGGAAACTTAAAAAACATAACCTCAAAAAAAGTTTGCATGTATTAGTGCGATGAAAAATCAACCCTGAATTTTACTCTTGTTCTTCATCGGCCGCAAACTCTCAAAAAAATCACTTTGCAACCCCTGAAAATAATGCATATAATCTATTTATTATGATTTAAATATTTGAGTTGAGTTGCAATAAACTGTTTGCAACCAAAACTGATCACTAAGTCCCTTTATTTTAGTCCATACATGCGTTTAAAGTTTGCCAATTTCTTCAGTTGTTGTATTTGTCAACATTTTTAAAAAATTTTAATTTTACACAAACCCCCGCTATTCTACACAAACCCCCGCTATTCGAGGTGAAATTTAAAAAAGGAACGCTCTTGTTCTTCTTCTGCATTTTTCTGCTGAAACTTCGTTTACAAACAAGAAAAATAATGTATGGATTGAGTGTTTGAATATTTAAATCCTTAAGTTATGTTACAGGAATCTGTTTAACACTCAAATAATTACATGCATTTTCTTATTTTAATCTTATTCGCCTAACAAAGTTTCCAAATTTTGCCACTTGTTGTATTTGTAAATAGCTTTTAATTTTCACCACGACCGTTTTGTAAAAGTTCTGTTATTTTTCATCCCACCAGAGTTGTCAACTATCATTGTTTTCTTTGAAAATTTGCTTGGTTGGAATAAATATTGCTTTGGTACGAACTAGCATTTGTTTTATCTATAAAATTTGTAAAATTGCTTAGATTATGTATTTGCGTAATATATTAAGTTTAAAGTCATTTCACATATTATTCCATTATTTGCTATAAATATTATTTTTCCATTTATATTCCTACGGCTCAGTCCTCAAACTAATAACTCCAATTTATATCATTACTTATCCTTTCTGAATTTTAAGGGAATATCTGTTACATTTATGGAAATATTACGGACACTTAATTTTGACTCATATAATAATAAGAAATTATGAGCAATAATAAATGTATCTTTGGGCAAATAATAAGAAAATATTTAATTACACATGCTTTTATTATTTCAACCATGTTATTTCTTAAAATTCAGACTTTGAATCAATTAAGTTTACCAGCTTATATATTTTGACTTCCGTAGACCGAATTAATTTCCTATGATCATAATTGCTGATTTATAAGAGAAATTTAGGCGTAGCTATCCTAAAAACGAAATAAAAATTAAAAACCTAATAAAAGTAAAAATTAAAAGCTATCCTAATGAAGATAAATTGGCAACACTACTTCTAACAGTTGAATGGAAAAAAAACATTTCATTCATAAATTCACCCAGCTGATATTATTAACCTTTACGATACATGCACAAATTTTTTGCTTTTCTTAAGGAAATAATGTGGTTTTTTATGTATAAAATCTTATTGAACATGAAGCTAAAGCACAAAAATAAATATTTTTAGCATATATAAGAATATTTAGAGAACGTTAGATATTTTTGTTGTCGTTATAAAGCCAATCAATAACAAACGTGTTGGAAGGGTTAAGGAACATAACCCGAAACTGACATTCACCTCACTATTTGTGGTGAAATGGTTTCTCTCGTATGTGTGTTTACTTTTTGCAATTTTTAGATTCCCCACAGAAGTTTCCCATCTTGTTATCTTTGCTTGATGAGTACACGAAATGCGCTTTTTTCCATTTTCTTCAAAATTCAATTTCAATGGCCGTCTGCTTTCAATGGCCGTCTGCTTTCAATGGCTGTCAAACACAAACTAAATGACTCAGCTTGCTCAAAATTTGACAGTAGTCTATAAACAGATGGTAGTTGACAGGACCGGTGTTGCACTAAAACGTTAGTATGCGGGAAATTCAAAAAGTCACTGACTTCACAAATTACACTAGTATAGGTCGAAATTAGGTTACTGAGTGGTCGGTATTAGGAATAGCTAGTCGTAATTAGAAAAAATCGGTCAGAATAAGGACAATTTGATTATTTTACATGGTGTTGTACATGAAATTTATTTAAAAATATTAATAAAACAAATTCTATTATTTTACTATTTTCTTTATTGGATCTCTGAAGCAGAAAATTAATTTTTTGTGGATAAAATATCTTTGAAACGAGAATAGATATAAACGCAAGAAGTTAAGAATTACCAATGTGGTCAAAATAATGCCGACTTAGGTTGTTCGTTTGTTTGTTTTTTTTTTTGAGTTACCTGAGAGGAATTTTCAGAAATAGCTCGCCTTCAAAGATTTTAAGTATTCTTAAATATCCTGATCTACTATAATCACTAATTTTTTCCAACTTGTTGAATATAATTGGTTGAATTTCTAAGGACATGGCAACAAGTATAGACCGAAAGAACCAAAATTCGCTTCTTTGGCTTCTAATTATGTATTCCAATGTGACTTCTACTTACCACTCAAAAAGTCAGCCGCGACAAGAAATTCGAAAACATATTAAATCTACAGATTTTGTTTCCTTATAGTTTTATAAAATGTCAGATACAGATGGTTCTTGCTCACGTTTAGCAACTATTAAATAGTTCACAGCTATCTCAGTCTGAATGTACTTTACATAGAACATTTTCAATGTTTTTCTCCTTAAAAACCACCCACTTTTGTTTTATTTTGTACACACTCAATATTTTCAAGTTTATTGCGATACTTCAACATTCCTTCAGTTTACGAGTATTTGCTCTATACTACCCTCAAACCTAGATAAGGGTGGTTTTTAATAATGCTTAGTCGAAATTTCTACACTATTTTCTTAAGCTCCACTGTCACTTTCAGCTGTCCAGTTGTTTCAAGGAAATACTTTTTACACTAAGACAATTTATTTCATAGCCTACCTTCCAATTTCACTGCACACTGCTTTGTCCGAACAAACGGCTGCCTTTTCAAAGACACCCAGCTTAGACTCAAACTTTGCATCTACAATGGGTACATCCTGTGGCATTGATGTTGTATGTGTTGCAGCCGTAGAGCTTTGCTTCTGTGTGTTGTTATCCTTGTTGATTGTTGTCATTTCCTTTTCCGTTGTCGTTGCCGTTGCCGTTGAAGTTGTCTGTTCCACGGTTGTGTCAGCTATTGTTGTTGATGTTTTACTTGTTGTTGTTGGTGTTGTTGTTGTCAACAGCATAATGGGGGCTGCTGTGATGGTGGTGCTGGTGACGCCAATGGATGCCATTTGTGTGACGTTGCTGTCAGTGTCACTGTCAACGTGACTTGTTGCATTGTTTGTCACAAGCGTCGAATTATCATCTGACAAAAGAGAATTAGAAGAGTTGGAAGATTTAGGCCAGTCTACAAAAACAAAAATAGCCCAAAACCAAAACCAAGAAAAAACAAAAACATAACAAAATAGTGAGAGCCAAGAAGAGAGAGAGAGAGAGAGAGAATAAAAGAAAATGTGATAAGTTGCTGATGCAGTAGTATAGTGGAAAAGGTATTTTCTTCAACTTACCACTAAAGCACAAGCTGATGATAACATAACTAATCAAAGCTATGCCAATAAAGCAAATGAGCACGATTGTGAGCTTCTTCATCCATTTGAGCAAATTGACGCGCCTGCAAGTATGCAAAATTTGTTTGGAAAGAATTAAAAATTATTCAAGGTTTACAGCATCCAACCAAAGGGTTGCCACATACATTTGTTCTCTTCTCGCCTCCTCTGCCGCTGCTGTATCGTGTATGAACTCGCCGCCATTTTTTTCCTCATCATCAAGTCCAGACGCGGACTTGAGTGGAATTTTATTCATTGCATCGTCGTTGCTGTGAACCATTTTAAAGCCATCCGCTCTGTTTTAAATGCAATAAAAAACGATATGTTTACAAAATGACTTTAAAAAACAGATTTTATTTCACACGCCTTAACATATGCAACAAATTAAATCACTTATTTATCAAACATTCTCAATAGAAAGAGGTTCCGAACCCACTGACTGCCAGACACGAACTGACTGAGGGAAGTTCTATATCTTTCGGTATCAGTTGTGTTAGAGTCGAGCAGGATACACAAGTTGCTGCTGTGTTGGTACTGTGGTGGTGATGGTGGTGTATTCATTAAGAGGCGATGTTGAGTTTATGGGTGGTCCAATGCATGCTACATGCACAGGCGCCGCTCTGACTGCTCAATGCAAAATATAATTACTTGTATTTGCAATTACGATGTAGTGATTACTTCTGAACGGAGGAGTCGTGAGAAAATTTGTGGCAAGCGCAGAAAAAACAAGACAAGCAACAAACCAAAAACCAAACTGACACAGGAATGCCAGGAATGGGAGCAAACGGGGCGCGCACTCAGAATCTGGGTCGCCTTCTGTGCACTTTCATTACGGGAATTGCTTCAATTACGGTTCGGTTAGAGCAGAGGAAGCGCGCATATGCTCAGCGTTGCTGCACGCGAATGTGTTGCGTTGATGTAGTTGTTGCTGTTTTGTTGCTTGTGTGTTGAGCAGCAGAGGCAAAGGACCTCCGATGGCTCTCCTTCGCATGAGAACAATTAATGTTTGTGCAAGATTGTATGGGGAAAAAAAGATGAAAATAAATATAAAAACAAGCAGGGTTTTTTTTATGCACTGTATAAAATGAAGTATCCAGGTTATGGGAACATTTTAAAGTGTGCTCTACATGTAATTAAGGGGTTAAAAGATATATTTTTGTAATTGCAGTTCAAATTGACATATGTATAAATATTTTAAGAGATTTGAATTTAATGTGGATTGAGTTGGTTGTGCACTTCTGCTGTCAGGTATTTGTACACTCAAAGAGTTTTTCAATAAATTGACCAAAACTTCGCGGAGAGAAATAATATTCTTATATTAAGAAAATATTTTGTTTGATCTAAGAAAATTTAAAATGAAGCCTCATTTGCTCAAATCAATCAAATTAAGAAAAATAAATTTTTGAGATTAATTTCTATAATTGAGTAAAATAAATGATTGCTTGAAACAAGTATAAAATACTTGATTCTAGAACCTGAAACAAGACTTGAATCAAGAAAATATTTTCTTAACTTATGAATCGCAGAGAATTATTTTAGTTTTCAGCAAATTGTTTACTGGAATGAAGCAAATTTTTCTCACTTCAACTTATATTGGTATGCTTATAATTCACAACATGTTTACATGAAAACATGTTTAAGATGGATTGACAAACTATGGCATGGTTCGAAGGCGTAGTGTCTTGCCTGTTACTTTACTTGGAAACATGTAAGCGTCTACAAGATATATTTAGTATATTCGAGTAGACATCCTAGATATTTGCTAAAGGATTTTCATTTCAATAAGAAAATTAAGTTTCTTATATCAAGCAAAACATTCTAGTTTTAATTATATGAATCAAGTAAATGATATTAGTTTTCAGTTGATTCTTTTCTTGAGTCAAATAAATTTTGCTTACTTCAAGCAAAATCAACTTCTCAAATCAAGCAAATTATTCTAGTTTTCAGCAAATCGCTACTTGAATCAAGCACATTTTTCTCACTTCAAGCAAATATTTGTCTTGAATGTAGACAAAATATTCTTGAATTTTAAGCAAATGCTTCTCGAATTAAACATTTTTTTGTCTTAATATCATGTGTTTTAAATTTGGTCAATTCTAGAAAAACAATGCTTGAATTGAGAAATTTACGCTTGAGTGTAAACTGATAACCTATTTGCTTGATTCAAGCATAGAATGCTTGATTTTTTTCTCTTCGTGATATTACTCCAAATATATTATTGATGATAAATTAGTTTTGGTTAAACGTAGATTACTACAGGGTAATTCCAACGGTAGTGTAAGTAACAAACGATATTTTCATGTCAGGATAAAGGTTTATACAATTTTTTCTTTCCTACTTTGTTTTATTTTTATTACAAAGTTACTCTGAGACTTACAAAATGAAGAAATAATATAATTTTTACAGGGGTTTTAAAATTTAACGGGGGAAAAAAGCAAATTTTTTGTGGTTACTGACACTACGCAAAATCCATTTCACTGGAATTACCCTACATATATTTCTGGAATAAATATTTATAAGGACAGAATTTTATCTTTATTGCTTTTCGAAATATACTCTTTTAGGATTAATGCGTTTATCCTATTCCGCTTGAGAGACTTCCAAAACATAGTTTTTGAACGCATCAACGTGATCTGGCTTCGAAAATCCTTGTCGACAAATGTAGAAAATACCAAAAACGCAATTTCGAAAAAAAACGAGTTACGCCTTTTCTATATTAACCCTCTGCAACTGACGTGCTCCAAATTTAACAAATTCCTGACTTGGGGTCTAGCAGACCTCACTTTTAAACTGATTTTTTATGATGAAGTTTCTGACTGTAACTCCCTTGACCTTATTCCATATAACAGCTAATAATTATTAGGCTAACATTAGAATAAAATTTGAAATAAAATACTTTTTTTTAGAGATAAAAACGAATTTTTTATCTTAGAATTTCACGTTTGTACGCACGAAGTTTTGATTTTCGGTGTCTGTCACACTACGATGTCAGCTGCAGAGGGTTAAGTCATCGATATGTAGCTTTACTAAGTTCTCAGTTGTAGCATAAAAGGCACTCCAGTTGTATGGGAGGTGCTACAGCCAATTCTTCAGAATTCCTTAAAAAACTTTGTTTTTGCTGTTTTTATACTTAAAACACCAAAAATTATCCTAAAAGTTCACAAATTTTTCCATGAAGTTTTTCGTTGGGCTTATACTAATTCGTTGGGCTAATTATGTGGCGTCCCAGACAATGGCAAACCTCAGAGAGTATTCAAAATGCCATGTAAAGCTTCTTGAGAACAAGAACATTCCGTTCATCGCCGTTCGGAGTTGGCGTTAAACATGTAGGTCCGGTTCTCGGTCAATTGTGTACAAACTTAATAACACGCACAACACAATTGATCATAAGAAGCTAGGTCAAAGTCCTTTCCAGGGCTGAAATGGCCAGTTATTTATTTTTTTTTATTTTTTTCTTATACTAATCGATGCATTTATGTTGTGAGTTCTGATGGGATGTAGACGGTCTGATGTCCAATCCCAACCATATCAATCTACTATAATTTACCACTAAACTACACATTTTCTAAATTCTTAGTAAAATATAGCTTTCATTAGTGGTTAGATACCTATTCCGTTATTATACCGGCATATACAAGGGAGGTGCAACAGCTGTTTTGTTGTATTTATTAATTTTTCATTTTTATTTATTGTTAAAATAAAAAAAAAAATTATTAATTTTAATTTTAATACGAAAGTTTCTTTCGAGTCAAGACATCAGTTTTTGTGAGCTGTAGTTTAATGGAAGTGAGACCACAATCCGTGGTCTAATACAAATATTTTCTGAACGGTAGTTTTTTTTTTGGTATATTTACCTATATTCTCAAATTAAAGATTAGAGCTTTGATTAGTATCAAGATATTGCATTATAGCAGTAGGTGTTTCATGTAAGGTATCACAATCATTTGTTCAATCTTGTCCATATTTGTTTTGGCAGTGTGTTCAGATAACGTTAAAGAAATTTTTTTATTTGTGGACGAAATCTTTCATAGCAAAAAAAAAAAAAAAAAATAAATAAAAAATAAAGGTTGACCGTTGGAATTGTATGGGAGGCAGCACAACCGATTTTATCTTGTCTCTAATTTTGTCTAATTTTATATCGGCTAATATTTATATTTATGTTTATATTTATGCCATATAAACCTATTTTGACATATATATAAAAATTATTCCAAGATATTCATACCTCTCATCTCTAATATAAATATTTTACATATCATCATAGTAAGGAGCACAATTGGGTTACGCAATGACCACTTTAGGAAGTTATTATAACTCTGTATTTTTCTTCAGATATTGAATTGAGCCCGCTGGTAATTTCCACTTAATCTGTTGCTGCAGGCTTGAAAACACAGGCTTTGCTTTAATTTTAATTTGGATATCGTTGCATTTTCATATCTTTTTTTTTTAGTTGGTTCTTCCAAATTTTTCGACTGTTGAAATTGATAAATATTATTTTTTTTCTTATCAGAAACATCCAGACATAAATGAACAAAAAGAGTTTTTATTTTATCTGCACTCTAACTACAAGAGTCCAGACACTTAAAATTTGAAAACATTGCACAAGAAATGACTCATTTGAAAATGAGTTATGATAATTTGAAGTCGTGGTTATAGTTAAGGTCAAATGCGATAAGTGCATTTTTAAAGAATAGAGATAAAAAGTACCCAACATGCCTGTGACGCTTCAGTGCCAATAGAAGCAATGACTTAAACATTATTTTTTTTTTATACACATTTTAAAGAAAAAACATTCGAGTTTCCAAATAACTGATAAAATGCAATTATTTGTAACTTGACAACAAAAAAAAAAGTAAAAAAAAAAATTAAAAAGGAATACTTTTAATCTCTATTGCTTTGTGACTAAATGAAGTTTTAAGAATATTGATGATAATGATGTATGAGCAATAGAATCGGTAACAACACAAGTCCAAAATTAAATATCAAAATTGTGTTATTTATGAGAAAAAACATAAAACATTTATCATTTATTTATAAGAGTTATATGTATGCAGAACTGTGATTAAATGTGACCATATGTTGATGAATAAATGTTTGAAGACAGTTTTATGGAAAATTAACTTTTTTTTGTCAAGAAAGTAACCTTAATGTATCCTACTAATGTTACATTTATGGCTCTAGTTCACGAGAAGACAGTTTTTGGTGAGACTTTGAGTTATGAGATTTCATTTCGTGTTTCTTTCTACCGAAACGAACGCGATCATGGATGAGAGCGCAGATAAGACTTTTGATGATCATGAGACAGTTTGTGAGCAGAACACGGCAAAACTGAAAGTTTCACTTGAGACTATCTATGGAACTAGTTGGATCATTGGCAATTTATTGAGTTGTGAGAACAATAATCCAAATAGTTACATAGAAAATCCCAGTGAACCTTCAATGTTACTTATAGATTTTTTTCCAATAAGTTCACAAAACCTAAAAAATTTCGAAAAATCCAACTATTTCCCAATGTAGTTCATAGCTTCTAATGATTTAACTAGTACATTATTAAATCATGTCGAATTATAATCAAATGATTAACTAGATAATCTACTTGGTTTATTTTATTGCTCAAAAAGTCCACAAGGGTTAAAAAAAATGTGCAATAGACCACAAAAATAGTTGATATTCGCCAAAATAGTCCATAGAACCAATTAAAATTAATCCAACTAGCTGTATGTAACTACAGTAAAACACATTTTACAAAAAAAAAAAAAAAAATAAAACTCGGTTTTGCCGAAGAAGTCCAAAGTTCCAATATAAATTCCTCTAACTCATCTCTGAGCTCTATATGCTCTCTTGTAATGCCTGACATTCATCGCTATGTACTGCTCATTATTTATCTCATAAGCTTCAAACATCTCATTTGCGTCAAGAAGAACTTTATTTAAATCAATTTTCTCAAATAAAAAAAAAAAAAACAATCAAGTTTCATTGAGTATCCTTCATTTACGCAAATTGTAATTATTTTGACGTAGTTCCTTAGCAATTTCAAGGACTTTGTTCTTTTTTCTTCTAAAGCATGTGAAAGAAATGTGTTTTCTTTAAGAATTTACAAAAACAAATATGTTGCACTTTTGTTGGTCAGTGGCATGGCATGCATTAAAATTTTTACTTCCGGTTTTTCCCTAACAAACCCATCATTAACGTCAGTCAACTGCTCTATGCTCTAAATCACTTTTGATTTTTATGCACATGGTGCAGGTATCGGAGGCAATTAGTGGGCGCTACTTTTACTCTTTTGTTGCTGATTTAGTGTACGTCAGATGCTTATCTTGGGAAATTTTTATTGCATGCAATTAACATGCAACAACTACAACAACAACAGCAACAACATATCGACAACATGACGGCGACGCACAGTCATGTTGTAGTAAAAATATCATTGATATGGAAATGACGTGTTGTGCTCTCTCAACAGCCACAACAACTATGCTGAAGCAGCAACAAAAATTGTGTGTGTTGGCCAACAACATTTAATGGTTATTTGCAGAACTTGGCTAACGACTTATTTCAAGTGTTGTAGAAAGTTTTAAAAGCACTGAAATAATGCAATTTTGGGCATGCATCAACAGTTGCAGCGTGTGTCATAAAGCCATCAACTCTGGTTGCATGAGTGTTGCATACAAATGTCACCAAGCGACCCTAATCAATCACCTACGAGTATTAAAAATTTTATGGCAATACAACCTACCATAGCCCAGGCCAAAACCATTGTCATTAATTTCCTAAATAAGCAGCAAATGCAAGTTGGAAGTTGCTTGATTTGATTGAAGAAATCAGTTTGTAGAGAACGTGACATGTTCATCAAGTGTCATAGCGTACGTGTAAATGACTCACTTAATGTCAATAATTATTTTATTTGACACTTGCGCGCTTCTACTAACTGTAAAAAAAGATGTTTATTATTCCCGTTTTAAAGTATTGCAAATTAAAAAAAGTGCAGCACAAACTGCAATTTAAACTAGTTAGTTTTTACATCATTCAGTTATGTTCTAAAGAATTAAATCATGAAATTTCGTTGAAGCAAGATTTATGCGTTGGTGTAATTGTTTTTTTTTTAATTGTTGTTTTAATTGTTGTTTTAATTTTTGCATTTATCTAATAAACTTTTGTATTGAAATTGTAAACAAGCAATTGCTAAAATTGCGGTCAGAGTATTCGTCAAGTTTGCAGTAATTTTTAAATTTACACGATGACATTTTGTTTTTCTATCTTTGTCCCAGACAATGATTTCTGACTGCTCTATGCAGTGTTTTTAGAATAACCAAAACTTCAATGAAGGTCATTGGTTGCGTTCGAAAATAATTGAGTAATTATAAGTGTCACATTAATTAATTGCTTTACAAAACTCTTGTCTATGTTACTGCAGCGAATTGTAAGAATTTTAAGTGTAGTCTGAGAGGCAGAACATTAACATAGCCTGCGTAAGCATGGGTTAAGCTATTTTTACAGTTTCTTAGATCATAAATCAAATGTCACAAAGTAATTTATATAAAATGCCATTAATTATATTTGAACTCGTGCACATGGTTCGAATTTTGAACTTGAAAGGCTTTGGAAGTATGCAGAACATTTAAATTACTTGCTGAGCACTCTAGAATTTGAAGCAGGTGTATTTTGGGCAATATCAAATTAATTAAAAAAAAAAAAAAAAAATATAATGTAAGTTTCATATGTCATATTCGCTCAAGTCTAACAGAGTAAGACATATTATATAACAAAACTATATAAAACCAATATTTTATAAGATGTGAACAAATGTGGCATCATACGAATTTGAAAGTACGGCAAGTGTTATTCCTCTACCTTAGCCATTTCTAGACCTTCAATATCTTCTTCACTTACTTTTTTACCCCCATCATCTATACAAATTATGTTATAAACTGTGCTGTCTTTTAAATATTGTAGATTAGAAATTTAGACAAAAGGTAAGGACTATCGCCGGTGCAAGAATTCAAAAGCAGAACCTTATGTTGTAGAATTAAATGTGCAACCTCTTGTATCACCGAGGACGGAAATTTGTTGATTTATTCTCCTCCAGCATTTCACTTAAAATGTGAGTTAACGTTAGACAAAAATAGATATATTATCTAAAAAAGGGTGTGACTTTTTGAAGCAATATATTTTTTAATACCAAAAATGGCTCCTTTTCAGAGCCTTAAATATAACGCATTTTTTTAAGCCAGTACAGTTAGTTATATCAAGTCAATTGTCAGTAGTCGGGCTGGTGTATTCATCCGACTAAAGTTTTTTTTTTGTTGTTTTTTAAATGAGTCTAATTAGCGTGTTACGGTCATTAGCAATCTTTGCGTCTCCTATAACATTGAACAGTTCCATCCGTGAAACACTGCCCGAAATTGTGTTTTATAACTACTTAAAGAATGTGTTCTCGGTTTAATTGAAATACATCGCCCATTCCATGTATAAAGCAAACCCTTTTTCAAAAATTGACCTTTTGATTTCTTTTATTTTTTTTGGCTATAGGCTTCTATCAAACTTCTATCCCATCCGTAAAGCTTTCTTGCGTTTGTTATTTGTTTCTCAAATGGTCTTTGTAGACTGACCATCATGGCATTTCGTTACCTGAATGACGAAACTGTAATTTTGTGAAAAATCGCTATGTCGCACGTGTAACGTCATCAAAATGTATGAGTAAAGTGTTGGTTTTAATAAGATAAACGGCGATAGAGTTGCGAAAAAGCAACTATATTTTTGCGAAAAGCAAAATTGAAATTGCAAAAAAGCATATAAAACACCACCCTTAATTTATCTTTAATTAAAAGGTAACATTCTTCCTCGAATTTAAAAAGAAAAAATTGTGCATTTTTTTGAGAAATTAGCCAATATATTTTTTTTAAATATGTTGGCAACTCTGACATCAAAAATCCAAAAATTTCAATATTTTTTCCAAAAACGAATTTCCAATACCTTTCTAACGTACCTAACGAAAATGACTCAATTCTAACGTTTTCAGATGATGGCCAGAATTGAAAGGTCCATAACTTTTAAACGAATGGTGATACAAAAATAAAAAAAAAAAAAAAGAAAAGAACTGATGTTCTTAGAAGTTTAATAGTAGCCTATAGCCAAAAAATAAAACAAATCAAAAGGCATAAGACAGCCCCGTTTTGCGTTATGCGTGAAATAGACGAAAGCTTTATAAGAAGTTTCTAATTTATTATGAATACACCCGTAAAAATATAGCTCAACCCTTTTTTGATCAAATTGGCTATCCAAAGAAACTATTTCATGGAATAAATAAAACAAATTCGAGCATCAATTAAAATCTCTTATGATTGTAAAATGTCTTGGATAGTTATGATTTTTCCAATAATTTCCAAAAAATTATTTCCAATTATCCTACTGACATACATTAAAATTTTATTCAATAAACTTCGCTCCCATTCAAACTCAATTGGTAGTATTTGTTATGGTCAGAATTGACGATTCAATAAAAAGGGTTAGCTTTGGTCACAATTGTTTCGTCAAATGCTTCCGTGTTTCATTCCGAGATACATATCATCGATTTAATTTCTTCAAAAAGATATTGATATTAATAAAATTGCATGTTATGAGTATATTAACCTGTCGTAAGAATATTCCCTCGGTAATCTACTTAAGATCTCCAGCTCGCATAAATTAATTTGTTTATCATGTATCAATTATTGTAACCACCTACTAATATTTGTTAAATACAAAAAATTTATTTAAAAAAAAAGAATCATGATTGTAATAACAATCATAAATATGTTGTTCAAAAGAAATCAAATAAACTCAATTTGTGAATTCAAAATGAATTGTTAAGAACGAAAATATTATATAAATCAAAGTGTGACCTAGAAGGTCCATATAAGGCAACATGGCAAGACTACGTCAATTGTTGCAAACAAAGACAAAAAGTTTCAAAACCTCAAATAAAACTTAATTAAAATTAACGTGTTTGACGTTTTACACGCGTGCATGTTATACGTGTACTTGTCTAACATACGTTGAAAATTATACAACAGAACCCTTTACAGTAGCCATGTTTTCAATAACTCTTGAACGTATGTTTAGGAAGACTTACAAAGAAAAACAAAAAAAAATAGTTTTCAAATGTTTGGCAAAAAAATTGTTGTTTATATTAATTGAATAATATTATCATTAAAAAATTAATTTACATGAACTTTTGGTAAACGTCTGCAAATTGAAAATTAATCTAAAATTTGTATGAATATGAAATGATTTTTGCTTAAAAGGTGTGTCCATAAATGATGATTTAACATTAGTTTGAGCCATAGCCAACATCGGTTTCTCATATTTAACACCTGCTACTGCATAATTAATGTACATTAATTTGCAGCCCTTAAGTGAACATTGAATTTGCTTGAGGCGTAGCGAGAATTGCTCACCTGTGCCAGAGGGCTATTTCCGCATTTCGGTTAACTTTTTTTTTTTTTTTTATTGTATTTGGTCCCACTATTATGCCCCAAGACAAGGTCACATATGATTCCCAAACTATTTTACAAAACCCTTGCAATCCTCCCCTTATCTGTCTATGAAAATCAATTTTTAATTAATTTTTTACCAATAGCAGGATTTCTCAAAGATCAAAACCGCGAACAAGATCTCAAAAGCCTCGTTTAGATGTTGTTTCATAACTCATTCAAGCATCTTGCTAGAATACTCTAACTTTGTTTGAAAGTTATAGCACAAATCTTCAGCTACATTTTATTTTAATGCTTTGTCGCGAGAGGCCATATCTATACATCCCCTTAAATAGTCTTAGATAAAATAAAGATGAATATTTTTTTAAGTAAGGGCCATTTTTAACCATGTAGCGGCAGTGTCGCCAGATGAAATTACCACCAAAATTTTCTTTTTCTCACAAATTACCACACTCGCAAAATACCTCAAAATACCATCAAATACCTCAAATTACCACAAAATACCACAATACCTCAAATTACCACGAAATCCCTCAAATTTTCTTTTGAGGTATTTTGAAGCATTTTAATATTTTGTGGTAATTTTAGGTATTTTGTGGTATTTTGAGGTATTTTGTGATATTTCGAGGTATTTTTTTCCCACCCGTGGTAAATATCGCACATGTGGTATTTTTTCCCACGCGAGAGAGTTTTACCACAAAATACCATGGGAATTCCCACATCCAACAATCGTTGAAAAATACCATAAGTACTATTTATCGTGCTTTTCTGGCAACATAGTGTAGCGGCCTTTGGTTTGGAGAAATACATATAAAAATAGGTTAAAATCTAGATTTTCATGATTGCGGTATTGATACTAGTGTAAAATTGTGTACATTCAAAACCAAGTTTCCGGGCCGAGACACAATAATAAATTCTGTAAATTTATATCTTCACTAAGGGAAATAACGCATATTAGCATTATCCACGCCTGAGTATAAATTTTATTTAAATATTTACGTGGATAAATCAAATGTTTTCCTTACAACTCGTTTTTTTCCCGTATTTGAATTTTATTTATACCACACACGTACACATATTCCATACAAGCAAGCAGCAACATCATCGCACACGTACACACATATTCCGACAAGCAGCAACAGCATCGCACTCTGTTCCTGCAGTATATTTCTTGCAGTTGGAGGTCTTATAGTTCTCATTTAGTTAATATTGCAAGGGTAATATAACCTGTAAGTTTGGCAAATATGATTTGCGAGTGCGATGCATGATGAAATCATGTAGGGTGGAGTGACAACTCGGTATTTTCTCAAGAAGTTCTTGAGCCGGTTGTCATTTACCTGCATAATTTCCTTCTTATTCTCTAGCTTACTTTTTCTGTTTATAGTTAATACTATTTTTGACATTTGATGCCATATTATTGCACCAACTGTCAAAAATAGTAAAAATTAGAGAACGAAAAAAGTAAAAAGGAAAATAAAATATACCACCAAATGGCATTCGATGGACACAGCTCGTGGCAAATATTCAAATAAATTGTTTTTCAATTTCAATATTATTATATATATTTTCCTTAAATGCGATAGTTTTATTTTCAAATAGTAAATATTTAAATATATTCAGCATAATTTTAATATATTTTTTATTTATTATATATTTTATATATATTTTTTTTTCTGTTTAAATATTTTAATATTTTATTAATTAAAAAAGTATTTAAATAAATTTTAAATATTTACGTAGTCGATTTAAGTAAATGCGTTCTTGGTGCAAAAATGACTCGCTTTTTGGATAAATTAAAAAAGTTTTTGGATAAATTTAATATTTTTTTCCCTTAGTGTATTAATTTTCCTGGTTTGTTTGCTCCAAAATTGTAACAAGGCTATTTTGATTTCCAAAGTTTTCAAAGGTCGTGACACATGACACAATAGCTTTGCGAAAACTTCTTTAGAGTTCAAACTTCATCTCGGATTTTTACAATTTCGCATAGTATACATCCAAAAATTAATTTAAACTAAAATGTAATAGTAATAATATTTTAAGTATTTTCTTGGTTTTAATGAGAATAAATATATACAGAGGTAGATCTGATCATAATTTAAATATTTTTTTTTAGAACGGAAAAAGACATAATTTTGAAATTATGTAGGCATATTTGATGATCTTCAAAAGTTAAAAAAATTTTTTTTTGTATTTGTTGTGGTCGTTGCAATTAAAAAACATTAAATAATGGAGTTCCCCCTAATTTAAATAAAAAAGGTAATGAATATCCCTCTGGGAAATGGAAACATTCTATAGAATGAAAGAAGAAGTTCCTTTCGTTAGACACTCCATTTATTTTTATACATCTTATGTCATTTTATGGAAACATTCCTCTTCGCTGTCTTAAAAATGATTGTGGAAACATTCCTTTCCATTGTCTTTAAAATTAATGTGAACACAACAACAAATGAATAGCGATTAAAAATGTTTAAAAAAAAACCCTACCTACTCGACTACCGAGCCTGTCTTATTATTCGAGATTTTATTTTTCGAAATAAATTGAAACTGAAATTGAAATTGGCCCAAAACAAGCAAAAGTTTCCACATGCATTCTTTAAGAAGCGGTTTGGGAACAACATCAATTCAAAACTACTCAAAAGATACCAAAATATACGTTGAGGAATGTTTCCCCATTACTTCTAATGCTACTGTTTCCACATACATTCTTAAGAAAGCGGTTTGAAAACAACATAATTTAAAACTTCCCATAAGTTTCCAAAAGAAACTATGAGGAATTTTTCCAAATCACTTCCATATGAAAGCCTTACAATTTTTCCCAGAGGGATGCCTGTCACTGTAATTTTACGATGTACAAACAAGAGGTATAGGGTTGCAAAGGCGTATTATTTAAAAGCTGATCTCTTGGTAGTTGCTGAATATTGACATTTGTCATTTTTAAACAAGGATCATTTTTTGATATTTTTTGAAATTTTGAATTGAATTTCTAAATTTCAATTGATCTTTTCTGAATTCCAAATGATATTTTCTAAATTTCAAATCGAATTTCTGAATTCAATTTCTAAATTTCAATTGTTTTATTCTGAATATCAAATTAAAATGATCAATTTATTTTGATCTTTATTGAATTTGAAATGGAATATCTTCATTTCAATTGATCTTTTCTGAATTGCAATTGATTTTTTCTGAATATCAAATGAAATTCCTGAACTCCATATTATTTTTTGCTGAATTTCAAATAGAATTTCTTAATTTCAATTTTATTTTTTCCGAATTTCAAATGGATTTATAAATTTTAATTGATGTTTTCTGAATTGCAATTATTTATTTCTGAATTACAATTAGAAATGCAATCTTCGAGTGGGCAACATTTTGTCATAAAATATCGACAAACGAAGAGTCTCAGCACGAGTATTGTCCAAGCGGATCAAATTCCTGGTGCAAGTGGCGTCAAACAGAAGCGGCTGGAACTGTGGTCCATGGAATGTACTATAATCTCACCGATATATTGTATATTGAATTTTTTTATCAACAAAAATAACGAAAATTTGCAATAAAAATGACATACAATTTTTCAAACGCAGCCATTTCGTTATTCTTTTTAATCAATTTCATAAATGACACTCTTAGTAAACAGTCTTTTTCATAATATGAAAATTTTATACAAACTTCTTAAAGTATAATAAATATACCGGAAAAGTTTTGAGTACTTTTTCCAAAAAAAAAAAAAAACTCATGAACATTGCCTATTTTTCGGCCTGTCTAACCAGAATGGACCCTTAAAGAACCGCCGATTTTTTGATAAATTCATCCAACAGTTTCATTCTTTCAAAATTTACTGTAGCAAAAGTAAAAAAAAAAATTACTTATTCCTAACTGAAGACTAAAGCCATCTTTTAGAGTTTAAAATCCGATTACACACATTGCATAATCGTTACTGCAAAAACATTTTACATTAAGACCCCTTTTACATTGGTCAAGACTTGAAATCAATTCTTTGCTATTCCCTTATAAACTTACCCTCTCTCACGTTGATGTCCGCGTCTTTCATCAACAAGCTCACAAACTTGATTTTAAGTCTTGACCAATGTAAAAGGGGTCTAACGATGGATCCACCAAGTTGAAAATTAGTAATTTTTTGCAATGAATTTTCAAAATTTTTCCAGCATTATTATATTACTATTCTGTAGACATCACGAAACATATTTTTGAATTATTTCAATTGATTTAATTCAATTAAGAAAAATAAAAATAACCACACACATCACAATGTCAATTATTCAGTTAGACCGTTAAAAACTCAAAACATATCTAGCACCAACTTTGATGTCCCATAGTTGTCTTCTGCCACAATTTGTTTTGCTTTGATTTCAAAATGGAGCAACTTGTGACAACTAAGACTTAATGTAAACAAACATTTGTATTTAATCCAGTCAAAAATAATCTGACACCTGCGGATTAGCTTAGAATTTCAATGGCAAAAACAAAAAGAGAAAAAAAAAATCGATAGATCAATCAATCAATTTGTATGCGTAAAAAACAAAAATTCATAAACAACAGCTGTGAAGAAACATGGTAAAAAGACCTTGTTGCGAAATACGGCGAGATTTCAAATTTTGTTTGTTTTTTATTTAGCGATTTGAAAACACACGCACAACACTTGGCAAAGTACTGCTGGGTAATCGATAGACACTCAATAAACGATGACGACGAGGAGTTTTGGGCTTACTTTGATTTCTTAGGGTGGGCGAATGCGCCTTATTTTTTTTTATTTTTTTTTTTGCTTCGTTTGCCGGCTCGAAAACGCGTTCGAAAACAATCAATGCGACCGAAACACAAAATTGTCGCCACTGACAAGAATTCAACTCAACACAACTCAACTTAACTAAGGTGGGAGCGCGTGCGAGAGGGCAGAGTCAGAGCCGCTTGATTGGAGTCGCGTGTATCGCTGCTGATGGTTGATGGTCAACTAATTTAGGAATGGAACTTAGAAATAGAAGCGACTCGGATACACGCTAAAGTATGCGGTTCAGCTGTGATCGAAAGAACTGAGTGTTTCTTTGAGTGTATTTCGATGAGTGTGCCGGTGTGTGCGTGTGTGTGTTTGTGTAAGTGAAGCGTTGCAAATCTAACTGCTGAACTAACTAGCAATTTAAATGCACGGAAATCGCAAAATAGACGCATACTAAAACAACAACAAAAACAACAACAACTTCACTAACAATAACAATAATAACAACAATAACTACAACAAAACAAAACAGTAGCGTCAACGATGGCGTCGAACTTGCCCATATCAGTGTGTGTCGTCGCCGTGCTTCCTTCCTGCACGTCTGCATCTTTCTCCATAACTACCATCCATCCATCCTTCAGCTGTTTGTAGTTCAAATCGCGTCGCCGAGTCATGCTTGGGTTTTGATCATAGATCGCACAACAATCTGTTGACAGTGACACAGAAATTATAGAAGTCTCACTTATTTGTCGCTTGCCGCATCGGATGAGCGCTTGTCTGTTATTTATGCGAAGTGGTGGGGGGCTCGGGCGAGGATGGGTTAAACGCAGCACTTGGATAATCTGTGCGCTTTATTAAGCGAAAATTTGTTCTCATAAAATGTAGCGCACATTCAATTTGGAGGCCGTTTTAACCTATTTAATTTAGCGCAACAATAGAGTGGGCGACATTTTTAGCGAGTATTCGGATTTTTTTTTAATAAAGACCAATGCTAATGCGATAGATTTATAAATAGACTTTACATTGTTATGTTCAAAAATATGTTAATACCCCTTGGGAAATGGAAGTATTCCCGGATATAAGCAGGAAACGTTCCAAAGAATGTAGGAAGCATTCCCTTCCTTACGTTAGACAGTCCATTTATTTTTATAAACACTATGTCATTGGAGGGAAACATTCCTCTCCGCTTTCTTAAAAATGATTGAGGAAACAACAACAAATAAATAACAACTAAAAAGGTTAACCTGGCCGGTACTCGAACCTACTACGCTACCTACTCGACTACCGGGGCTGCCTTTTATTCTTCGAGATTTTATTAAAAACAAATTGAAATTGAAAATGCCCCACAACAACCAAAAGTTTCCACATGCATTCCTTAAGAAGCGTTTTGCAAACAATATCAATTTAAAACTTCCCATAAGTTTCTAAAACATACGATGAAGAATGTTTCAAAATCACTTTCATATGGAAGGTTTCCAATTTTTTCTAGAGAGTAAACAATACAAGTAGATTTTGTGTTTAGTGGATATTGAGGAGAATTAATGGTTGCTTCATAAATACTTTATCTATATATTTACAGCAGTATTCACAAAAAGTTTAGAACCTCTCTTACGAGGGCAATTTAATATACATAAGTCAGTGACTTTTTGAATAAATGTTATCATTTTCGGGAAAAAATCGTTGTACGAGTATTTTTCAACATAGTCTCCATTTAGATTGATATATTTAGTCTAGTGCTATTCCAACGTTTTTATCCCTTCAATAATAGGTTTTTCAAGGTCCTCAAAATAGACATTTTTTTCAGTGAAGACCTCTTCATTCGACTCAAATCTCTTACCGCCGAGACATGTTTTTGATTTGGAAATAGGAAAAAATCACACGGGGCTAAATCTGGAGAATATGGTAGCAGTTCGTAGCCCAATTTACTGATTTTTGCCATGGTGACTAGAGACATGTGCGCCGTCATTCCACCAAGGCACATCATCAAATGTACAAACCATTATTGTCCCTCTTCCCACTTCAAATCGAAAGTGTTCCTATTTTAACTACGAAGCAGAATTAAGAAACAAGTTCATGAATAACAAAATTTTGAAAGTAATTTAAACACTATAGTGTATACACTATACAAATATATTCTTAAGAATTCGGCTGTTATTATTATAAGTAACTTAAAAAAGCGTTTTTGAAATTTCTGTTGAAACCTTGGGAATGTGAACTAAATTTCTAAATTGATGTTTTCTTACTGTAAACAATTTCTCATCCGGTACAACTTGGAGAGTATTTTTGTGCGCTCAAATTATGATTGATTCGATATCTCATAGATACATTTTCACAGTTCATTGCTTTATTAAAAAACTATGAATAATAATCTAATTGTTGCGATAGTCGCAAAACGTTGAACGAGGAACGTCTACGTGATGTCTGCGCCACCACCATCACATACATGATGATGCTATACATGGACAATCTTTTCGCATGAGCACAGACTGGTCATCGCAGTTTACCAGACAGGCGGCGATCGATCGTTGTTCGTTGTCATAAACTAGAAAAGCAAGATTTTTAGGCGGCATTAAAAATAGAATTGAAGCATCAGAATGCCAACATTTGTATTCGGTCTACAAATTGATCAATATAATAATTATATGTTTTTCGAGTAAATTGCACTTTGAACGAAAATAATTTCCATATGGTTGACTCTCTGAGTTCCTCTAACATTGTCTACAGAAAACGTAGGTTTATCGTATGAAGTCATGCAACACCAACTTTTTGTGAGTCAGAATTGTATGTATATGTTAAAAATTGCATTTTAGAGTTAATAATCAATCAAACTATAATTATTTATTGCAAATTATTTATCAGTTCAATTTTATGTAAATCATTAATTACACTGTTGTACTAAATTGGTACTATTCATTGCTTTGATTTCTTATAAAATTTTTCTACAGTAGTTTTGCTTTTTAAACTCAAAACTTATATCCAAAATTGCTATCAGGGTCTGTTGCTCATAAACTACAAGTCTTGTAAAACAAGCCAAATATTTATAGCAAGAGATCACAACTTTTTGTTCCTTGAAATTATATTTGTAAAGGGTGTATTAATAAGAGGTGAAGGGTTGCAAAGTTTTATTATTTAATTGAAAGATTTTGTATTTTATACATTTCACCATGTATCTACTTTACAATCTCATAAGAATTGAAGAGACATCTTACTGATAGTTTTTGTTTTTTAAAAACAAGGTGTATATCTCTTGTTATCACACCCTAAATATAAGCAGAACAGGATAAAAATATGAAATTTTTCATAAGAGCAAAAATTCTTTGTAAACGAATTCATGTAATTGAAGTCTCTCATTTTTTTTTTAATTTTTTTATATGTGCTTCTCTTGTGTGTTTTTTTTTTGTTTTGTTTTGTTGTTGTTTTTGTTTTCTGAAATGATCAATATGCATTGCAGAGTCATTTAATTTTCTAATTTTCTAAAATGAATGGACAGTTCGCTGATTAGAGTCAACCATCAGTTGTTTTCATGGTCTTCATATTTTAGTGATTCCATCTCCATCTTCGATCTCTTGGCCATTGACTTTAACGAAAAGAAAGATAATTTTTCCGGTTATAATGTGCATTATATTGTTTTGTTTTGCCATCCACGCATTAAACTTTCTTCATTTCTGTCCTCGTTTCTTATCAAATGAAATTAAAATTACGACTCAAAAGTTGTATGGGGTCATTCAACAAGAGGTTTCCTACCATTAAAATTTCGTACCATTCTTTCAGGTAGCAATATACAACTCTTATGCGATGACTTTTGACATAGAAAAACTAAGAAATTTTCAGAACTCGAAATATTGAAAATTTACTATAAAAACGGTGAAACTATCGCGAATACGATTCGTCAAGTTCATACTGATTCCGGCCATCATCAAGCGCCTTCTCGCACAGGTATAGTGAAATGAATCGATAAATTCGAATGTTTCGGACAATAGACTCCAACTCCTGCTCGTTCGGCTAGGTCAACTGAAAATTTCGCAGCTGTAGCCAAGGGTGTGGCTGAAATCCCAGGTTTGTCTATTTCGAGACGATCACATGAATTGTGCATATCTTTGCACCGCATTTTGCACAGTAATCTTGGCCTACATGCTTATAAGGGGCAGTAGACACACAAGAATTAAAGTTTTTAAACCATGGAAAACGCCGTAGATTCGTTGATTGGGTGCTGAAAATGCATGAACAAAATCATGATTTTTCAAACAAAATAATTCTGAGTGATGGCGCTCATTTTCATCTGTCTGGATTCGTGCATAAGCAAAACTGTCGCATCTGAGGCTCCGGAAACCCAAAAGAAATATTCAAACAACCTCTACATCCACAACGAGTGACAATTTGGAGCGGTTTTTGAAGTGATGGTGTCATTGGGCCATATTTTTTTCGAAAATGATGCTTGTGCGACGGTCTCAGTGAATGAGATGGATCATTAAACAATTATACAAGGTAGGTAGGTAGGAAAAAAAAACTGTCACTTCTTCTATGATTGTATCATGATATGGATGTGATATTATTTTCGTTATTTGTACCATGATCGTTATTTTCAGCAGGACGAATCCACATGCTATAGAGCTGGTGAAACAATGGCTCTATTACGTGAAAAATTCCTGGACGTGTAATTTCTCGAAATGGCGACTTCGATTGGCCGCCGAGATCGTGCGACTTAACACCATTAGACTTTTTTCTTTGGTGCTACATTAAAAATGAAGTCTACTCCAATGATTCGGCAAATGTTCAAGATTCAGAGAAAAGCACATACCTCAAATTCAAATGCATATGTTTCCACGGTTTTTTGCCACGCTTTGAACATCCGCCACGTGATTCACTTGATTGGTCCATTTCGAACGAAGGCACACTTGACTGAATGGGGAATAAACGTGAAATCCTTGGTTCAACGCTTAAAAAAAAGCATTTTAAATTATTAGAGAGTAGCAATTAAAATATACGGAAAAGCTCCAAAAGTATCTTTTCAATCCCAAAGAACTACCACATTTACTAAAAATGTAGTTCTAAGGTAGTTCTAAAAAAGTTGTGCATATGGTCTAAAAAGGTTAAGGATTTCTGCCAGACTTGAAAAATTAAAGTTGTGATTGCATATTGCACATAACATGCTTTTATCTAAAAAAAAAAATAAATAACTGGTAATTTCAGCCCTTGAAAGGACTTTGACCTAGCTTCTTATGATCAATTGTGTTGTGCGTGTTATTAAGTTTGTACACAATTGACCGAGAAATGGACCTACAGGCTTAACGCCGACTCCGAACGGCGATGAACGAAATGTTCTTATTCTCAAGAAGCTTTACATGGCATTTTTATTACTCTTTGAGGTTTGCCATTGTCTGCAGAGAGGTGGCGGCCGTACAGAAAAATCATTTTAATTCAAATAATTTTCTGTCGCTACTGGGGTTCGAACCTGGGTCTCCAGGTTCGTTGACATAGCGGCCACGCACTTTAACCAACTACGCCACGGACGCCACAAGAAATGCTTGTAGCTACACTTTTTAAAAAGTGTTAAAACAAGTTTCATTTTTCACGATGGGCATGACTTAGCATTTAATGAATATAGTGATTGTCATTCATGCTGATTAGTGCCGATTGCTTTGAGTCAAAGTCAAATCGATTCATTGATAAATTTATGAATGAAACTGCATTGAATTGCAATGGCTACTTGTGATGGTGCAAATTGTTTGCAATTTTCTCACATTTTTATTTTTTTTTTCGGCACTTGTTTCCAAAATGTTGCATTGCGTCAACTTTGTATTTACATGTGATGTAGAGAATAAAATTAACTCATTTTATAGGCAACATAAAAATATAAAACAAATGAAGAACGCCGCATATTGCAAGTAATTTTTTTTTTATTTTTATTCTACTATAAAAACGCACAGCCAAGACAAATACACAAACGTACATCCATCCATCCATCCATCCATCCATTCATCCACCCATTCATAACAGCTAATTATAGTGGCAGGCACTTGATACAGTCGTCTTCACTTTTTTGCTCTAGCGGATAAAGCAAACATTTTTAGTTAATACCTACTAAAATTTATTTACATATTGAAAATTGTGTCAACCATCCCGAAGCAGACCCGGTGGCTATTAACCCCGTTTGTTTGTTTATTTGTTCGTCAAGTACGCATTTTTATGGCAGCTGACGCGCTTTTAAGTGATGACATCGTTCCACTGTATTATAGCAGGTGTAGCTGTGTTAATTATAGCAAGTTCTTGTAATTCTTAATGTCGCTAAATTCATTCACAAATTCAACAATTTGTTCATTAATAAAATATTAATTCTGTGTATTTCAGGTTTGATAGACAGCGATACGGATTGATTCGAAAAATGCGTTGGTTTCTTCAGTCTGCAAAAAGTTGAAAACATTTTAATAAATCAGCTTGTTTGCAGAACGCCAACGGTTTTGTTGTTGCCGGTTTTAAGATTTGTAGTATTTGCAGATATTTCGGTGCAATAGAACTGAACAGTGGCGTGTGTTGTATTTCTTATCATAAAGCGTAAAAAATACACGACCTTGCTCGTGATAGTCTTCAAAAATAACCATTATAATTGTTCGGTTGAGCTAATATTTCATTAAAATTACTTTATTAAAAATATTTATTATGTTTTGGAATGGTTAGGTCGAGTTGTCTGTCAGGAATTAAAAAAAAAATGAAACGTGGAGAATGGTTTAACAGAACGGATGTGTAAGTTGACAAAGCTTTTTAACGAAAACATTAAAGTCAGTGGAATCGCAAAAAGAAAAACAACTAAAGCGAAGTCGTCAAGTAATTTTAAATTTAAAATTAAACCTTAAAATTATGGTAAGGCTGTTAACATAGCAGTGGATGTCCAAGAGCGAAAACCTACCAAACTGAGCACGAAATATTGTGCTTATTTTTTAATTCTAATCTCATTGCCAGGAATGAAGAAACAGCCGAAGACACGTGTCCGAAATTTGAAATAGATTTTTAAAAAATCAGCAACAACTATACCACAAAAAGTGTAAAAAAACCACCACTTACAACAAAACATCAGGTTGAATTTTGAATTGTGTTTTGCACGGTTGCATATTTCTCAAGAAAATGTTAAATGAAAAAAACGATGGCACAAAAAAAAATTTAATCTTGACGGACCGGAAATTAAGTTCGTATCATTAGTCATCGTCAACATGGGGGCAGATGTGTGATGTTATGGGTCGGAATTAGCTATTGTGGAAGGGCTGATATCATGTTTGTTTTTACACGCATGAATTTCTAAGGTAATACCAATTTAATTAGCAAAGTCATTGTTAAGCGTAGGTCACAATTACCAAAAGTTCATTGATATTCCAGCAAGATAATGCGGTTGCCTATACAGTAAAGTAGTAAAATATTTCTTTCTAGACAGAATATTAAAAGGAACTGAAAAACAAATATTGAAAATTATTTCGGGCTTGAGTAGCAATGACATGAACTAGTAGAAACTGTTTATATCCCAAAAATAACAAAATAGCGTATTTTTCGGAGAATATGACTTTAGAAATGAGATAAGAACACGAGATTAGAAAAAAACTTTAAGCCCAAGGTAAAAAAATCTAAAAAATATGAATATTTTTTACTGAATATTTTGATCAGAAAAGCCAATTAAGTAGTTTTTCAAATCATTGCAACCAACTCAAAAAACGTGATTTCAATCGGGAATAAAACTTATGAAACACCTACTATTACTTCGTACTTTTTCACTTTATATTTGCAAAAATTACTTTTTTTTAAATTCAGTATCACTCGCAGAGTATCGCAGAGGGATAAACACTGTTCCGTAACTTTTTCGCCTTCACAAAAATGTATTTATCTTAAATTGTTATAATTAATATATATTTTCAGAGTAATCTAGAGAAATCCGAGCTACCAACTCAAACAGTTTTTAGTATATTCTTGTCTCGATGATGTCTCCTCCATGTAAATGACTTTCAATATTTTTAAAAAAGATGCCACTTTTTGGTCCATACTAAATTTTTTTGCTACAAGTTCAAAAAGTAAGATATTCCGCCTGAGTTACTCAATCGTGAATAGTAACTTACAGTTATTTTTTCTCAGTTACTGATTGATTACCCCAGACCTAGTCTCCGTGTTGTATAGGATAAAGCTCAAAAGCTTTACGCTGTAAATAATTTAAGGGAAGGGTTCCCTCATTATGGACAAAAATAAGGCAAAGTTTGTATTTTTGTTGTAGGACAATGAAAAGGCGTACGAACTTTTGGTTTTAATGATTATATTAGTTTATTATCAGAGAATTTAAAAAAGTGAAAAAGTTGAAAAAATTCAAAATGGCGGCTACAAAATGCACATTTCCGTGGGCCCCTGCGCGCGAAACAGGGTGTCCTAACTAAAATTCTGCCGCTTCTTGTGGTGGACTGAAATCAAAATTGTTGTTATTACTTAAAGATAATGATATTTTCTATGACTGGAACTAAAATTGTTATTATCCATGAAAATTCATTGAATAATGAACATTAGAACTAAAAGTTCAAATTTTGCTTGTTTTTTTCCATTTCAACAACGTTAAAAAAATATAAATAAATAATTCTTATACATGATGTTAGTTCAGGGCGTACAAAAAAGCATGCACTTCCAAACAGTTCTTAGATAAAGAGAATCGGATCAATAGATCAGGCCTGAGAGTTTTAGTTAGATCGGAAAACGTGGTTTCGAGATAAGCGCGTTTGAAGTTTTTTTAAAAGTTTAGTTTGGACGTAGCGCGGGTGAGATAGGTATCTTCAAGACGTTGCCATTCGAAAAATATTCGTCGGATCGAAAAATCCATTTACACACATATTCTACACATATGTGGATTTCATTTTTTGCAAAAAAAAAATCGATTTTTTAGTCCAAAATGAGGGAACCCTTCCCTTAAGGTGTATGGGAAGAGTTACAACTTTTTTCCCTGACCTTAAATTTTTGTTAGTATGGGGCTTTATATGAAGTTTTTATGCTTAATCGTACAAAAGGAAAACCTAAACCAGATAAAATAAACAAAAATTATTCCAGCTGTGTGGGAAATGTCACAGTTCAATATGATATTCAAGCCTAAACCGGTACCGGGTTCTAATGTTCGAAAATGTATTCATAACAATTCATTGATATAAATTTATTTTAGAAATTTAAAAAAATTTCTTAATAAAATACAAAATTCTATCAGTTAAAAAAAAACAATTTTAATTGAAAATTACGAATATACATAGGTCTTACACCTCCAATTTTATTTTTTTTTTATTTTAAATCAAATTCAGCACTTTAACCTTCAAATTTACACTTTTGCCAGTCAAAAAAACAGTGCAATAGTTCAATTTTTAGACTAAAAAGTTTAATTTTATTTTTATAAAGTTCAAACCGGCATACGCTTAATTGGATACTTTTTTAAAAGCCTTTTTAAAATTATGTATTTTTGGTTTTTTTTTTTGTTTTTTTAGTAAGACTTTTTGTTACTCTAAGACAATGTTAACTTTAATTTGTTTTGACCGCCACTGTGGTGTAAAAGTTTAAATTGATATGACGTCACTTTCGGAAAGCGTAGGCGGCCTATTTAATGAAAAATCATCAATACTCAAGGGCAACGAGCTATGTTATCTGCTAGTGCTTTTCATATTTACGTTACAAGCTACCGGCTACCTACTTTATGGTAAGTTCAACAAGCATATATATCTTGTCTTTCATGCAGCATTAAATTATCTATTTTTTTTTTTCCTAAATTCAGTTCAATAATTTTGTATACAATATCCATGCTAGTCTTAAAAGATCTAAACCAATAGCTTATAATAAGTTTATTTTTCACAGAACATAAAATCGACTAGAGCACACATTTTAGGCCACAAGTTTGCCTGCACTCCATTAAAAAACAAAAAAATTTCAGAAATAAAATCGGCCTCATCACTTCATCGAAAATTGTTGCTATCTGTTCTAAGGAAAGTTTTCAGATAACTTAAGAATACTTTTTAACGCTTGCTTGAAACAATTTTACTTTTTGTTTATATTTGAATTATCTAGCATCACGTCATCGCATCGCACTTGCTTTGCAGTATCTCAGAGATAGACGAACAAATTCTATACGCTGCGCTGCGTAAAGCATCACCCATCAATCTTAACGTGTGGGCTCTAGCGCGGTGGTTTCATCTGTGGAGCAAATTTTAATATTAAAAAAAAAAATAAATGAGTTCACACTTTGTTGCCTGCGAAAAATAGGCTGTATTTCTCTACAAACACTAATTTCTACGAATTCGCCGTAAAATATTTGAAAATTATTAATTGTGGCTATTGTACATTGCGCGTTTGTGTTGAGTGGATGCATCACTTGTAATGTTCCAATTGTTGGTGTGTTCAACTTGTTAAGTGCTCTTAAAGTGCACTTCAATCATGCACCCATTTCAAAATGTTTGAAAGTGCACAGGAATAACTTCTTCAAGTGCTGTGTAAAAACAAAGCGGTTATTCTACGGCAGTCTAAATTAAGCGATTACTTCTGGGGTAGCAAAAAATATTCTTACCATTCCGATGAATTCATTTACTATTAAAAATTTTCACTGACGTTAATTTTTTTAAGGTTCTTGGAATAAAATAGTTTTTGAGCAGCTTAAGTTTTAATTAAGGGGGGGGGGGGGTCTTAGGCACATTTTTTTTCGAAAATTGAAATTTTGTATCAATCCCGTAATAATAAAGATTCTACAGCGCTTTAAGCTCGTTGCGCCAGAGTGCCTGTAAAGAGTAAATTTTACTCAAAACGAGTTTTTCTTGAAACATACTTTTTCAGAACGAGCTACACAAGATACTGTAAAAAAACTAATCGATGAAGTTCATTTTTATTTTTTATTTGATTTTTAATATAATTCCACAACTTCTTTTAACAAAATGAGCGACTTTGGAAAATTATTTTTAGTTTTTATACGCAAAAATCGGGTCAAAACTAATGTAAATTTTTCACCATTTTTTCCAGGCTTTAAATTTTTCTTACACGGAGAGATCTAAGAAAATTTAAAATTAAGCCCCATTTGCTCAAATCAAGTACAAAAAAATAAATTAAGAAAAATAAATTCATAATGAGCTTGAAACAAGAATAAAATACTTGATTCTAGCTAGAACTTGAAACAAGATTTGAATCAAGAAAATATCGCTCGTTTTCTTCAATAACGTTATAATCCAAAAAACATAAAAATTAAGTTAATTACACAGCAACATTCGTTGTTCTATGCTGTGTACAATTTTGAAACGATATCTTCTTTAATTATTGCAGGAGAGAAGAATTTGTGATTCATTCACCTCAATATAGTTCCGATTAGATCGTAATATATACATATAATATGCAGTTTTTTTTGTCACTTTGTATGGATTAAACCATGTACATTACAGTAGTACTTGTATATGTGATGTTTTGTCCATATTTTGAAAATGGTGAATTAATTTCCTTTGTCTGTTCAAAACTTAAAATGCTTCTCCTGAAAAATCTAGTTTTTTGAGTTATAACGTTATTGTAGAAAACGAGCGATATGTTCTTTATTCAAGCAATCGAAGAAAATTATTTTAGTTTTGAGCAAATTGTTTATTTGAATCAAGCAAATTTTTCTCACTCCAACTTATGTTATATTGGCATGCTTATAATTCACCACATGTTCACATAAAAACATGTTTAAGATGGTGCGGATTGACAAACTATGGCATGGTCTTATCTGTTACTTTACTTGGAAACATGTAAGCGTCTACAAGATATATTTAGTATATTCGAGTACTTTTTTATGATCAGTTATCCTACATCTACATCTTTGCTGAAGGATTTTCATTATAATAAGAAAATTTAGTTTGTAATATCAAGCAGAACATTTAGGTTTTCAAAAAATTGTTTAATTTTACTTGAATCAAGCAAACTGTTCTCAATTCATGCAAATTATTCTAGTTTTCAGTGAATTGTTACTTGAATCAAGCAAATTTTCCTCACTTCAAGCAAATATAAGTCTTGAATATAGAAAAAATATTTTTAAATTTTAAGCAAATGTTTCTTGAATAAAACATTTTTCTAGCAAAATAATGTTTGTATGATAAATTTACGTTCGATTGTAAACTTATTTGATTGATTCAAGCATATAATATTTGATTTTTTCTGTCCTTTTTTTTAATATACTGATCATGTTCACTTAACATGCAAAAAAAAAAAAATTGTTTTATAAATATAAACAAAATTTTTTAGAAAATATCTTAAATATGCTTTTCTTTTTACCCGCTTTTGCCTAAAACCTCCCCGAACAAATAATGAGTTCCAATAGAAAACAATCGGAAAAGTCCCACCCACAATGGTAAAATCGTTTGGTTCGGGCATTATTTTAAAATTTTAAAATGTTAACTATTTTCTGAACATAACATTCCTTATGCCTCCTTGAAGATTCTCCAAATAATTTTATTATAATGAAAATATAAATTTGTTTTTAGAGGGTCTATCAACAGGAGGTGTAGGGTTGCATGGAAATTTAACATGGAATACTACACAGTAAAAGAAAGCATTTGTGGAGTTTTATTATGAAAATTCGCATTCAATCGCAGTTATGATGAGAGACTGGCTCAGTGTAAGATATGAAGGCACTGAAATGACTTAACCCTGGAAGGGTTCCAAAAAAAAAATATCGACACAGTGAAGGAAAGTGTAGAAAATGACCCAAGCACCTTAATTCGTCATCATACTTTAGGCCGTTGTTATGCAGACACTCACATGATCTCCGATCACGTCCTTTTTTAAGCTCTTTTTTCGTTTGGTGAGCTCTGTGATGAAAGTATGTTATAGAGACGGTCATTTGATCCCTGAACACTAGAACACTTTTTGCTACTTTCAATACTTTATTCAAAAAAGTATCACGAGTATGAGTATGGTGAGTGTTGCTATTAAGGGGACATACATATTGGTTACGAATTTTAAAAAAAAAATTTTCGGGAATTTTTTTTCATAGAAGGAAAAAAGATATCGTTTTCAAATTTTGCACATATATTTATTAACATTTAAAGAATACAAAAAATCTTTTTTCAGAATTTGTGAAGCGGTTTTTGACGTTACTTGATTTTTTAAAAAAAAATGTCAAAAAATTGACGGTGTGCAGGATATCACCAGTATCCAGTAGGAAAAAATAAAATAAACAAATTAATCCTTGTTTAAGTGGCCACCGCCTGAACTAGGATAATTTTTATCCGCCCAAGAAAAACAAAATGGCGAACAATTTTGTAACCTCGAAAATCGATTTTTTTTCAAATGGTTGCCATTTTGTTTTTTTTTTTCTGCGGATAAAAATTATCCTAGTTCAGGCGGTGGCCACTTAAACAAGGATTAATTTGTTTTTTTTTTATTTTTGCTCAGATGTTCCAGACTGGTGATATCCTGCACACCGTCAATTTTTTGGCATTTTTTAAAAAAAAAATCAAATAACGTCAAAAACCGCTTCAAAAATTCTGAAAAAATTTTTTTTTGTATTCGAAAAAATTTTTTTTAAAAAAAAATTTGTAACCTATATGTCCCCTAAGCAGGTTTTATTACTGCTTTGATACATTTCGTTTTAAAAGGGTACTATTTTCATTCAAAAACACAAATGTTGTGAATAATTGCACAGCGCACCACTGTTTTGATCTCGTGATTCCATACTATTTTCGAATCATTTGGTGACCATTCTGGGAAAAACTCACTCTCTCAAATTTCCCTTTTACACTGAAACAACAACAATGCGTGACCGTAATGAGCCCGTGAGCGTCTGATTAACAACGGCCTAAGAATTCGACTTTTCTACGTACACAGTACAGCAAATATTAATAAAAGGTTTGGCTATGCATATGTACAAGGTCCTATTGAATCAGGAAGTGCAGCCCGTCGACCACCGGTGAACCCCCGGTGGAAAATTACGACGGCAGCCAGACTAGTTCTTAGCCCTCATGACAAAAATAGACAACAATTTTATGATGTCCATAAGGCCGCGTAGAAAGCGATTTTCAGATAAAAAATTCATTTATCATGCAAAGGCGTTGTATGAAATTAGTACTTGGTGAGTATATCCGATACAGTTAATGTTATGACACAAAAAAAAAAAAAAAAAATGGATTTGTACCTTACCTTATGACAAAAATAAATAAATAAATTATGACTTCATTAGGTGGTGGAGGTAGGAGCTTATGCAACAAATATGCAATATTGTTGCATGGAATAATTACTCTCTGTGTAGAAGCGCCACAAAAATATTGTATTTAATGACAGCAAAAAATGGTTTTTTGACCTCATAACGAAAATGAAAAAAAAATTTTTTTTGGAGTCACTACACTTTGGAGGAAACCGCTTAATGCAGTGAAAATGGAACAACAATGAAAAAACGTTGCATGGAGTTATAACTCCGTGACTATTGTCGCTACAGTAAATTTTATGAAACGACAGTAAAGCTGAGGTTTTCGATCACATGATAAAAATTTTAAAATAAAATTTATAGCGACCTTAGGAACGCCTTAAAGTAACCTTAATGTACCAAACGCAAAAGCAAAGAAAAAAATAAAGTAAAAAAATAAACAAAAAATTTAATTAAAATTAAAGTAAGGACAAATATTAGAACAAGGATTTTGATAAAGATACGGACAAGGAATAAGATAAGGAGCAGGATAGAAGCTGGGACAAAGATTATAGCATGGAATTGGAGAACGATTACGATAAGAATTAAGACAAGGATGGGGATTTGGACATAGATTAGAGCATGAAATAAGAGAAGGATTAGGATAAGAATTTAGATAAGGATGGGGAGAAGGATTAGAACAAACCCAAATAAAAAAATTTAAGACACGACTGGGAATAGAATATGGACATGGAATAGAACAGGATTTGGACACACTTAGGACAAGATTTAGGATAAAGATTGGGAAAAGAAATGTGATTAGGATTAGGAAAGGGACTCCAAGAAAGATAAGGTTGTAAAGAAAGACAAAATTGTACTTTGATTTAAACAAGAGTTTGAAGGTAGGATGTTGCACAACTATCAGAACAAATATAAGAATGAGGATAAGGATGAGTTTAGGGACAAAAATAAGAACAAGAATAGAGATACGCTCTTACGTCAAAGCCTACGGCAGTGTCCACTTTACAGCCTACTAGAATTAAAAATATGTTGAAGTTACATTTTTTATTCAATCCTTAATCTAGCTCATCTCCTAGAACACATTTGCTGGCACTACAGGGACAATGTTATCACAGGTAAGAGCTGGTTAATAACCAGCGTAATATTTTCAATGATGTATTTATGAAGTTTTAGGCAGTGTTTCATTGAAAAATTTTTTTGGAAGAACGAAGCTCAAAAAAAGAGCTTAATTCGCGTTGCCTTCGATGTTACTGGCTTAACAGACTAAATCTTTTTATGATCGGAATTTGGTTTTGAAATATCAGGAGGAATTAGTTTTTACTTAAATTATGGAAAAATAGTATAAATTTATCCTATATAAATTCAGAACGTTTTATCAAAAAATCCGAATGGTACCAAATGGTATCTTTTTGATACAATTTTCGAACTAAGACCATCTCAATGTTTTTTTAGGTATTTTTTGTGATCTTTTTTTTTTGTATATATTATTTTGTTTCTGATTTTTTTGTTAATTTCTTAATTCTAAATGCTCACAAATATGCATTATTTTTTTCTTGCAAAAGATATTTACTAAATATAAATATAATTTTTCCTTCACTTCTTCAATCCTCAAAGCATGCATTTTCTTAGAAATTTATTAAAAACTGTCACACTAAATACTAACGGCTGTAATGCAACTGAGGTTGTAGATGCACCGATGCCACATGTAGTGGAATGCATTAGAATGCTTTGCACGTTCTTTGTATGACTTCGAAAAAAAAAAAATCGAAAATATTCCTTGCTTCTGCTACTGTTGCTCAAATCAAAGAATATAGTTGCAAGTTCTTATTTATGCAAAGAAAAAATTATCATAAACGTTGTTAAATCACGCACACTGCAAACATGCATTTACGTATGTGTGTTTAGCTGCACTTGCAAAGATACAATCTTAAGTAGCAAATTAGCAACAATTTTGCAGCACACGCGAACACGCGGAAAACTAGAGAAAATTATTAGCAGCAACAAGAAATACGCAAAACTTAAGCTTTATATTAAATGGACGCAAACGATCTTCAGCCAGCGATAAGAATACAACAACGAACGGCAAAGCGTTCCAAACGAAACTAAAAGTACGAGACTTTTGTTGAGTTTCTGCTTGAGGAAAAAATTCAAGCAGATAAATGAAAATTTAAAATAAAAAAAATAAAAAAAAAAATAACACAAAAGAGGGAGGTAAGAAAAATTATCCAGAAGATTGTTAACGAAAATCCCAACAAAAGATACAAAAAAGAAAAAAAAAAAGAAAATCTCTCAAAACAGCGAGGTGCGATCTTTAAGCGTTTATAACACGATCAATGCGTTGTCTAGCATGATCGCATTCGATACTTTTGTCTGACTCAGTTGAATTGATTATTGTGCGAGATACAATCAGCATCGACAGCCGTCCTGAACGCCTCGCCGCATGTGATTCTCACGGATGCTGTTTGTTTACATTTGTATCCACAAAAAATTTGTATCTTTTTTTTGAACTGGAAAATAAAATTGCACATACGCCATGTGCGGCTTCAGTTGTAGGATTTCAGTTGAGGAAGCACAAACATTCTTAAATATCTATGTATATTGTATGATTTTAGTGCTGTTGAGCATGATTAGAAAACGAAAGTCAAGCAGCAATCGATGCGGCATTCATTGCTTGGTTAACAGCTCAAAGCAACCGCATTTGAATTCGAATCTGCGTAAATATAAGGCGTCGTTGTGCTATCTTCCAGATGGCATTCGTCTTTGTTTTTCTTCTCTAATTTTTCCCTAATGCTTATGTCTTGCGTACATTTTGGTTGGCATTTGAATTGCGCTACTTATGCCGACAATTATGATTGAGTTGCTTACGCACTTTAATTGTCGGAGCTATTCTGCGAATGTAGTATGTATCAATACGTGTATTTGTGTGTTTGTGAGTGTACGTTTCTCTTAAGTGGTTCTGTTTGACATTTGACTCAAGTTCAATTTAATGGAATATTAAGTTACTCGTTTGACTTTTTGGAGCAAATTGAGGGAGTCAAAGCAAGTGGCAAAGTGTCGCTATTCAATTGGAACCATACAATTAAATTCGTTTTATTCATTCATGTATGTTTGTACATATGTTTCAATATTTATATTTAGCTGTAAGGTCGCTACTGTTAAACAAGCGTTGGATAAAATCATTCGATTAAAAAGAGTTTGAGGCAAAATGTCATCAAAGACATGCAACATCAATGCCAAGTTACACAAAATTAAGTTGCTACCTATGACTCCATTTGACATTTTGTTCAAAACCTTTATAGTATCTGAAATGTAATAATTATTATAGATACTCGTTGTGTATAAAAATACATATTATTAATCAATTAATGCTTCGAGGTGAAAGCGTATCTTGTCCTTTTCTTATTTCTCTTTATACTTATGTCATACTCCCATTCTTTGTCCAAATTCTTGCTTTTATCTATGTCCAAAGTTCTGACCTTATTCTTGATAGAATTCCTTTCCTAATTTTTGTCACACTTCTTCACTTCCAGTCTTTGTCCCAAACTATATCCTACATCATATGGTAAATGTGTTCAAATCCTTATTCCATTCCTTCTGATAATTCTTATTCTAATTCTATTTCCAATCTTATCCTAAATCCTGTAATAAGTCTGTCCAAGCCTTTGAAGTAGTTCTTGTTTATAACCATGTCCAAATCCTTTTCCCATTCCCTGTCCAAATCCTTGTTCTCATCATTGTCCAAACGCATGTTCTAACCTGTGTTCTAATCTTTATCTTATACCTGGTCCTAATCTTTGTGCATATACTTGACTTTGCCCTTTTTCTAACTACTGTCATAGTCCTTCTGCAAATCCTTATTCTAATCTTTGTTCTATTTCTTATATTTTTTTTTTCTTATTTTTATATATTATTTATTTAGTTTTTCTTTTTATTTCCTTTTGTTATTTTTGGTTTTTGTTGGTTTAGTTTAAGTTTTAGTTTTAGTTTTAGTTTTAGTTTAAGTTTATTTTTATTTTTATTTTTATTTTTGTTTTTGTTTTTGTCTTTATTTTTGTTTTTTTATTTTTGCATTTGATTATGTTTTTGCTTTGCTCTTACATTTGCTTTTGTTTTTTATGTTACTTTTGTTTTTCCGTTTGCTTTTACTTTTGCTTTCTTTTTGTTTTTGTTTGCTTTTTGCTGAATGGTGTATTTAGATTACATTTAGCGGTTTCCTGTGTGACCTCATAATATTTATTTATTTTTATATTCTTATCATGGCCGAACACCTCACCTTTACTTTCGTTCCATAAAATTAATGGTAGCAACTATTGTCTCAGAGTGATAATTCCATGTGACGACTTTTCATTAATGTTGCATTTTCAATGCATTAAGCGGTTGCCTCTGTGGTGTTTTGTCGCCTACAATGGTTTTTTTATAGTGAGGTGAAAGAAACATTTTTGCTATTGTTAAAGAAAATTTACCGTAGTACTTTTACTAAGCGAGTAATAATTTCATGCAACAATTTAGTATTTTTGTTGCATAACTCCTCGATCTGACGATGTCACAATTTATTTTTTTTTATTTTTGTAGTAAGGCCAAATCCAAATCTGTCATTTTCATCTCATAACATTAACCGTAGCGAATATACTCAACAAGTAATATCATGTAACACCATTGCATGATTGGTGCATTCTCGTCCTCATGATGTCGTTAATTTTTTTTTATTTTTGTCATAAGCGCTTAGAAGCCCCTTACTGACGTATAGTATTATTTACGGTAGCACCTTCACATAGCGAGTTATAATTCCATGTAACGAATGTTCAATTTCGTTGCTAATTCCTTAATTTATAGTCTAATTTTGTAGAATGAACGCAGTCACTTGCGTTAAGATTTTCACTCTGGCAATGCCTTTTTCATATGAAGTAAAACAAAGTCTTTTTCTCACTCAGAAATTTTCTACTAAAATATATTGCCAGATAAGAAAACCTGAAGTGACGTGAATGCGTGCATTTTACAAAATATGGTCATTAACGTCTTTAATTTTTTTATATTCACATAAGGTCAAATAATTAACTGTCTTGCCATCACTTTTCTCTTGACACCATTATTCAGTGAGTAGGAAACAACAATGCATTTTGGAAAAAATGTCTTTTTTAGAAGCTTTCGAGGTAAAACGTAACGTTGTCACAATAAAACTAAAAGTCTTATACCAACAAATTCAAGGTAATTTGTTTCACTAAGTTTAAGCTTTCTGGTTGTGAAATCATTTTAGAAAAACGTGCATGCGCCCGTGGTCGGGAGTGTTCAAAACTGCTTGGACCAGGTCCGACATCCAGCTGGCACAATAATTTTTTTCACTTGAAATTATTTTTTCAGACAATGAAAAACCTCAGAGAGTTAATATTGCCATGTAAAGTTTCTTGACAACATACACAATAGCTCTTCGGGTCGATATAAACTCGTAGATTCAGTTCTCTATGATTTGGGAATAAACATTAAATAACACACCCAACACAATTTTACATAATAACCTTGGTCAAAGTCTTTTCAAGCACTAAAATAGCCAATTCGTTTTCCGGGAGAATTAACAAAAACTTTATTAAGTCCATTGAACTGAAATTTTCTAACAAACTCTGGAGATCTCAGTACTGTTTAAAAACATCTATACGAAATGACTGAAGTATAAATGCTTCGAAAGAAAAGCGCCTCTAAGGAAAAACGATTATCTGTGTCTAGTGGAAAATAAAAGAATTTTTAAATAAACCAATTTTAACTAAAACAATTTTTCAATTATATGGTAATACTTAAGATTCTTTGTTGTACTGGTGAATTCCACAAAATCTCTTTAAACTTTGGTTTTGGTAATAGTAAAGCATTTTTTTTCTCTATTAGCTTAATAATTATCTTGGATTCATTGTGAATTTGCTTCATATCATTAAAAGCGAAAAAAAATCGATTAAAATCTATTTTATAAAGTCAAAAAAATAATATTCTTCGCTCCATGTTATACAGTTTCTATGGCTTGAAATGTGTATGTGTACGTATTTTCAGCACGTTTATAATCTCCATACCAAATTTGTATAGAACTCACCTGTATATTTTCAAAAATATCTATGCCATTTTTTATGATCTCCTAAATAAGAAAAAACGAAAAAAAGTTATTCACCCAAAGAACACCAAAGTAAACAAAATCTCAAGAAATCAAACAAATGGAAGTCGAGTATGGAAAACAAATAAACGAAGCCAAGGCAAATATTGAAAGCAATGAGAAACAAAATAATGCGGGTCGAAATCAACCGGAAATCGGTATCTGTAAAAGTGTTACGATACGGTAAAAATAGCACAAAGCTGACTTAAATAAACATTTGGATACAGAAATTGTTAGAGAATCAAAAATGGCACAGTAAAGCTATGAACGCATTCAAACAATTTGCAATAGTTGATCATGCAAAACCTAATTCCAACTCGAAATTCTTTAGCAAAATCAAACTTCATGCGTTTTGCTATACTTTGGCATGACAATGGCGTCTTAAGGGATGCCATATAAGCATTTTTTAATTGTTATTATCGGCTAATAAAATCTATTTCGACATAAATTCTAGCAATTAATAAAAGCTGCACGATACTTTAGCGAGCAAATAGATAACTACACAATTAAATTAATAAGATACAGGGTGGGCAAAAAGTCATAACTATCTGAATATGTTATAATCGACATTATTCACTAAAATGGAAACCAAATAATGATAATTGATTATTGAAGTCGATATGGCGGCAATATCAGAAACAGCAAGCAAAGGCGTCATGAAAATAAACCTTTTGAATATTCTATAAAATTCAAACACTTTGAAATCTTTGCTTAATTTCATTATTTTAAATGTGACTAATGAATTTAATTTTGAATTCTATTTTAATTCACCCCATTTTCGATTTCAATAAATTAATTAAAACCAATTTTTCGATAAATATTTAACCTGTTTATGGATACTTCACCCGCTGTGTAAATATTTATTCTACGTAAATATTCTTAATTTTTTTTTTGTATTTGTGAAAAATTGCTTGTAATGCTCTCAATACAGAATTCACGGATGGGCAAACTTCTGAACATTTTATTATGTTGCAAAACTGTACACAGAGAAGCAAAATACAACAACAAATGTTAGTAACGAGAAAAATTTATTATACTTTATGCAAAATGTGTTATAAAATAGAATATTATCTCATTTTATAGGTAATTATCTCAAGAAAAAAAAAAGAAATGAATATAAATAAAAAATTTTTATTGCAATGAATTGTGAAAAGAAGTCAATACAGACAGAAATACAGTTATAGACACAAAGAGAAATACAGTTATAGATACAGATACAGATACAGATACAGATACAGATACATATACAGATACAGATACAGATACAGATACAGATACAGATACAGCTCCAGATACAGATACAGTTACAGATACAGTTACAGATACAGATACATATACAGACACAGATACAGATACAGATACAGATACAGATACAGATGCAGATACAGATACAGATGCAGATACAGATACAGATACAGATCCAGATACAGATACAGATACAGATACAGATACAGATACAGATGCATATACAGATATAGATACAGATAGAGATATATATACAGATGCAGATACAGATACAGATACAGATACAGATACAGATACAGATACAGATACAGATCCTGATACAGATACAGATACAGATACATATACAGATACAGATACAGAAACAGATAGAGATACAGATACAGATACAGATAGAGATACAGAAACAGAAACAGAAACAGAAACAGAAACAGAAACAGAAACAGAAACAGATACAGATACAGATACACATACAGATACAGACTGAATTTCAAAACAAGGCACGAACGACAAAAAGAAACGATCAGCACTACTTTGTTCCACAAAAAACCTATTTCTTCTCGTATTTTACTTATCGTGGGTGTGCTTTTTAGTAATACGGAATGAATGGGATAGAGATACAGATACAAATACAGATATAAAGACAGATACAGACAAAAAAAAAAAAAAATCTAGTCAAAAATTGAAATGAATGGGAGACAAAATAATAAGGTTTGTAATCGGTATCGAAAATCGTTATCAAGTGAATCGGTCAAGTGAATCGGTAAAGTGTTACGGTAAAAATAACGTTAATTCGAATAAAAATTTGGATAAAATATTGTTTGAAAATAAAAAATGGCACAGTATAATGTCAACATTTATAAAAAAGTCTTTTTTTGGTTCTTAAGAATCCTAAGTTGGTAAAGAAATATCTTTTAAGGATAACGCAGTTGTTTTAGTTCATCAACTTTTAATTAAGTAGTTTTTTTTTTTAAATCTTTTGTACCAACAATTAAAAGTTTTATTTCAGAATTTAATAAATATTGGTTAGTTTTGTATTCGCGATAAAGTTTTAAAAAATTGTGCAAATTGTGCGCGTAGTCTTTCGACTGTTTCATTGTGTGGTTAATTTACAAAAAAATATTGAGTGCCGGTTAAAGCTTGTCTGAGAAAAATTAATTTTTATTCATCCATTTGTTGCTCAATTAACATAGGGATATACATACATATCCTCATTATCAATTTTTCTCTGTTGATTCACTATTTGGCGCAACGAGATTTTATGTGATTTAGCAGCAATACTTTTTTTCGGCTTATAAATGGACCAAACTGGCGAATTGAGATCGTTTTTGTACTTAATAGAGGTCTTGCGTTTTTTATTTTGGTTCTGCTGAAGAAAAAAACATGGACATTTTAAGCGCTATACAGTCGTTTATGATATGATTCAGCTTTCACCTTAGATTCTGCCTTTAGAATGCGTCGATGGGCCCTTTCCGCAACACGGTTAGCGCAATATGGACGCACTGTTATATAATAAACTATTTCGATTAGGGAAAATATGCTAAAGCCCATAAATAGACCCAGCAGACCACCAGTATTTGCTAGAAATTACAGGTTTATTGTATTGGGGTTGCCTTCAATCTATTTAAGTCCAAGTACTTACACAGAAATTCAGTGAATCCAAACATTTCCGATTTTGTAGTACTGCGAAATATATTGGTCAGGTAGTAGAAATGCAAAATGGAGACATCCTCAATATTGGTAATAGAATTGAAAAGATCTGGTGGAAAATCATCCGCACTAAAGAAACTGCCATAGACGATGGTAGATGCTGTGACAGTTGACTTGTAGCTCAATTCGAAACAACCGGGCAAGCATGAAGCACAAGAAACATTTCTATCGGACGATTCAATCTCTGACTGAACTTGCCCAGTGCAAACATTATCATTGGGTCCACATATACGCGAATTCGGATCAATGCGCGGCAAGTAGTACAGGACACAGTTGCACTTGTTCATCAGAATCTGTGCCTCACACTCCAGTTCACAATTCTTGCGTGAGTAGGTGCGATAGAAGACAAGATCGCCTTCATCAGAGAAAAGGCAGCGTCGCACTTCTTTCTTGATTGAACGTATGCTAGGCACTGCATCCTGATAGATGGGCTCAATGGGTACACGTGCCTCACGACCTGCGGTTACTAGGAAACCATAGTTGCTGATTTTGGGCAATTCAGCGGGATTGTGGACGAGTATCTTAAAACCAATACTCTTCGATTTGCTGCAATAGTATTCATCAGACGAAGTATTCAGTATAACAGTAAGACCCATGCGGCTGCCGGTGCCACCTGAGGTGCGTGGATAAAAATGCTTGGGTAAGTCAATGGCGTAGCCCTTCTCAGGTGTCCAATCAATTGGCACATAATGATGCTCAAAGTTCGGATACAAACGATTATCTTCACTGTGGAAGGCAAAAAGTTATTAAGGTGGACAAAATTTGGGAAAAATCATCTTGCTCACCTGTAGTTCCTAAGGAGAAAAATTGGATCCAAAGCATTGAAGGTGCAGCAAAGTCCATCATCAGTTAGAACGGAATTAAACATAACAGAGCATTTTTCGGTCTTCGAGCCAAAGCTACAATAGAGCAACATTTCATTGCAGGGTTGAGCAACCTTGAAGATGAAATACATAAGCGTGTAGTTAGGGCATACTTTGAGGCAGTGGCGGATCTACATACGGGCTGAAAAGCCTTTAGCTCCAGCCTTGGAGAATTTTTTGTATCGGAAAAAAATTAAAAAAAGTCCAAAAAGACGTTTCAGACCCCCCTCCCCCCTTGGCATATAAAAGTGTAGTTTCAGCCCCCCTTTGGCGAATCCTAGATCCGCCACTGCTTTGAGGCGAAAAATCATCTATAAATACATTTATTAAAATCTCCTTGAAAAATTTCCAAGTGCCGATGTAGGTAAAAGTTATATCGCCACCCTGATCACAGAGACTCATCAACAGCGAGTAGTTGGAACTGGGCCTAGATAGGGTTCAAATAAATATCTATAGAGTACCTTGTTCAGAATGGCCGCTTACCGCTGAATAGCCTTTACTTTACTCTTTAAAGCCTGATTGAGGTTACAAATGGTTATAGCCGGAAAAGGTATGTCGGTGGTAAGTTTTTGCTTTGCGCTGGTTGATATAATAATAGGTGAAGCGGACCACTTCACATAAATATTGGATATGAAAATGACGGACAGTATAACGACCAAAATGAAGGACATACCAAAGAATACTCTGGGTTAAAAAAAAATAAATTCATTGATTATAATATTCAAATGAGAAAATATTGGAAACCTCTCTGTTATGGTTAATTTTTCCTCAGCCAGATACTTTAGGCCATGAAGCGTTGTATTTTGCAGATAATACTTTACGCTTTTTCTTAGACCCGCCTTGCTGCAGATAGACTCCTGATCGCTCATATTTTCCATGTTATCCTGTTTCAAGTTACGTTTATAGAGCATGTTTTCTGTGAAAAGGAATGAATTTTGTGCAAAATATTGATTTCTTTCGAGTTCACTTTTGCTTTTTTTGTATATTTGATCTGTTTTGAAAAATCCTCACCCATGAGCTCCTGCTGCCTTATGTCCAACTTATTCTTAACTATGAACAATTTTTTACTTTCTCCAAAAATGTTCATGTGTAATGTTTGAAACGTGTCCACCAACTTATTGCTGTTAACCTTAATTGAATTGCAACCTACTTTCATTTGGTCGGTATTTAAATATCAAAATCAATTCCAGATGACATTCAGAGATAAGACTGAGTTTTAAAAATTTCAATTGCAATCAAAGTCATCAGCGTAACAATGATGTTGACTTGAGGCAAATAAATCGGAAAATACCCATAAACATGCTACGCAATTTAAAGTGGATTGGTTTAAGTAAGGGTCGTAAAATGTTTGAGGGTTCATTTGGGATAAGTTTATTGCAGCTCTTTTTACGGTTAGCATTCGGTACGAATTTTAGTTAAAAAACTGTTAAAAGCGCATTTGATTTTCTAAATAAGGTAGCTTCTTGTTGTTCCAACTCTTTGTTTTATTGGGAAAACAACTAAAGTTCGTATAGTTCGACGTTTTTAAATTGACAACGTTATATTGTACACTGGACATACAATCTTCATTGAAGTTGGATATATTTGGTTACGAGCACCATGGGAGTCAAAAGTAATTTTAAGCATATAATTTAAATACACCACTTTCCACAAAGTATTGAGTGAGTTCTATAAACTTAATAAATATATATTAATGGGGAAATTTTCATAGACTACAGAGTTTTTCCTGAAAAAAATTAAAGAAAATTTCTTTCTTTGTCTGATAGCAGAGTTATATCCCTAAAGTTGTGATAATATCGATCACATGACCGCTATTATATAGAATGTTTGTACGTGGGTTTGTTTCTTTTGCATTAATTTTTTCAAAACTTCAGATTAGGGACGACGTACTTCTTTTAGATCTTCAAAGTATTTAGTTTTTTCCCATAGGGTCTATCATATTTTATAATAAAATCAAATTATCATATGATATCATTTATCATTTATAAATTATCATCACATTATCATCACAAATAAATTCTCGATGTCATCTTTGTTTTGTTAGTAAACAAAATAAAGTTTGGACCTTGACATTATGTGTGAAATACTATATCATTCTATGGCTGACTCAAAATCTATTACAATAGTCAGGCATCTTAAGGAATTTTCCGATCTCTTTTTTTTTGTTCTTTATAAAGCCAAAATTAGCATTGCAGTGTGGCTTATGGTGTCATTTTTATTTTAGAATTTGAACCAAGGATTTCAGGTGTTCTACCTGTAACAGAATTCAGTCAAGTCTGTTTTGGTTCGAAATGGGGTGATAGATTAGTAAGAAAGAGAGGGCAACCAAGGGAAACATGTGTAGGATGTTATAAGCATGGCGAAAAGCCAAAGAAACATGGAATATGCAACTGAGCCAAGAGTTATTCCTTTACCTTAGTCAATTCTAGTTATATAGCAATCTCATCACAAACATCTCTACAACCTTTTAAGTCATAAATATTGGTGAATTTTCAATTTAAATTTATTAGAAATGAGGAAAGAAATGCAGAAAGGTTAAAATATAGGACCATGGTCTATCCATGATTTTAGACCGGGACCACTGGAGAGTCAAGCGCGCTACCTACTCGATTATAAAGGCCGCCAAGAGCTCCACATTGACGATAACTGTCACTTATTGATCGTTTTTAAAAACTAATCTCTGATAGAATCTCCAGCCTAAAATGAGCACCAAACAGTGACTTTTTGCCACAAGTAAACGCTCTCTCATTATATATTTACAATTTGCTTGTTTAAAAACCCAACGAGTGAGAAATAGATTATATCTCTGAATAAAATTTTGTTTGACAAATCGGCTTTCACAGGCTGTAGCTCCAGAAACCTTAAGATCAGTGGGGCCCAAGAAATTTTAAGCGCGGGCCAATGCTTAAAAAAACAAAACAAACACAAAATGTTTCCCTTTTGACAAAAAAATCAAACAAAACAAAACAAAAACAATTACAATGCAACAAAATTACATATCATGAAGTACACTGCCAATATTTATTTCTATTACAATAACAATGCTTGGATGAAAAATTACTCAGCACACGAGTAACGGGACAATCAGCTTCAGCATCGACATCATCGAGTGTGCGTTTTTTATTTTGGCTTGACATGTATTTGTTTTTGTAAAGTTCGCTGGAAAATGTGCTGAACACTGAACGAGTCAGGTTTGTGTTGTTGTTTATTGCATGCATTCTTTGAATTTGGCTCATCGCGAAGACAAAATTAAGATAGAAAAAATTTGTATGAAGGGCCACGCGGCCCATATGGGCCACTACGTGGGCATGATTGCTTTAGATGTTGTTCTTGTGTTGTGGAGAATGGTCAGAATTATATGAACTTTATACGGATGACGTGTTAATCGAAGTGCAAAATACGCAATAATGTGCCATAAGATCCAATTACTAAGAACGTAGGGAAATTGACAAAGTCGTTTCTTCAGTCACACTTTCACATTATCAGTGATATTTTCCACAGAGCGTATATTTCAATGATGCCCAGGCCTTTGCACATCCGTGACTATTCTAGTTATTATGTCTTCACTGTATTTCCAATTGCTTGTACAGTAGGGTGATAATCTCCACTTAAAGTGTGAAAAGTTGCCACGCATGAGTCATCACTTCTCTTATAGAATTTAACAATATTAACGTATTTTTCGATGCTAAATGATCCATTTTCGTAAAATCCATAACAAATACAATGACATGTTTGATATATCAGGGATGCCAACACTTCGGTATTGACGCCACAAAATTGATAGCCCTGTATTAAATTATTCATTTTAAATTATTCATAAATCATTTTTAATTTATAATATCTTTGGGGCTATTTCCGATTAAATGCAAAATAAAGATTTTTCGAGAAAAAAAACACAATTTCTGTAATTTCAATATATGTATGTATACATTGAATGTTTCATAATAAAATCAATCAATCAATCATTCAATAAAAATTGCATAACACAATCACAACATAAATTTTTTTTTTAATGATTAAATATATTTTTTTATAATTTTTTCGTCAATCTTCAAAGTTTAAACCTGGAACATTTTTCTATTCAAATTGTTTTCCATCGACGCTTACTTTATCGACACTTTCAATGGACTCGGATATACTGCGCAAAATGCTGCTATTAATTTTTGGTTGTGCGTAGCGACTATGTATTCTGTCGGTCGTCAACTTTGGATATAGAACATTTCCAAACTTTCTGTATTGATCAGCACAACGTTTCTTTAATTGCCTCCGTGTTGCCGTTAATTGTACACCCTCCTTACTCAATGGTGACTTCTTTTTTGCTGAGTTCTTAGTCAATATATTTGGGTTCTCAAAGACGTTAGTCCTTGAAACATTTTGGTGTGTGAGAGCACGATATGGACGAATAATGGCAAAGTAAATGAACTCGACAATCGATATAAAGCTGAAGCCCAGAAAGAGACCCATAAGACCACCAACACTTGCTGTGAGAGTAGAAAAGATATTATTTTTAAACTGCTTTAAGCTATTTGGAAATACTTACAGAGAAAATCGGAGATGCCAATAAATTCCGTTTGGATTTTACTTCTAAAAGAATTTTCCTTGAAGTACATATTGACAACGGCAATGTTTCGCTCTACATAGTAATGCGTGAAATTCTCCACCTTCTGGTTGATTATTTCAAAACCATTGTGCGATATTGGATTCGAAAAGAAGTCGGGCAAAAAAGTCAAGTCGTAGCAGCTCGGCAAACAGGTATCATAGCAATTCTCAACCGACGGATCAGTCTTGAGACGTATACTCTCTACACAGCTCACCTCATGAATGCTACAAGTGGTGGTGTTTATATTAATTTTAGGCATATTGAAGTATACGCATCCACAGTGCTTAATCATCATTCGAGCCACGCATTCCATTTCACAATTTCGCTGAGTGTAATGCGAAAAATACAAAAGTTTTGCTTCATTATGGAACAAACAATGGCGATATTTCTTGTCTATGGTACGCAAGTGATTATCGGTCATAATTTTTTCTGGTTGTATGCGTACTTTTATCTCTTTGCCATGAGATAACAGGAGCCCAGTCTCACGTACATTGGGCGACTCGTTTGGACTGTGAAGAGCTATTTTGAAACCAGCACTGTTCGAGGATGAACAATAATATTCATCGATTTCCACATCGAGAACTATAGAGAAGCCGAGTGACTCACCCGTGCCAGCAGCAACAAATGGAGTAAACTTTTCTGGTAGTTTGTCAGGGTATCCTTTTTCAGAATACCAGTCAACGGGTGTAAATTCACCTTCTGTGATGTTGCCAACATGCACATAAGAATCAGTACTTGGAAGGAAAAAAAAGCATATTAAAACAAATGATCGTAAACAAAAGCGTTAGAAAAACCAACCGTTACCATTACATAACCCTAGCCATAACCATAATCATAACCATAACCATAACCATAACCAAAACCATACCCATAACCATAACCATAACAATAGCCATAACCATATCCTCATTTCCAATCAACTGAAACTGAAGATTTATCAATATTTACGACTTGAAGTTGAAGTTGATGGTAGAGAAGTTTGTGGATGAGTTTGCCTTGTAACTTGAATTGACTGAGGTAATGGCATAACACTTGGCTCTGATTCAAATTCACATGTTCCTGTAGCTTTCCACCACGCTTAGAACATCCTACACATGTTCCACTTGATTGACCTTTCCTTCCCACTAATCTATCACCCCATTTCAAACCAAGGCAGACTTGACTGAATAGGTATTCCACCTGAAATCCTTGGTTCAATTTAAAAAAACAAAAATAACCATAACCATAACCATAACCATAACCATAAATTATAGCTTCACACAAGCAAGATTTTCAAAATATATTAAAATTTTTTCAATTTTACTTACTTGTGCACGTACATAAATTTCGGATGCAACATATTGAAGACACAGCAAAGTCCCTCATCGGTGATGATTGGATAAAACATTTCACTACAGTTATATTCGGCAGCACCAAAACGGCAAGATATAACCATGCGTTCGCAAGGTTGGGATATCTAGACCAAATGTGAAAAAACCATACCGTTATGAGCTGGAATCTATACAACACTCAAACTAACATTCAAAATAAAACCATTCAACTTGCTCCAGTCGGTTATAGTGCTGGCGACAGCATGGTTGACGGGACGTTTGCATAATAACTGCAACATGGCGTACTCAGTAGAGTGACTGAAAAAATAAATTACATGTTAGTCTATATTCATATATAACGCTCAACTAACATAGTATAATTTTGGGCTTTGCTCTTCATGGCCTGATTCAGATTACAAATCGTCACAGCCGGAAAAGGTTCATCGACTATAAAAGTTGGCTCTGGATTGATGCCCAATATAACAGGTGTTGTTGCCCATTTGTTGTAAACTTTCAATATGAAGAATCCCGATATCAGCATAACGGCCACAAAGGATATAGCAAAGAATGTTCTAAAAGCACAAATATCATTTAAAATTTGTGAAATAATCAAGATTCATTGTGTAAAAACCTTTCGATTGGATATAGCTCTTCGCTGGCCACATACTTAAGTCCATGCAAAGTGGTATTGCGACAGAATTCGTCGGTATTTTGTGCCAACACTTGTCTTAGACTGAAATGTGTACGTCCTTTTCTAGAGCTGTGCTTCGGTGACGGCTTTTGGTTCTTTTGTTGAAAAAAATTTGGCAGTATTATTTCTTTTAGACGTCTTTTCATTTTGTAAGTTCACTGCCAACTGTTGAATCCTTTTGCAAATGGCTTGCTTAAATATTAAGCGCTTTAAGCATATGGATAGTTGAACATTAATAGTGCGGAAAATTTATTAATTATTTTAATGCATTTTCTTGCAATTAGATAGTGTGCGGCTTTCAAGTAACGGATGATTGCATCGAGCATTAAACTTAGATGTTTACTTAGGATTATGGATAAATATTTTCAATTACTTATTATTGTCTGCTGAAGGGTAAAATATCAAAGCATTCTCGCTGTAAGAATAACCTAATGCTTCAATGATATCGGGGTGCAAAAATAGCGGAGTTGATAAGTTCTTTTTAAGATCTCTAGCGTTTGACAGGTAAAGAGTAAAAATTAAAACCCATGAACGATTTTTAAACACCATTTCAATTCTAAATTGACGTTGCTCGATATAAAAACAAAAACAACTAATTGGCCATTTCAGCCCTTGAAAGGACTTTGACCGAGTAAGTTATGATCAAATTGTGTTGTGGGTGTTATTAAATATTTGTACATAAATGTTCGAGAACTAGATCTACAAGTTTTATTTAGAACTGGACAAACTTAGAAAAATTTTCTGAAAATTGGCCTAAAAAAATTTATCACACTCACATTGGCTCGTCGTTGTTGAGACCCAAGCCTTGTCATATTCTCCTGAGCAAAAGGACACGATACTTCAACACAACTGATACTTTAAATTATCATACATGACTAACATGACTTTACATTCGCCACTATTTCCACCATAGTTTTCCTGAGCTACTATATAACACCTAACAGCCACATCATTATTGCACTCTAGCAATCTCCATCATTAAACCGTATTGAACCATAAAGTAAATTGTAAGTCTCTGAATTAACGCATGCCGTGATGATGAGGCAATCGTCACTATAATAATCAAATATTAACAAAACTAGCCCGTCATACATCTTTTCTTAATGCACTCAAGTAATCCCATGGTTTTTGCAGAAAAACTGCTTCAACCAATTTATACAACCAAAGATGTAAATGTGCCAGTGGTATTGTGTTCGCGTTACTCGAGGTAAAAACTATATCCTGCTAACAAGTTTTTCTCTCATCATTGCAACTGCTTTGCAGACATAGACTACCGTTGAATGCCAACAGTCCCACCTGCTTCCCAAATTGGGCGACCAAAATGAGGATCTAACATAGGTAGTCTTTTTATTTAATAAGGATATGGCGAACCCGTTGCCAGAGACCATCCTCCTTTATCCTGGCTTTGGACAGGTTGGCAAAATATATTATCAGGCAAAGTTACAGCCATTGTAGTTGAGATGCTAGGTTCCTTACAACCAGAGGTTTGTGACGTATCAGTGTAGGAGACGAGAATAAAGCCGTGCCTTCGCGAAGTTTCTTGCATGTTCTATGAATACAATTGGCATGCATATTTTTTCAATGTTTTGTCCCCAAAAGCAGTACGTTTCTTCCAAAATTCCTTAACTTACATTGCATCAAAATGTAAGAGATGAAGACGAATAATTCTTATTTTAATTTTCTTTGTATACATGATGTGTCAAGTAATATCCCAGACAGGCTCTAGAAAACATAATTAGGGGGCTTTCTTATGAATAATTTTCAAGAATTTTTTTTACATATTTCGATTCCTTTTACATTCAAAAATTACCTTCTAAAATTTTATAAAGAAACTCTCATTAGAAAAAAGTTATATTTATATTTGTAACGACGTCTGCGCATCAATAGATTGTAGTTTAAAAAAAAATTTAAACGCGTTTTTCTCGAAACTACCTTTTTCAAACTGGTAGGACATTTTTCTCCGAATTTACTTGACCGATTTTAATGAACCAACAAATGTTTGATTATTTATAAGAAAAACTAGACCATAAGCCTCCAAAACTTCAGAAAACTCCCCTATCTTTTTTATATGGGTGTGAATCGCCAGAAAAAAAAGCCAATTTTTTATTTTTTCAGAATTATTCATATAAAATCCTCAAAATATAATAAAATATGTATTTTAAAGGCTAATTGTCTAGTTTCGAGTCTTAAAAATAGAAGCCATTTTGAATTTTACGAAAGTTGTTACAGGAGATCCACAAAGTATCCTACAGTTTAAAAAGAGACTTTTTGCATGACGCCCTCTACAGCAGTCAAGAGAAATTTAAATCGCAACAAATTTTTATTTCCTTAAACTGATATTTAATAATGCCCAAAAGGAATACTGTAAATAAATGTATTAGTTTCTTAAAAAAAAAAAAATCATAAAAAAGTGTATTTTTTCAAAAACTCATAAGAAATTCCCCTTAAAACAATATTTCTGTGTATTTTTCGGTGCTTTTATTGATTTTGTTATTAATTCTTATTAATTTTTGACTTGAAATCAAGTGTGTGTATGTGTGAAATCATCCGCCATATTCACCTGATTTGGCACCGTGCGACTTCTCAAAATGAGCTAGAGCAGGCATTTGAATCCCTATTGAATCGCTGTTATAAGTGAATTGAATCGGGAGGAGAATATTTTGAAGACACCGAAAAATAAACAGAAATCGTGTTTTAATTACGTTTTCTAGAGTCTGTCTGGGATATTATTTGATGCTCTGTGCAAATCTATAAAACAGACATACATAAACTATTACCAACATCCTACTTAAATGTATTGATTTACGAAAAAAAAAAGACCTCTAAGAGAAAGACTTTTTTCTTAAAAAAAATTTGGAATAAGCAGAAAAATTTAGTGTCTCAATTTTTATAATAAAAAAGTATAAATTTGCTGGTTTGCCCATTGCTAGACTTAAAACGCTTAAGAAAACTAATTTCCTGTATTTTGATAAGTATCCTTAAAGTACAGTCTAGTCGGTAACCACGCTCAAATATGGGATATACTCCATAATGACTTTTGCAGAAGCTGCAAAGGCGCAGAGAAGAAAGAACCAATGGCACATGACCAGAAATTGTCATATTAACTCTAGTAACTAGGCTTGCAGTAACCTAGACGATGTCTCTAAAACTTTCTATAGCCAGTCTACCGAATCCTCAGGTTTGTGAATTCTATTTAAACTGGAAAAATTAAACCCGGTTATAACAATGGGCCATATTGGCCTGAGTGCGTCTCTTTAGAGACAGCCATTTCAACCCTACCCAAATTTGAAAACTGCATTTAAATATATATCAAGAGATATTTTTTTGAGCAGTATCCAGAAGTCATATTAAAATTTTTACATATCGAACATATTTTCAAGTATTCAGTATTCTAAAGATGCTGGACAAAACAATATGAACTCATACCTTGATGTTGAGTGTTCTATTTAAAGATGCGCAAAAGCGGTTCAACGATCTTGTTTATTAACGCAAGTGATTCAGGCAAATAAACAAAATATCTAAGTATCTAATTAGAAAATAATTCCACATTAATTTACTATAACTACAGATAGATAAAAGATACATTGGCTTGTTTTGCAAAGCTATAAATTAATTATCACAGATTGGCGGTAAGTGAGAAGACTGCCCGAAAACTCGGTCGAGAACACATAAAACAAAAACTAGAGAATAGATGAAACTCAAACAACTTGAAAAAGAAGCTGCAAAAAATAAGGCACAAATGAAAGAGTAATGTGTATGATAGACAGCTTAAATGATTCAAGGTGATTCTCAACATTTAATTGGTAAACGCATTTACTTGAAATATATATAAATAATTTTTTAGTTCTCGTTTGTAACTCTAAATTTTTTTTTAAGTTTTAAGTGAGGATTCGAAAAATAACATTTTAGTTTCATTTCTTTAGATGTGAAATTGTAATTAAAGTTGGAAAACTTTATATTTATTATTATATTCATGCTTTCTTTACTTTTTAAATTATCTCACTATAAATTATTTTATTACAATATTTATGGTAAAAATAACACATTTTTTTCTTACATTAATTTCAACATGATTCAATTGAGTCTCTTCGAAAGCATCTGATTATTATACAAATTATTTACAAAGATGTCTTTAACTTCTCCAATAAAAATTATTCAGGAGCTATTGTCCAATTTCAAAATGTTGTCAAAAAGATGAAAGTTTTTTGATTTTATAAAAAAAAAAAATTAAACTTGCTATAAAGACAATTCAATACTTAAAATGAGTATTGTTAGATCCGCAATTTTCAATTGTTAAAAAAAAGTTTTGTGCTGCGATGTGTGCTATTATATACCGAATCGGAAAACTTTTTCTACTCCTATGACTTTTATGAAGCGATGATATGACTCAAAATTATTTTGAGAAAACCTAAGATTCATTTCCAAGCATGTCAGAAGCAGATCCTGAGAAAACCTACGAAAGTTCATATCTAAGCATGTCTTACGATTTTGAGTTGGGCTAAAAAAAACTTCCAAATGCTGGCCTTTGGAAATATATATCCACGCGAAAAATTTACGATATTTAAAAAATTTCAACGTGTCATTGTAGCACATCACAGCACATTTTTGAGTATCTGAACAAAAGTAATGGCGGAGCGTCATAACGAAAATCATATCATTAGAATAATTATGTTTATAACTTCATGCACATATACTTCTTTAAGTGTGGGTGTCAAAACTATTTCCGCTTGTTCTTAATCATTGTTGAACTGAAAAAAGTCCACCGACAGGCCTAAGATTGGTGCCGTCTGTTGCACAGCAATGGTTTCATTCATGTTGACCGCCTCGACAGCATTATCGCTGGCATGGTCGTAGTGAATGCCAGGTGGTACTAGCGTGGATTTTGCAATTGGAACTGAACCCATATTGGCTGCCGTATGCAATAGATTTTCCGCTGCGGCTGATTGTTGCTGCAACTTCCGCATGCCATCGTGTACCAGATCACCAACAGTGCGCAGCAAACTCTCTTCGGAGGGTGGCAACAATTTGCCACCTGCAGACAAATTCAACTTTTGGGCAGCCTCATCGGTGAGTGTATCATCGAGTGACATACTGAGCGCTGTATAGTCCAAATTGCGTGCGGTAGCTGGAGGTGCGGGTAGCGCAGACGATGATAGATGCTCAAAGTTAAGTATGCATGGCTGAATAGATGATTCCGCTGGTTCAATTGGCGGCGGTGGTGGTGCTTCGTTCTCAATAGCCATCATGTCCAGGGCATAATGACCCTCCGGTATACCGAGTACGCGTGAACAACGTGCCGATACAAAGTGCAAGCCTGAAGTATTGCGTATCAGGCGTGAGCTGCGCAGTTGCAGCTGTGTGACCAAGTCATTTATTTCATTAAGGAATAGATCAGCTCGCTGGTCTTCGCTGAGATGTCTTCGTTGTAGTTTGGAGACTAGGAAACGAAAGAGCGACATGTCGTCGTTGGGTTGCGTAAGTGGCTGTTGGCACGCGATGGGAGAAGGTGGTGGAGGTGGTGTTGCTGTCGTTTGGTTAATTGTTGGCACTTGCATGTGGTCTGGATGTTGTACGTAGTGACGCTGCATGCGGCGTCCTAAAAAAATTTTATTGCATGTAGGACACACAGATTCTGGCGGAACTTTGCGTTTGGAGGGTGATAAAAATATGTTGTCTAGATCAAGTGATTCGCTAGTATTAGCGACTATCACTTCTGGTTGTGGCAAAGTAGTTGGGATGCGCACATCAAGCGGTGAGATCGGTCTGCTACAGCGGTAGTCGCTATCCTTGAGATCAGATAAAAAGCTCTGTATAAAATCTACCGAATCTTCAACGGGTGCAGGAACATCAGCATCCTCTGCTGCAAATTCACTTTTACTTGGTGTTACTCTATTGCGCACGATGCGTCCAAAGCGCGTACGCAGCATGCTAGAATCACTATCCAAAGTTGGGGGTTTAACTGGCTCTTGCACAATTGTTGACGAATCCACCGACTTTGGGTGTAGCTTTCTTTTTTTCTGCAGTTTCTTCTCAACTTGAGGCTCATTATCCGTATGCTCGGCAGCGCGTTTGCGTGGACGTCCCAATCGGCTGTGCATGAGCACAGGACTTTTTTCTTCCGGTTTCTCGGGTGCAGGTAAAGAGACCATTTGGTTTTGGTGTGGCTTGAGACCAACGTTCTCAGGTGACAAGAAGCGATAGATGGTTCGCTGGCTAGTTGCATTGTTGGTCCGAACGATTTCATTGCGCTTGCTGAAAAAAACTCAACAGTGAAGACATAAAAAATGTGGTGTTTATGTTGACTACTTACCGATCAATAACGATGGGATCTCTATTGGATAGCTTAAGTAGGTCGTAGGCCAGCCTAGACAGCGCATCCCACTGCTTGGGCACGCGTGTGCCATTATAGAAACCTAAGGCAGGCATGGGCTTAGTTAACTCGTCCTCCTCATCAGTTTCTTGAACCTCCAATGCCTCCAACAATAGCACGGAGCGCTGGTTTGATCTAACATACTCTTCTGGAGGCTCACCATTTGCATCGCCGCATATATAGAGTTCATGAAAGCGTCCTGCGCTTAGTACACAACCGCGCTCTTCGTAGGCAGTGATAAAAACGTTCGGTTTTGTTGGTGGATTTTTTGGAGAACTTGCATTTAGCGCATTGGAGAGCTTTTTGTAAATGCCTGGCACCATGAACGGCGAAGAGATGGGCAACAATTGACCATCTTCTAATGAAAAGAGTTGCGGGTCCAATTCTTGAAAGTTGTGTGTCTCATCGGTCAGCAAAAAGTGTGAGGGAACGCAATGCGGCAGCGTAAACTGTTGAAACTCGAGATCTGGTGATGAAATTGTTATGGGTTGTGGTGGTGGCAGTGACGGGTCTTTAGTTTTGGCTTGTTGTTCATGCAAATTTGGCGGCTGTTCCGGCATGCCCAGGTTACCGTTGTTGTCAATAAACTATTATATGGTTTTTTTTACTCTATTTAAAATTGTGGAGGAAAAGCAGAATATCTTACCTTATTTAGCTTGAGAAAGTTTTCGATTTCATCAAAAATACTTGCTGCATCATCCTTCGGCTCTGCGATGCACTCCAGCTCTTTATGCAGCATCGCTTCCATTTTGCTCGTGGCTTGTTGATGATGGTTGGACGTGTTGGTGCTGGTGGACGTTGTCGTTCCATCGAGTAATCCAGGTAATTCATTTTGCAAAAAGTTACTCACATCCAACGTTATGGACATCGGCGCCTAACACTTGCGTTTTTTTGCAGTAGTGCAGTGTAATTTACCAATTTTTCAAAACTTATTTATACTTCTTGAAGTTTTTCCTCTTTTACCTCTTTAGCAACGTGCAATTTTGCTTGGTTCCTTTTGATAACAACAAAATCGGAAGTAAACAAAAAAATGCAGCGGCTCTGAAGTTTTTTTATGTTTTTTCTTTTACTACGAGTTGTCAAAATTTGATAACAGCTGTTCGCTTAGTTCGATTCTTTGTTCACAGAGGGCGAAAGCAAGAAGTACGAAATTTTCTCCACGGTTTGTGTATTCAATACAAACATTTAAGACTGAGCACTTTTGTCTCGACTAAGAATTTTGGTTTGGCAGCATTTTTTGTTTCGTCGCTTAGGAAGAGTATTGATATAATTTATTAGTTTTTCCATAATTAAGATATGTTAGTTTTTATTATTTTGTGATTTCATTGTGAAATAAGACTTTCCTTAATGCTCAGATGTGGATGCAATACAAATATGCTGCACCACTTGTATTTTCTAAAGGAAAACTTTCGTTGTGTTTTAAGTAACTTCTGATAGTTAATGCGACATAGTTTTCAAATTTGGCAGCACAGTTTCTTTTGACGTTTTAAAATGTTTTAATTAGTTTAAAATTATCTATTTACAAACAAACTTAAAGTGTTAAAATTAAAGCATAAACAATTGTTTAAATGGTAAGTTAATAAGTAATAATTTGAGCTGAGCACTTGTAGTCGAATATCGTTAAATCATCCTGCAAATTTGTTAATAAAAATTTTCATATATTGACGCTACTCATGGGCCTTAATTCAATAAATGAGGAAACTTTTTATTACTCCTGTTTAATTTATTATATGTAGAGCATTTCTTATCTGGAAGTGAACTCCAAGGGTTTTTGTCTAATTCCAATAAAGTCTCTAACTGATCTCAATGTATAGTAAATATGTTTTTTTCTTAATTCTGTCAATGTTCTTACGGACAAAGATAACCTAAATATATGATAAGTATAACGTAATGTATTTTAAGTACATAATTACAAAATCAAATTTTAACAAAAGTTATTTAGCACATTTTTTAATAATTCTTTGGAATTTGCAAAATCAATATTACAATACAGTTACACTGTGCAACTTTTTTGAGGTTATCGTTTTGGGACTTAGGTTTGATATTCTCTCGTGAAAGTAGTTGCCAAAACTAGAAATTCTGCATGATTACTTCTGCCTACTTACGTTCAAATAAGAGATTTACGATGTCATCCATTTTTTGATTAAGAGCCTGAACAGAATCAAAAATCGTTGCGATCAACGTTCCTCTCTGGTCGTCGAACGCAGAGAATGTGTCCAGAATGATGCGTTTGCGATTAACGATTCAAAGTTTCTTTTATTTAGTATTTTTTTATTTATTTTTCTTATTTCATTTCAATGTATTGGTCTCTTCAATTGTGTGAATACAACACACACAAACAAGAAATGTCAGAAGATAACAAAAAACCAAGCAAATTTCATGAAACACAGCCAATACTTAGCAAAAATATGGCAACACAAATGGCACTCAGAGAGAGAATCGTCGGTTGCAAGAGAAGAAATAGAATAGATTCTAATTGTGCGATTTATCGTTGCGGAAAAAGAGCTGCGTTTTTTTCTACATTTTGCATGTATTTTCCAACAACAAAGATCGGACGCCGCAACGATTTTTGATTCTGTTCAGGCTCTAAAGTGGATTTTGAGCACTTTTTCGATATTTTGACTTAGCATTTTCGCGGTTAATCGTAGAGAATATTATTTTGGTGTCTTAGGCCGTGTGCTATTCGGAAACCTTTCACTCGTGGTAGGAAGGAATTTTCTGAGTTGAATACAATTTCTATTTCTTGAAATAAAATTGTAATTTTTGCTGCACCAAAATCATATTTTCTTTACCTTAATGCTATAAAATGAATTGAAAAACACTTATTTGAATAGAAATAAAGTGCAAAATAAAAAAAAAACAAATTTGTGGGTGTGTAGCCGAGTTAAAAAACAAAAAAAGAAATAACTGGCCATTTCAGCCCTTGAAAGGACTTTGAACTAGCTTCTTATGATCAATTGTGTTGTGCGTGTTATTAAGTTTGTACACAATTAACCGAGAAACGGACCTACATGTTGCGCTGACTCCGAACGGCGATGAACGGAATGTTCTTGTTCTCAAGTAGCTTTACATGGCATTTTGATTACTCTTACTCTTGTTTTGCATTTTTTTTGTTCTCTAATTCAATATCTACAACTTTGCTTAAGACACCAAAACAATATTCTCTACGATTAACCGCGAAACAGCTAAGTCAAAATATCGAAAAAGTGCTCAAAATTCACTTTGAGCCAAAAAATGGATGACATCGTAAATCTCCTATTTGAACGTAAGTAGGCAAAAATCATGAACCAACAAGACATGATCAAGCAATCAGCATTGCGAGAAAAAAGTATTTTTTTCGTGCCACGTCATCGGTCACAAAAAAAGCTATATTGCATACGTTTTTCATGCAAAACATGTGAAAACTTAAATAAAAGTGGAAAATTATAAAATTAGCAAGTTTAATTCTTGAAAAAAGTGTTTGAATACTTTGTTTGTTTATATTTTCATGCAGTAACGAAATTTAAAGTATTTTTTTTTTTTGCTGTTGCAATTATTGCACGTCGCTACAGCACACTTCATTTTTATAAAAAACACAAAAAATTACTGAATTATAAACACTAATAATGCTTTAAAACTTCAAGAAATAATTTTTCACATATAATCGCTACACGTAAACAAAACAATTTGTGACCGATGACGTCAGGCCAACCAGCTTTGTTTTGTTTACAATATGGCGGCTCTTTTCTTTGCATGATCTTTATTTCTTGGTTCATGGGCAAAAATAATGATGCTGAATTTCTAGTTCTGGCAAGTACTTTCACGAGGGATTAACAACCCTGAGACCAAAAATTACGAGTTGCACTGTGTTATTGAACTCCAGCATGGCTCTAAACATTGGTGAGTTGATGGCATATGTTAGTTAGTTCTGCTCATACCCGAGTAAAACACATCAAAATGACGCAGTTCTCGATAAGGAACATTAAAATTTATAAGTTCAAGTGGTGGAGAACAATCAACCGACCCAACTACAACATCAACTAGTAAGAAATGATCTTCGACTGGGCCGAAGTTAAAATACCCCCCCGGCCAAACCAAAGTATATTCAAAGTCTTAAGTAGTCAATAAAATGTTTATTTGTAAAAACAGAAAATATTAGCTTTTGATTTTTGATAAAGTCACTTTGTATGGGAGGTGGGTGTGGTTTTCACTCGATTTGGTTGAATTTCATACTAAGAGCATATATTAAATAGCAAAGCTCATATGCAAAGTTTCAAGGACATATATTAATTTTTGTGGAATTCTAGAGATTTAGATAGAGGCGTGGTTTTCATCCGATTTGGCTCATTTTCGAACCTGACCTTTATTTTTTGGACAAAAGCTTTAATATCGAATTTCGTGATGATAGCTTAAAAATTACGCCTGTAATTGTGATCACAGACAGACAGACAGACGGACGGACAGACAGACGGACAGACAGACGGACAGACAGACTAACATGGCTAAAACAACTCGGGTGGTGATGCTGATCAAGAATATATATACTTTTCTATACCTGCCACGCCTCCTTATGGGCGTTACAAACGGAGTGACAAAATTAATACACCCCTTTTACGTCTTTTAAACGTGGGGGTATAAAAATAAATATAAGAGACAAAATGATTCTTTGATTTCGAAGAGTTTTAAAATTACTGAAGCTGCAACGATCATTATAAGATCAATCGCCCTATCCTGTGTGATTGAGATGTGACTACCCAGATCCTGGAGTTGGTCGCCCAATCTGGGGAGTAGGTGGACCATTTGACTAGCGTATGCCTATGAAGGAATAGCAATGATCCTTAAAATTTGTTAGCACGGGAATAGTCTTTAAGGGCTGGTAAAAACAATGTTTACCTTGTTGTTAATGAGGCGTCAGACTTGGGTACTCCGAGATGAGAAGTTTTTATCATAGTAGTCTCGGAGAACCAGTATTGAATATTTTTATTGAAATAGTGGTGACTTATGTGTCATATACGGTCATGTGCGATATGGTCTACTCTGTAGCATGTCTACTAGTGGCGATTCTGTTATCACAGTCATCTCTGATATGCGATAATGAGTCAGTGTGTCTGACGACGTGTCGAGGTAAATCCTTTAGCCCAGGAGACTATCACAGGACTGGCTCTTCGGGGAGTATCATGCTGGCTGTGGTAGTTCAATGTCGTGAACAGGTCGTGTGATTGGCGTGGAGTTGCGCTTGTACAACCGGATAGCAGTGCCCACAAATTGTCAGAGATGTTAGATGGGTCCTGATTTCCACCAATTAATGTGGATGGTGACTCAATTTATCATCCATATATTGGTACTGTTGCTATCCATACAGTTTATTTCTTAATTTAAATGTACACTAAAGTATGGTGTGTAATCGGTGTTGAAACTACTATGACGCGACAAAAACCTCGTCTGGAGTCATGTAAGTGATTCCCAGGAGATAGTTGATTAAACCTTGATGTATTGGTATTAGCATGGTACTAACGTCCTGAAGATTTATCTGTTGGGCATCAATTCCATGAACCTCGATTGCTTTGCCAAGGGGAAACGTGAAATTAAGCTCATACCGTGGGTATTCACGTACAACAAAAGGAATTTCCTCCCACCACCACGCCTACATCCAGTTTTACCAAAATCTATATCTTTTCTCTAAGCATGGAAAAGATTTGGATTGAAAAATTATTCAACAGAAAAGTCTGAGTTCAGTCAAGTTTTAGTGAGAACAAATACATTATATTCCAATTTTTTGTAATATGAAAACAAAGGATATTTTAGGGTAGAACATCCTGAAATGAAATGCTTCAAAGAAGTGAATCAACATTTAAAAATAAAATTAAAAATAAATATTAATTTTCAGAAACTTACTCTGGAAACTTACTTACTTACATAAACTTGCTCCCAGTCGAAAAAATGCATGATAATATCAGCAACCCACTCGGAAGACGATGATGATGACGTCGAACTTGTGTAAACTTTCGCAGCAACAACAAGCTACGTCTTTGTGCCGCTTTGGCTACACTAGCAAGTTGGCCCAGAAGCAAAACATGTGAATTCACTTTAACGTAGCGTAGAGCCTCGCACCACAACTAAAAACCACCACAACATGACGCTAACCACGAAGCTTTGCTGTCAAATTAAATCAATGCGCTTCCGTATCCGTCTTCTGATCCGTTAGATTCGTTTAATAATTGACAATAATTCAATGAAACGCGAGTAACTGTGGCTTGAAGTTGAAAAAAAAAAAATCTAAAAAATTGTTGACGTCAGGGATTATGATGCTTCCAGCAGCGGTGCTGAGACGGTGTTGACAGAAGTTTAATTGTTAAGAAATACTAACGAGAATTGATTGCTTTTGTGTGACGAATAATAGTGATGGTTAGTGTTTGCATTTGGATAGAATGTGAATGGATTTGAGACTACTTTTTGGTTCACTGAACTGGGATTGGATAAGTTGGAGTTGAATTAGATACCTAAATGCTGTAAATAATAAAAAGCTTTAAAATTAATTGATTGAGCTGCATGGATGATGTTAATTATTTAATTTTGTTTCCCACATTCAGAAAGTGGCAGCAGCCAGCACATAGCAGAAGTGGCCGACGAAAATTCTTGGGTGAGGCCAAAATCGACGTACGCTTCTAAGCGCCAGCAAAGTAAGTATGTAAGCAAGACAAAAATACCAATGCTTGATATTTCTTGTTTTTTGTCTGATGTTTGTAGACAAAATAAAAAAAAAAATGCAGACTTGAGTACCAACAACATCTCTTACAAAGCCACAAATTGACAACTCTAATCCGAGGAATGGAATGTCTATATATGTGCAGATGTGTATCTGTAACTTCAAACATTGAGTGTCTGAAAGTCAATTTCAGACATTCACACATTCAAACTCTAAGCTTAGATGAACGTTTAGACTGCCATAAATCCTATACGAGTTCCACTTCATTTTGCTCACTGACCACCGAAAGTTAGCCGCAACTGACAAAAAGCTCTTTTAGCTATTCGGGTACTTGGTGTGTAACTATAAATATATTGAGCTCTCTGCTGTTCAGTACAGCTCAGTCGGATTGGGTCAATTGGAGCTTTGCAAACTTTTGTTCACTCGGCATTAACCACCCACTATGCTGCCACTATGATACCTGGCACTTGTCCACATTTGATGGTCATTCATGTTGATTCAACCTTTGGCTAAAGTTTCACATTTATTGCACCTGAAGTTGGTCGAACTTTGCTGCTACTGCTGTTTCTGTTTTACTTGCCATTCTCACTCCTTTCAACACTCTCTATATTTCTCCCTTTCGAATAACCTCTTTGTAGAATGCACACGGTCTGATTTCCGTGTCTGTAAGCGTCGGTAACAAATTCGCCAAAATCCCTTGGGACAAATAGCCAAGTTAAGTGTTTTATGAACTACTGCACATGAGCTTCTGTTCATTACTTGGGCGAAACAAACCCACCAAAACTCACACGTACACACATATGTATAACTTCCTACAGAGTATGTAGTTGTATTTCAAATTAGAGCGCAAATGTTTGAAGTTATCAGGCAACTTGAGCTTCTCTGAACTCAAGTTGTCTTCTTAGCTGCTACGAGCCAGACCATCTGGCAACGAGAGTTGCAATGAACTGTTTAAGCATCTAATTTAATATCTTTTGAGTTAAGTTCTGTGGCTAGAATACTTTGATTGCTACCGTGGTTAATGGAGTAGCCTTTGACCTTGTTTGTTGGTTATTTAATAAAATTAGTTGCATAGTAAAAAATCCGTTATTTTTACCTATTTGTGTTGTTGCAACAGAAAAGAGAAAAAGTTTCGCAAAGAAGAAAATCGAGTGAAAGGTTATAAATTTTCTCTGGAGGATACCATTCAATGATTTCTTTATAGCAAATAGAGTTTTAATAGAATTTCTAAATAATACCTCGGCATATTATCCATTAAAAATTCAAAATTCAAAACTCAAAATTCAAAATTCAAAATTCAAAATTCAAAATTCAAAATTCAAAATTCAAAATTCAAAATTCAAAATTCAGAATTCAGAATTCAAAATTCAAAATTCAAAATTCAAAATTCAAAATTTACAATCCCTCTGATATACATACATCCCCTCCCATACGATAGTCAGAAAAATAAAAGGCAATTTTAAACAACTCAGAAATCTGTAGGGTTCAGAAATCTGTAGGATTCAGAAATCTGTAGGATTCAGAAATCTGTAGTCAGCCATTAAAAGGTTAAATCATCATTCTATGATTAGTGCTAAGCCCTTAAAATAGTGTTAAAAAAAGTAAACTTAACCCTTAAACTTGTGCACTATAGTGTAATAGAGTGCAAAAACACTCTTTTTACCTCTGAATATGACGGAATTTTACGCCGATAAAGCGTTCCACAGATGTCAATATTGATTAAATCTTAGTTTAAATAAATTTCAAAAATTGCAGAAATTCTGAAATTTAAATAACACACAAAACAGTTATTATTAAAAATTACAAAACACAACTAACAACAAAAAAAAAAAGCTCGCTCCTTAGCTTTATTGTTGATATAACTTTAAACCTCTCATTCGGTCTTGACCCTTAATTTCATAGAAACAATTAATTATAAATTTAAATAACAACATCTGCCAACAAGGGTATAAATATTTCATAATCTCACAGTCCCACACACAATCACACACACACACACACACAAACACTCGCTCAGACAGACGCCTGCCCCGCACTCAAACATATCAGGAACTATTTAAATGGATTTTCATTTTAAGCTGATGTTGAATCTTTTGTTTTTATTAAGTGTCGCATATTATGAACCCACATAAATACATCAAGTGGCAAGTGGCAAGTGGCAGCATTTTAAATGAATTCCATTTGCTAAAATAAAAAAAACCAAAAAAAAAAAAAATAAAAATACGAAAACAAGCTCAGCACATATGCTGACTAACAACGCCTGTTACTTTATCACTATCATCATCATCAGGAGTGACACTAAAATAACCTCTTGCCACCCACCGACACACTAATGACCCAGCTTAAATGTCCCACACTTGAAGCCGTAATTGTTGCAAAATACTTTCAACTCGTTGTGAATCCTTTACCATCAGTTTCATCGGCAAGCTTTCAAATAATTTGTGTAACATTTTGTCACTCTGAACTTTCGACAAGGATTCCAACGCAATCATTTTTCTATTTTGATCTTAGTTTTTGCATTTTGTTTGTTTGTAGTTGTTTTTGTTCTGGCACTAAGTCGATGTCTGTCCGTTTGTCCATTCGTTCGTCTGTCGTTAGATTGTGCCCTTTGGAAATTGTTGTCGTTGATGAATCTACAGAATCCATTCGTTTACTCGTCGGTTTGTCCTCTTAATAAAAGTTGAATGAATGAATGAATGAGATTTTGTTGAAAATATTTGCAACTTCATTTGAATTCATTAAATTTTACTTCCTTCACTTTTAGCGTTGCATGTCGGCGTATTTGATCTATTTTACTTGTTACTTCATTAGAGCTGACAAAAATAACGAAAAAGTAAGTAAATGTCATGAAATGATGGCAAGGATTTGTATGTCTTCATTTATTGATGCAGTTTTGAAATGCAATTTCATTGTTTTATTTAGCATCGATAAGTAAAAAAAAAATCATTTAAAATTAAACAGCTTAACCCTCTGTAATAAATAGAAATTTCCATTATTTATGGAATACGATTTAAAAGATTTTCTATAATTAGATTTGGGCTCAAACGGGTGCACCAGGAGTACGTAGAACCGTGACCTCGCTAACGAACGCCAAACAAATCCTAACAATATCGCCATAGATCTCACGTAATATCATCATATTAACGTAGTCTTAGTAACTGTCCTACAGAAACAATAAAGAAAACCAACTGCAACTGCATGATTCCTGGCAAGCTTAACTCAGCTATAGATCCGGAAGACCGGGAGCTTCGTTGCATATAACGGTTTTTTGTATATGAAGTGTTTGATATTGTTAATACATTCTTTAAGGCGGGGTGCTATTAGGCCAAAGGTAATAAGGCCAAATTTAGCTTTATTACATTTTCAAATGGAAATAAGGCAAAATTTGTGAAATTGGCCTTGTTTGCACTTAAAAAAAAAGAAATAAATAAAGAAAAAAACAACGAAACATTGGTTTTGATTTTTTTTTCCATTACAATTTCAAGTTCACACCCTGTAGTCTGTTGTTTAGAAAGTAACGAGACTCTGCGTCGGTAATAAATTTTTTAAAAAATTTGTATGAGAATTTTTTTCGGTGTTCATTCCGTACAAGGGAAAATTGAATTGAATTGAAAACACAAAGCGGTTGAAAGTTGCCTGAGTTATGTTTCCGGCCAACTTAAAAAATGTAGTTTTGAGATAAACGCGTTGAAAGTTTTGAGTAGTAGTACCAGGCGGCTTTTACTAAAATTCAAAAACGAAGTACTTAGAATTTTTTTCCGGTCATAATCTTTTGAGACACTATATTTGAGGTCAGAAGGGACCATTTAAAAAAAAATATATATTATTGATTTTTGGAAAATTCTAGAGTGGCCAAACAACTTAAAGCTATCAGAGGTAGGTACTGGTCCAAAAGTACTATCTGCTACATAATTCCTGGAGTTATATAGTTTTTTTTTTTATAATAATTGCTGGGGACACAATTATTGTGTATCCGAAGACTTCATCAATAATTGTGACGTAATAAAAACGTAGACAAAAGCGATGAAAACCTCTAGATATTCTGAAATCTGAATATATAAAGGGCAAGCATAATGCTCCGCACCTAATATCTCTCCAACTGTACTCCTTTTTTGTCGCTTAAACTGTAATTAGTTTTTGCCATTATCACAGTGCTTTTAAAACATGTACTGTCCTGAAAAATGTTTAGTCTGAAACTAGAATAGTACGTTTTTCATCCTTTTATAAATAAGATAAGACGAATTTAATGAACTTCTTTTGATGGATTGTACCAAAATGTATAATTGTATCAGGCGCGAAACGATATCTGATTTGCCCCATATGTGATGGTTGCAAAGCCAGTTGTGTAATGTTGTGTATAAGTATAATTTTTGAGTTTTTGCACTTTTACACTTGAACTCATCTTTCAACACTGCTTCAATAACCGGCAAATTCGGAGTTGCCTTTCACTCTTCGGTGGCGACAATTTCCCAAACTGGCATTTTTAATAACCATAAATAAGTCCCAAGGTCAAACATTGCAAAATGTAGGAGTTTTCCTAAAATAGCCAGGTTTTTAGTTAACTTACATAGCCATGTCTAGAGTCCAGTGGTCTGATGATGTAAAATTAAGTATTATAGAGGGCAAATCACAAGGGGAATTGGTACAAGCTTCTAAAAAGATTTTGACTAGAAATATTGTATATAAGAAAGCTTTATCAAAATATTTTAACCCTCCATGTATTCTAATAATTATTCTTAGACGAATGGCAAACTGTATTCATTTCTCCTATTTTTATATCGGGGCAAAAATTCTTAATATAGAAAACTATAGACCTATTGTTAAGCTATCTCTTATACCTAAGATTTTAGACAAGATTGTCAATATGCGAATTTTTTCTGAGATTAAAAATTATATTGTAACACAACAGCATGGTTTTTTCGCGTGTAGATCAATCTCCATCAATCTAACAATTTTTACGAATTTTTGTCTGAATACTGTTGAAAATGGCTTGCAAGTTGATGTACTCTATACCGATTTCGTAAAAGCGTTCGATAGTCTAGTTCATTCGATTTTATTGCTAAAACTTGAAAAGTTAGGGTTTCATTTCGTATTTTTGAGATGGATTTCTTCCTATTTATCAAATCGACAATTAATTTTTAAAGTAGATAACCATTATTCAAAACATATTGTTGTGAATTCTTTGCGTACCCCAAGGTAGTCAGTTAGGCCCTTTGCTTTTTAATTTGTTTATTAATGATATCCCTCAAATTTTTCAGTTCAGCAAATGCTTGTTATATGCGGACGACTTGAACATTTTTATCAAAGTTGAGCATTTCATATTAGTTGCGCAATTTGCAAAATGACATACGATCATTTCTTTTATGGTATAATAATAATGGGATGAATTTAAATTATTCTAAATGCAAATTATTCTTGAGTCACTCCCACAAAAATTCTCCAATTTTATATAATTATTCTTGTGAAAACAATAGCGCTTTTATAAGAGATAATATTGTTAAAGATTTAGGAATACTATTTGATACCAAGCTTTCTTTTAGCTACCATAGAGACCTGATGATATCTAAAGCCTGTTCTCAACTTGGATTTTTAAAACGAAATTCTAAAGAATTTTTAGATCCCTTCACGACAAAAACAGTTTATATTAGTTTAGTAAGATCTCTACTTGAATACTCGATTATTGTGTGGGACTCTTGTTATGAATGTGAAATCAGTCGTATTGAACGAATTCAAAAAAGGTTCACTAGGTTCGCTCTACGCAGTAGTTTTTATTTGAGAATATGCCATCTTATGATGAGCGCAGTAAACTTTTAGGCTTGCAAAACTTGTCGCAAAGAAGGCAAGTACAGAGCGTTTTATTTATCAAGAGCATTTTAGAAAGCAGCATAAATTGTCCTGAATTACTCGAGTTAGTTCCGTTCTATGCTCCGATTCGACCACTGAGGAAGAGTTCTTTGTTTGGGGTTCCATTTCATAGAACTAATTATGGCATGAATGAGCCGATATCTAGATGCTTGAAAAATTTGAACTTACTTGCTAATAATACTGATTTTAATATTTTTAAAAGTAATGTTTTTGAAATGTTCAAGTAACTTTTACTAGTATTATGTTAATGTTATTTATCTCTTATTATTGGTGGATATATTATTTGTAATTATGAAATAGCCTGTAAGATTTTTAATCAGTAGACTGAATTTAAATAAATAAAATAAATAAATAAAAAGTAAGTAAAAACAATAAGTTTTTTTGTCATATTTTTACTCTAAATGATTCCAACCCGTCGTAGGACGGGCTTTTATACTAGTTTTTTAATAAAATTAACCTTTAGAATTGAATTGATTGCTTTTTAATATTTGTTCCTTCTAAACGATAATAAGGTCAAATTGGCTTTATTTCCTTTCCAAATGGAAATTAGGCCAATTTCGCAAAAATTAGCCAATTTCAAAAAATTTGGTCTTATTTGTGAAAACTGCCCCCACAATTTTTCAACTCAAACATAAAAATTATTTTAATTGTATCGTTGTTTGTTCGAAATACAACAAAGATAACAAAACAAAAACATAATTTAGGAAATAGTTATGTTAAAATATGCAAAAATTGTAATTCGAAAGTATAAATAAAAATACATCATATTGCTATAAATTTGAGAATTCATCAACAAGCCATTTTATTTGATGATTTAATTTTTTATTTTAAAATATTCAAAAATATTTGTCATATAAAATCAAAATTTCAAAATTTTAACTCATCATTTTTTTCTGTGAATATTGTAGTACTTTTTAGGTCTTTAACATATGGCAGGCAAAACAATGATGAATTTTTTATTTTTGTCCTCGAAAAAGTGTTTCCACTGCTCATGAATATAAATTATAACAACAACATCTGCTATTGACAAATTGAACTTTAAAGTAAAGCTGGGTGTAGAGCGCGGTGCACAGTGTAACGAGCCCAATATAGTGAGTGGCCAAAAATAGAAGGAGTTGACATAGAATCATGAAATTTTGTAAGTTTAACGATAAAGGAATTATTTTCAAAAAATTTCGTTCAAATTAAATGAATAGCACACCTACGACCTACATATAACCGAAATCGGTAATCTGGAGTAGTTCTCCAAAAAATTATTTTAGATCAATAAAATTTGGTACACATATACTAAGAGAAAAAATATTAAATTTATCCAAAAACTTTTTTAATTTATCCAAAAAGCGAGTAATTTTTGTACCAATAACGCATTTACTTAAATCGACTACGTTAATATTTAAAATTTATTTAAATACTTTTTTAATTAAATAAAATATGAAAATATTTAAACAGAATTAATAAAAAATATATTAAAATTATGCACGAATATATTTTTCGTGCATATGTCAGTGTGTGGCATAAATAAAATTTAAATACGGGAAAAAAACGAGTTGTAAGGAAAATATTTGATTTATCCACGTAAATATTTAAATGAAATATATACTCAGGCGTAAATAATGTTAATATGCGTTATTTCCCTTAGCGTAGTTCTTTTGAATTTATAAACAGCTGGTTTGTAAAAATGTACTAAATCGGTCGACTAATACGCCCACCTCCCATACAACCGAAATCGGTAAAATAAATTTGGTATTTCTTTACGTACTAACAAAATAATAATTAATTTCATAATTGTTTTAAAAATTATTTTAATAATGTATGCAAATGCGTTTGCTCATTGTAAAAAGTGTTCATATATAGTATTTTGAATTTATAAAAATTGGGTTTAACTGTGGCTTGGGGCAAACAAGCAAAAGCACTCATTTTATATAGAAGCCCTACCAATTATTAGCTTTTATGATAATTTATCTATATATTCGAAATGATCGTTAAAAAACAGAAAATTTTGACACCCATATTGTGTATTTTATCTGTAAAAACAAACAAAATTCTTAAGTTATTAGTGCATTTTAAGAAAAAAAAAATTATTAAAAAAACTTAAAAATTTAAAAAAATTAAAGAAAAGGTAACTTTCAAAATTGCTTGCGCTAAAACATAAATTAATATAAAATAATTGCGTCTACGTGCTACCCATGATATCGACTAAAAACTGTTGAAAATTCGACTGAAACTGCTGATACCGTTATTTGCGTCTTTTTATTACCTTTTGTTTAATACCAAATTCGTATGTGTTTTTATGCCAAATAGCAAAGTTATGGCAAAAAAAACGACATTTTTGCTGATTTTGAAACGCCATTTTGAAACTCTAAATTTTCGATTGAGCACATATAAAAAAATACGCCAACCTTAGAATTCCATCTTCTAACATATATCTGAAAATCATTCATATCGGCGTCTGACACCTGAGAACCTTTCCTTGGAAGTGTAGGGTATCAATAATATGCAGAATTGCTCTCCAAAGACAACAAAATAAAAATAAAAAGCGCTTCTATGATTCCGCTTTGGTTGCTGTTACGCTTATTAGCTTTTCAAAATTAGTGGACTGCTCAAACCACAGAGACTACTGATCAGTCGGAGTAGCGTCCGACGAAACCATGGTCTAGTCTGCTCGGTTTGTTCTGCAAAGAACTTTTGTTGTTGTAGCAACCTGTTGCTTCATGAATTATTTGGCATTGAGCTCAAAATATAATTCTTAAAAAATATGTTTTTTAAGAATTATAACATTAAATAAAAAAATATTATCTCTTTTTTATTTTCTTCTCAAAAGTCTAATCTGTGTACATTTCTTTTTCATATCGCTTCGCGTTACCAACTTAACATAAAAACCAAAATAGCAGTAACTATCGCCAAAGAACTAAAAGAAGCTGAGATTGTTGACGTCCATCCGCAGCTGTGAGAAATTTTTTGCATACACTTGATTTGAGAGATACACGCAACGAAACAAACCTTTGACAAAAATAGGGTGATGTATTAAATAATTAGAATTTAAACAAAACAATAAAGCATGGTGGTGGTAGTGTTATGGTGGGGGAACAATGGGCATAAATGGCGTTGGAAATATAATTTTAGTAGAAAGAACGATGAACAAAATGGACTATTTAAAAATTTTAAAAGATAATTTAGCGCAGACAGCCGCCAAATTATATATTTATGATCATTATTGCCTTATATAGGATAACAACTCTAAGCATTCTTCGCTAAAGTAATGGAATGGCTTCTATACAACGTAAAAAAAGTACTTTCACATCCTCTTCAGAGTCCGGACCTTAACCTTATAGAGCACCTGTGGTCATGCATGTAAAACAAAAATCGCCTGAGTACATGTAAGGAGCAAAATTTACCTTAAAAAATTTCATTCAGGATATATGGAGAATTATACCTCAAAAAGTTACTAAGAACTTAGTTCATTCCGTGAAGAAGACTTAAAGCCGTGCTAGATGCCAAAGGTGGGTACACAAAGTAGTAGTTTGCATTTTTAAAAACATTTCTTAAGTTAAAATTTCTGTCTTAATATTTGAATATGACCTTTCATTATTTATATTGAAAACAAATTTGAGCTTCAGGCCAAGTATGTTGACAACAAGACAACATGAAGATAAAGAAAGCAACGACCAAAACAACGGCTCTGAATAGAGCCAAATGTTAAGAAAAAAAAAAAAAATGATTAGTGTGTTTTTCACAAAAAAACCACAAAGTTTTTCATAACAAAATGGTCTCCACACCATCTTAGGTGTACCATCAGTTAAACTAACTGAACCCTAAAAGGGAAGTGTGGAAAAAGGGAGGAGCTAACAACAAAATAACACAACTTCAATATACTCTGATTGCGGTAAACCGCTGTGATCGAATTTCGAAGAAGCACATGAGTTAAGGCTATGCCTAGAAGTATGATACAATCTAGGTTAACCTTGATACAGGGTGCATCGCAGTAGATACGAACTCAGTCACTATTAAGCGATCTCTCTGTCATAATAAATTCCGGGTTACTTTCTCGGCATAATTGGCAGTATAAGTAGAACATAAGTTGCTTGAGTGGATCACATGCAAAGACTACTGATGAGTTGGTGTAGCGGCCAACGAAACAGTCTGTATAGTCAATCTGTGTGATTTGCTCTATACAGAGCCGTTGTTGTTGTTGTTGTTGGTTGTTACTTTCTTTGTCTTCATGTTGTCTTGTTGTCGACATACTTGGCCTGAAGCGTAAATTTGTTTTCAAGTTAAAATTTATGTACAAGTTTTTTTTTGGTTCTGAAAAATCAACTCATTTCAAGTTGGCAAAAAGTTTCGTGTTAAACTGAATTATTTAAAATAAATCTTAATTATTAATAGAAAGAAGATGTCTTTGCCATTTTATTATTTTTGGTTTCAACTTTAAGGCATTAATATTTACGAAGATATTTAACTTTGAAGATGGAAAAGTTTACTATACAACTTTTTTTTGATTCACTGTAATTAGCCATAAACGCTTTTTTTTGCTTTTTGCGAATCAAATTGTGGGACTATGTTCAGAAAGTGTTTTATTTGAAAGTTTTATGAAACAAATTGATTTTTTTTTTAAAGTTTGAGAAACATTTTTAATTCTTAAAAGTTAAAAAATTGCTTTTAACTAAGAGATTTTTTACAATTTACATACAATTTAAACAGTGCCATGTCCGTAATTGAAAAGATATCGCAAAATCCTCTTACATTAAGAAGATTAATACACTAAACTATGATTCTGCATACTTAGATTTACAAATTTATGACTCTTTACTTAAGCTATTTTTGACTGCTCTCGTTACACTGTGCGGTGGCTGCTTGGAATGTCAGTAAAGGCTCGTCAATTTGGTGTTACGATATAGGGCGAAGTTGGGCGTGATTTCGCTATCGAACTCTACAATTAGTGCAGGGCGATTTTTAACGGTATAAGAAGAAAAAATATAAAAATAAATATAAGGCCAGAAAATAAGCAAACAAAGCAAAACTTTTGGCATTCAAAATGATTTAAGGCAACGCCACCAAATTGGCTTTCAAGTGCGCATCCTTCAAAATATACAGTGCCGTCAACACACACAAAATTTAGGCCTAGACAGCAGGGCTGTTATATATGATGTGCTTTTATGACAGATCTATTTAAGGGAAGTTATCAATTGATGCTTTTTTGCTAAGCATACATTTTTTTTTTTGTTCAAGTCGGAAGAAAATCTTAGCAAATGAAATAATAATTTTTTAAGGATAATTTTAAGGTCACTTTAAAGAGTGTGACGTTTTATATTTTTGAAAAAATGAAATTTCACAAAATGCATTTATTAGGGAATTTATTCAAATTCAGTTGCGTCGAAAAACTGTTTAATCCCACCCACCGTTATTTAAGAGCTTCCATTCTGATTCTGCATCATCATTAATATAATCCGCCAGTCAGCTGGCTGAGTTGCTGCCACGACTGAACTGCTGCCAACTACAATTAATCATTTTTCTATCATATTCAGTTTTTTGTCCTCCTGATATGAAGAATTTTCTTGTGCATTTTTGCACAAAAGCAGAAATAATGCGCTTTGCACAAAAAAAAAAAAAAAAAAACAAAAATATACAGAAAATATTTGCGTGAAAAAAGTCATAGATGCATTTTTTAGCTATTAGCCACAAACATTAATGGCAATATATGTGGCAGTATGTGAAATGAAAAATTTGCAAATTTAATCGCAATTTTTGAAGAAAGTATTAAAAAAAAAATCCAAAAAAAGGCGATCACGCTCTATCTCAACAGTATCTTATTAATTAAACCCCTCGACGATAATTGAGAGAGAATTTTTAACTTTTCTTAACCTCAATCAAACTGGTTTAGGGAATGAAAGTGATCTTGAAATGGTTTTTGTTTTTCAGTGTTTAGGTGAAAAGTGTTTTTTGTAGTTGTTTTTTTGTTTTTTGGATGAAATATTCTTTATATAGATTTGCTTATCAAAGTAATATTTTGCTACAATTACGGAGTGTGGCCAACCGTTGTTACTGTGAGATAGTGAACCGCCCGTTCTATAAAACACAGCAATAAGTTGTATTTATATCGCACGAATAGCGAAAAAATTACCATGAATTCTATGGCAAATGGAATAGTGGATAAACAAGAAAAATAAGCTAAATATAGAATGTTGTTATAAATGAACAAAAAAAAAAAAAAAAAAAAAAATCAACCCAACAATAACAACAACCATAAAATTTCCAACAATTACTTATACAACACTTGGTGTGAGCGCCAATTGACAGTCTGTTTATGTTTCTGAATGTATGTTTGTGTGTCTGAAGAAATGTATCTGTTGAATGCAGTGACTAGGATGACTAACTAATATGTGAGAAACCGGTTTGTATATAATTTTGTGTAAACATTCGTATGGTCAGCGAAAATGTTGCCACCCTGCAGCCTAAGCAGAATTCTGTTGCTCATTCCATGTTAATCATAGCGAAGTTATTTAAGCAGTTAAAAAGAATTGAAAAGAAAATTTTCATAAACAACGTTTTGTCTTTATCATAATAAAGTCTGGTTTCTGATTAAATTTAATAATTTCAAAATTTTTAATAATTTCCATTAAGTTATATTTAAGGTGACCAGTTCTTTTCGTTGAATGTCTGGAAAGAAAGAAAGTCAGCGGATTTTTTTTTTAAATTCCCATAAACATTTCATGTTGAATTCGAGTTGAGAATAGCGATTCACACAAAAATATATTTATTTTGAAGTGAAACTTCCTTAGCCCTGATGTGGAGTAAAACTGATTCGCCAATGAAGCACTTCGCCGTGAAGCACTTCGCCGTGAAACACTTTGCGGTGTTTTTCACATGTTACGCCGAATTAAATAATTATAATATAGTATTGACACAGTAGCTTTTCAACTGCATGGTTCATACATTGAGTAGTTACAATATTGCCAAAAAAAATTCGCCGCATATGGAGCATGTCTTTGATATTAATATTGAAAACATCAACCTTAAGCGAAAAGACAAGCACTGACTGCTGCTAAGCAACAGAGTTGCATTGCAAGTCTTTAAAGCAGTGATCATCAAAGCCCATGAACCAACAAGACAAGATCAAGCAATCAGCAGTGCGAGAAAAAAGTATTTTTTTCGTGCCACGTCATCGGTCACAAAAAAAGCTATATTGCATACGTTTTTCATGCAAAACATGTGAAAACTTAAACAAAAGTGGAAAATTATAAAATTAACAAGTTTAATTCTCGAAAAAAGTGTTTGAATACTTTGTTTGTTTATATTTTCATGCAGTAACGAAATTTAAAGTAATTTTTTTTTTGCTGTTGCAATTATTGCACGTCGCTACAGCACACTTCATTTTTATAAAAAACCAAAAAATAACTGAATTATAAACACTAATAATTCTTTAAAACTTCAAGAAATAATTTTTCACATATAATCGCTACACGTAAACAAAACAATTTGTGACTGATGACGTCAGACCTACCAGCTTTGTTTTGTTTACAATATGGCGGCTCTTTTCTTTGCATGATCTTTATTTCTTGGTTCATGCATATTAACTCACGGACGAGCACTGAACTGCGTCAGTATCTATGGAAATTTCATGCAGAATAGACCTGCGGCACATGCATGCTTGTTAGATTGTTTTTTTTGCTGCGCATACGCAACTTATGCTACACTCATAAAATATCAGTTTTTGGTATTTCTATGCAAAATGTCTCTACTTGAATGGGAGTTGCAATTCTTTTTTGCAGAAAATATTTTTTCTGAACCTCAATGTATGGTGTGCTACCGGACTGTTTCTGCTCGTAAGAAATATAACATTGGATGGCATTATAATTCTTGTCATAGTTTAACATACAAAAGTATGTTAAAAAAAATTCTTAAAAAATTATAAAGAAAAAAAAAAAAAACAATCACAAATAGCTAAGACCAAGTATTCCAAATAATAAATAATGTTATTAAATTGAAAAATAATAAAAGCAAACAAATATTTTTTCAAACAATGAATTCAAATTAAATCAAAACCGAAAATAACCTAAAGAATTAAAAAAAAAACAAAAAAGCAAAAAAACAAAAAAAGACAGTTTCTTTCTTCAAAGTAAGTATTGACACTTCTAAATAAAAATTGAATTATAAAAATTGAAATTCAATTATGAAATTAACTTTAAATAGTAAATAAAATAGTAAATATGTTTCTTCGATATGAATTATGTTATTATGAAAAGTAGTAAGCATACGTAAATCGCAAAATTTTTTAAAAACATTTCCCCTCACGCCTCTCCCATAGATTTGTAATACACCTGTGCCCTATTTCACCATGTTACAAATTTGTGAATTGTAAGAAAATTTCAACAAAATTGTAAAAAAATCAATAATTTTCGTATCACCACTATTGTACAAATTGTGAATTAAAGTTGTAAAATACAAATCACAAATTTGTGTTTTATAACAAATTTGTTGATATTTGTTTCACCAAATGCGACTTGAAGTTGTAGATTACAACTCACAATTATGTAAATTGTTTACAAATTTTTTGTTTCCCGTTTCACCAAACTGTTATTTGATCACGAATTTATACAATTTGTATGAATTTTTTACAAGAAAAAAATTGTGTGTACATTATTTACAAGTTAGTTGCGCTGGCGAATACATAGCAGCTCGAGTAATAGCAGTGAAGAGGAGACCTAAATATCCAATATAAAAGTTTATAGACAGCGAATAAATTTCTAAATAAATAATTTTTTCCAGTTTAATGAAAAATTTCGTTTAAGTACTTCAAAAGGAGAAAATCTTGTTTCAATTATTGGGCCCCACGTTTAAAAAATGTAAAAGTGGTATATAAAATTTGTTACTCCGTTCGTAACGCCCATAAAGAGGCGTGGTAGGTATAGTATAGTATATATATTCTTGACCAGCATCACCACCCGAGTCGATTTAGTCATGTCCGTCTGTCTGTCCATCTGTCTGTGTGTGATCACGACTATCGCCACAATTTTCAAGCTATGTATCATCACAAAATTCGATATTAAAGCTTCTATCTAAAAAATAAAGATCAAGTTCGAAAATGAGCCAAATCGGATGAAAACCACACCTACCTGCAATACAAAGTGACTTTATCAAAAAAGTAAAATGTCTTTTAATATCACAAAAATTAATATATGGACTTGAAATTTTTCAAATGAGCTTTGATATTTAATATGCACTTTGAGTATGAAATTCAATGAAATTGGGTGTAAAACACGCCTACCTCTGATACAAAGTGACTTTATCAAAAACAAAGCGAATATTTTACGTTAAAACTACGACGAAAATGTTTTTACAGATTAATATTATGTTGGCTGCTAAAGACTTTGAATTTACTTTCGGTTCGTCCGTGGAGGTATTTTCAGCCCAGTCGAAGATTGTTTCTTACAAGTTATATCATGAAACAGAAAAAAAAAATTAATTTTCTCAGAAAATTTTCAAAAAAGTATTTCTATACTGTTTTTAGTACACTTTATTTTGTCGGCTCATACAAAATACATACCCACTGACTTCCACAAATTTGTAAAAACTGCTTTTGCTTACATGTTTCTCTTAATTTTGGAGAAACGGTAAAAATTGTTGAATTGTAATTCACAATTTTATTTTTACAACTTGTAGCTTGGTAATTACAAACTTGTGAAATTGCTTCTTGTTTTGTGAAATATTGATTTGTGATTCGTGCAATAAATTTGACGCTTCACAAATTTGTAATTGTGATTAACAAGTACAATTTTGTGATTGTAATTTGTATTTGGTGAAATAGGGCACTGATGAAAATTTTTTCCAGCGCCACTGAATAATCAAACAGGCGAACCATCGCCTTGCATGAAAGCTGAACTGAGACTCAAGTAGTATTTTTTTTCAGTGCAAAGCTTTCAATGAGCTTTTATACATAAACAAAGTATGCTTGTATAGAGTTTGATGACCACTGCTTTAAAGTATATATCAAACTTTTGTGCAATAATTTTAGAAAATAGAAACGAGTATTGTACAACATTCGGGTAGTTACACACTCTTTGATTTACCCCAGAAGAGTAGATTGCAGTGATGCCTGTTTAAAAAACAATGTGTTCACCAAGAAATAAAGAATACACAGAGTATATTTCTGTATTGCATTTATTTTTCATATATCTTTATTTTTTTGATACAAAATTCTACATATCACATAGTTTTGTGATACAGTATGGCGCCATAGGATGATAGTATGGTATGATGGTATGGTATGGTGGTATGATGATCATGGAATGATGGTATGGTATGGTATGGTACGGTATGGTATGGTATGGTATGGTACGGTATGTTGGGTTTGGTGTGATTGTATAACTCTGAAGTTGTTCTATTTGTCTTATTAACATTAAACTTTTCGAAATTGTATTAAAACAGATTTAATATACTTTTGCCATTATATGAAATAGGACTTTTTTAGTAAGACTATATTAAAGAGTAAATTAATTCACCACTTAAAAATCAACTTTTTTGAGTTAAAGTTTCACTTCAACCGTGCCTAATGGCCACACACATATTTATACCCCCACGTTTAAAAAACGTAAATGGGGGTATATTAATTTTGTCACTCCGTTTGTAACGCCCATAAGGAGGCGTGGTAGGTATAGAAAAGTATATATATTCTTGATCAGCATCACCACCCGAGTTGATTTAGCCATGTCCGTCTGTCTGTCCGTCTGTCCGTCTGTCTGTGATCACGATTCCAGCCGTAATTTTAAAGCTATCATCACGAAATTCTATATTTAAGCTTTTATCTAAAAAATGAAGGTCAAGTTCGTAAATGAGCCAAATCGGATGAAAACCACGCCTACCTCCCATACAAAGCGACTTTATCAAAACGGTAAAATCTCTTCGAATTCAACAAAAATGAATATATGGACTTGAAATTTTGCATATGAGTTTTGATGTTAAAAATACACTCTAAGTATGAAATTAAATAAAATCGGATGAAAACCACGCCTACCTCCGATACAAAGTGACTTTATCAAAAAGGTAAAATTTCTCTAAAATCCACAAAAATTAATGTATGGACTTGAAATTTTGCATATGAACTTTGATATATAACGTGTACTATGTGTATGGAATTCAACCAAATTGGGTAAAAACCACGCCCTCCTCCCATACAAAGCCATTTAATCAAAAAACAAAAGCGAATATTTTCTGTTAAAAATATAACGAAAACGTTTTTACAGATAAACATTTTATTGATTGCTTAAGACTTTGAATATACTTTGGTTCGGCCGTGGGGGTATTTTAACTTCGGCCCAGTCGAAGATCATTTCTTACTAGTTTTTTTTATAAAAAGGGCCTCTGGGAGTTTTTCGAAAAAATAGAAGAATCTTTTTAATTTTTTTTTATCTGTATTTTATTTTAGACCCAACCGTTTTTATTAAAGCATAACTATTTAAGATTTATCTCTAAAATTTTGGTCCAAAAATATTCGTCGATAAGGTAGAATACTGCAATGCCGCTAAAGCAAAACATTTGCTGTGAGTAAGATATCTGGAGACTGGTCCTTCTGGAAACGATTTTTTTCGGTTTATTAAAGAGTTCTTGAGCGTTTAATCGTTGATTTTTGAAAAAAATAAATTTTTAACAAAATGGCGGACGTAGAAATAATATTTTCACTTTTGTGCATAAATCAAAAAATATGTGTTAAAAAAAAAAAAATTGAACGCCCAAGCATTTTTTAATAAACCGTAAACCGTTTCCGGATGAACCAGTCTTCAGATATCTTGGTCAACGCAAATTTAAGATCTATTGCGGCATTGCAGTTTTCTATCATATCTACAAATATTTTCAAAATAAAAAGTTCAGGGATAAGTTTTGAATAGTAAGTAATACTTAAATGATGTAAAAAAGTTTTAATTTAAAATAAAATACAGCTTCAAAAAAATTTTTTTTAAAAAGTGTGTTTTTTTTAAAAAAAAAGAAAAGAGTTGGCTGTGCCGTGGACACACCCGTAGGTTTTGACGTGACGAAGTTTCTTGCTGTTGTTGTTAATGTTGATGTTGATGTTGATGTTGATATTGATGTTGATGTTGATGTTGATGTTGACGTTGATGTTGATATTGATGTTGATATTGATGTTGATGTTGATGTTGATGTTGATGTTGATATTGATGTTGATGTTGATGTTGATCTTGATGTTGACGTTGATGTTGATGTTGATGTTGATGTTGATGTTGATGTTGATGTTGATGTTGATGTTGATGTTGATGTTGACGTTGATGTTGATGTTGATATTGATGTTGATGTTGATGTTGATGTTGATGTTGATGTTGATGTTGATGTTGATGTTGATGTTGATGTTGATGTTGATATTGATGTTGATGTTCATGTTGATGTTGACGTTGACGTTGACGTTGATGTTGATATTGATGTTGACGTTGATGTTGATGTTGATGTTGATGTTGATGTTGATGTTGATATTGATGTTGATGTTGATGTTGATCTTGATGTTGATGTTGATGTTGATATTGATGTTGATGTTCATGTTGATGTTGACGTTGACGTTGATGTTGATATTGATGTTGACGTTGATGTTGATGTTGATGTTGATGTTGATGTTGATGTTGATGTTGATGTTGATGTTGATGTTGATATTGATGTTGATGTTGATATTGATGTTGATGTTCATGTTGATGTTGACGTTGATGTTGATATTGATGTTGATATTGATGTTGATGTTGATGTTGATATTGATGTTGATGTTGATATTGATATTGATGTTGATGTTGATATTGATGTTGATGTTCATGTTGATGTTGACGTTGATGTTGATGTTGATGTTGATGTTAATGTTGATGTTGATGTTGATGTTGATGTTGATGTTGATGTTGATGTTGATGTGGATGTTGATGTTGATGTTGATGTTGATGTTGATGTTGATGTTGATGTTGATGTTGATGTTGATATTGATGTTGATGTTGATATTGATGTTGATGTTCATGTTGATGTTGACGTTGATGTTGATATTGATGTTGATATTCATGTTGATGTTGATGTTGATGTTGATGTTGATGTTGATATTGATGTTGATGTTGATGTTGGTGTTGGTGTTGGTGTTGGTGTTGGTGTTGATGTTGGTGTTGGTGTTAGTGTTGGTGTTGGTCTTGGTGTTGGTGTTGGTGTTGGTGTTGGTGTTGGTGTTGGTGTTGGTGTTGGTGTTGGTGTTGGTGTTGGTGTTGGTGTTGGTGTTGGTGTTGGTGTTGGTGTTGGTGTTTGTGTTGGTGTTGATGTTGGTGTTGGTATTGGTGTTGGTGTTGGTGTTGGTGTTGGTGTTGGTGTTGGTGTTGGTGTTGGTGTTGGTGTTGGTGTTGGTTTTGGTGTTGGTGTTGGTGTTGGTGTTGGTGTTGGTGTTGGTGTTGGTGTTGGTGTTGGTGTTGGTGTTGGTGTTGGAGTTGTTGTTGGATTTGGAGTTGGTGCTTTTCGTTTAGCTTTTTTTTGCTTCCCCATTGGTTGTGCTCTAATTTCAAATTATCCAGCAAAAGTGATGCATATGCGTCACATTAGGCGGTTCCCTGAGGGTCTTTGACACGACGTCAATTTTTTTTTATTTATTTTCTGTCATATGCCCGAAGACCTCACCTTCGTTTTCGTTCCTTAAAATTTACCGTTGCACTAGTAGTCACAGAGTTAAAAATCTATGCAACGTTTTTCATGGCTGTAGCATTTTTACTGCATTATGTGATTGCATCCCTGAAATCATGACAATAAGAATTTATTTTGTAATTTAGTTGTGAAGCGTAATAACACATCCCTGCTGTCGTAAAACAAAATTTACCGTAGCACTCCTCCTGAGTGAGTAATAATTCCATGCAACGATATTACATTTCTGTTACATAAGCTGCTATATTCACGACCTGACGACGCCGGATTTTTTTTTTTATTTTTGTCGTAAAGCCATTTATAAAACCTTCTTTTTCCTTTTTAAACTTTTATCGTAGGTTATATACTCATTGAGTAAAAATTCAATGCAACGTCGCTGCATGAATGTTGCGTTATCGATCTTTGAGCGGCTCTCTCAGCGACCCCATGGCGACAGAAATTTTTTGTCTAATTTTGTTGTGAGGGCTTACAGTAGGCCTTTACTGGCGTATCGTATTTTTAATCCTAGTACTAATACTCAGCGAGTAATAATTCCATGTAACAAATTTTCAGTTGTGTTGCTTAAACCGTTCCCCCTGCGACCCGATGATGTTTTGAATTTTTTTGTTGGTTTTATAATGAAGTCAAAGAATTAACCTTTACGGTCATACCATTTTTTTAATCATAGCTCTTATACTCAGCGAGTAACCAATTCAATGCAACGCAGATGAATTTTTAAAAAATTCATTTTTCAACTTTTTTGGAAACTTGATCTGTACAACGTAACTTCGTCACGTCAAAAACTTCCGGAGGCCCTTAATAACTACACAAATGAAAATTAGTTCTTATTTAATAATGAGGCTCTATTTTTTTGATAATAAAGTAGATAAATTATAAATTTTTAGGCACAACAGAGTAACCATAATACATTTTCGGAAAAGGACCCAGTGACTATTTTTGTTCAACAAAGTCATAGTTATATGGACAGAATTGGAATATGGACAGAATTTAAAATTTTCTATTTGCTGTAAATATTATTTCTTATTTTCCTAAAAGTTTTTGTTTTTTTAACAATTGTTAAGTCTTCTTGGTATATATGACGATGCTTGTAAGCTGCTATTTTGCTTTTTTCTGGTTTTATATCTTTTTTGATTTTTTGAGATTTCTATCACAAAATCACTTTTGTGACTTTTACGATTATTACTACCGGAAAAGTATGCTTTTAAAAAGGTCTCGTTTGTCGATTAGTAGCGTGTTAGTTAGTCACCCAAGAATCCTTGGTTCAAATCCGGCCAGAATATGACCCTAAGTTTTCATTTCTAAACTTATTTCTAATAAAATTAAATCGAAAATCCATCAATATTTACGAATTAAAAAATTGTAGTTGGTGGAAGAGACGTTGTGAACAAGTATTTTAATACAGTACAAGTAATAACTTTAATTGAGGTAATAGCCTTTGTCTTAGTTCAAATTCTCATATTATAAAGCTGTCCGTAAGCGCACAATTGTATCACTTAATTTTCCCTTTCCTTTCCGCTTTTTTATCAGACTGACTGAAGAAACTTGACTGAATTTCTTGAAATTCTTGGTTCAAATCAGAAAACATTTTTTTTAAAAAGACTCAGAAAGCAACGAAACTACAAGAAGACTTCACTAAAAAAATTTCGAAAGGATACAAATTTTCAAAAATTCCGTTTTAACTCAAAAAGTTTTTATGGAAGAGCAATTTTTTTTATGAAAATATGATCTAAAAAGATTTTCAAATTGTTTATGCTGATGATTTTGCTTGTTTCTTAGTTGAATTGTTGATTTCTGTTGTGACTGAAGTTTTTTGGGTGAATTATTAAGGTGAATTTGCCCATTAGTTCAGTATAATTTATTTTGATCATTTTGAAAACCCCAAGAAATTATAGGGTAATGTACAAACCAAGACTACCAAGTTGTGTTCAAACACGACATCCTAAAGGACCTGACTTTGGATGTCGTCCTTAAGGCACCCTGTGTTTAATCTCTTTATTCCTTTTTTTTCCTTTTAGATTCTTTTGGAGCATTTAAATGGCCTTCTAGTACGTTTGAATGCCCTCAAAACGTGTTTTTGATGCACGGTACTTGACTTGAAATTTCGATACTCTACCGTTCATTTCGCTAAAGGTGGTCACCTAAGTTATATACGTACAAATATAAAGGCTACATCTAAGGAAGAAAACTTCAGACCAAAAACAGAAAATTATATTTTCATGCATTATGAAACTATCCAGAAATAGGTGGCAACACCGTCAAGAGTGGCTGATAATTTTATTTGCGTGAACGTTTGTATTTATGGTCAGTTCGTCTTCAACAGGCATTCAATGAGTTTCGTTTGCTTTTGTCGATGAAACGTTCTGGTTGTTTTATTTTTCTTATAAGAACCTAATGGTCTGATTCCGCGTTCTTATTTCGACCTTACTCAGCAAAGGCAAACGTCACTTACAAATCCATTAAACGTATCTGGTTATGCAAAGCGTAACGTAACTCAGAAGTGTGTTGAATTTAGAGTTCTACGTTGCGTTACGTCAAGTATGCATAATCAGACCATAAGCTTTGTGAAATGTGAGAAACCAAGAACAGCTTGTAAAGAGACACCTTTCAGTAATGAGCCCAAAAGTAAATGTTGAAATGACATGACTGACTATTTCTACAGTGGAATACTACACTGGGCCCGCTGTTATCCGACAAACGTTTTGCAAGGCATTGTTGGATGATCGAATTTGTTGGACTATAGAATACTGAATACTGCCACTGACCCCTTATAGTCTGGAACAAGTAGTACCATGTAATCCGACAAATTACATGTACATATAAGCACGCATTCTCGAAAATTTATCATGATAAATGTGGATTGTAGGTATTGTTATAGGCATGTCGGATTAGTGGTGGTGACGAATTAGACAAAGGCCGGATTACCGCGGGTCTACTGTATACAGCTAAGAGACCTTCTACGACTTAATGCAATACTCTATTTTATATGTTCCAGATTGTTCGCTCAAACACTGATTACATCTACTTTACACTGTAAGCGACTATTGGAGTAGGTGTGCTGCGAACGACACAACGAAATCAAATACGAAATACTCCTTGAAATATCCAACACACAACGAAAACTTGAGAGATCACACCGAAAAGAAACAAAGTTAAGATAATGATGTAATTTGACAGCTAAAAAGCTATCAAACATTTAAGAACTTGTTTGATATAATTTTTTTCACATTTATCACATTTATTTAAAATTTATTCAAGTTCAAATTTAAAAATGATTAGTATACATAAATTCGCTTCAGTTTATAGCTTTGTTAGAAAACATAATGTTTCTATCAACATAGACCAATTAAGTCAAACTGTTGACAAGAAAACAAACTATCAGCTCTTTACGTTCGTGTCACACATCACTTACAGCACTGCATTACATTATCATGAACTAAAATATTGTGGTACACAATTCCTTGTCGAATTCATTCTCTGGTCTTATAAATACTTCAGTTCTAATTATGTCTGAAATGCATCATTACATCTGATATTCAAAAAAACTACAAATTAGGGTAATTCACAATCTTGTGTATTGGAGATTGAAAATTCGTGCAATTGTTAAAATTTCCCATCAGTTGTGAACGGTCTTTTTCGGCTTACTTTACAGCACTTCTTTTTGCCTTTATTTTTTTCCTCAATCAGCTGTGAGTTTGCAAATCAGTATTGCATAAGCATAGTAAATAAAAACTATGGCTTTTTAGTGTTGCATATTTGCAAAGCCTAGTTAGTGTATATCTGTATATTTTATTAGTGTGGATTAAAAATATACTCTATGATTTTGCAAATGCTATGATGCAAGACCATTTGCACAAGATTGTGAATTGCCCTCTTATAAGGCTTTGCTCTAAAATGTATCCTTATGTTCTTGATTTTGAAAAGTCTAAATAATAAAACAAACAGAAAAATATGAAAAGATTTATATTTCTTGTCTCCTCAAAAACATGCAATGCTTTTGCCAACACTTCTCTCCATTATCAATGTATCATCTTTGCAGACCACAACCAACCACATGTTCCCGACCAAACACGTTTCACGCAAATATTTAAGTCACGAAAACAATTTTCAAAATTGGTCTGTTTTGAGTTTGTTGGTACTTGAAATGCGAAATGCTTATGTTTTTTTATCTCCATAGATGTGGGTGGGCGGCGGTAAAAAACTTAATTTGCTTTGTATGTACTTTGAAATTTTGTTGCACAGACTTCTAAATCGATGCTTTTGTCGTACCGCAAAATACTCTAACTGTCTGGAAAAGTTGCAAGTAAGGACTACAAAGTGAGATACACTCGGATTTTATTTTTTGGCGCTAAATAAGAAAAATTGAGTTGTCAAAATTGAATTGGAAAAAAAAAAAATTATATTAGTGGATAAACTTTCCAAGAGAAAAAACATCAACGGCAGTCAATTCTTAAGAAAAATGATCGCCTATACATTACTTCCCATACATTATTACTTTTCTGTTTAATAGTATGTTTACATTGAGCTAAAATTAAGTAATTTCGAGCTTTTGTGTAATTTTGTCTGAAATGATATAATTTTAATGGTAATTTCCCATACAATTGGTTAATTTCGAAATTACCTCAAACAAGCTAATTTCGTTAAAATTACTCACGAAATTAGGCCAATATTTACTTGCAACCCTGAAATCTGAAAATTGTGTGCATTGAACACAACCTTTTTTGACACAATAAGAATCTTGTTATCAAAAAAATTGTTGTTTTTAAATTGAATAAAAATAAACAAAACAGGTTGTTGATTTTCAATATTAAATCTTGGCGTTTTCTTCTCATATGATTTATATCATTTATTACAGAATCTACACATTTTTCTGTATCTTCAAGCTCATTAAAATAATATAGGACAACTCTTGAAATTTCCTCTGGATTCATGCTGCTTTATTGTGTTCAAAAATTATACATGATAATAATTAATTGACAGAAAAAAAAAATTAAACGTCAAACAAAATTATCAAAACACAGTGTGAACACTTTTCCACAATTTCGAAATTATCTCACGAAATTACTTAATTTTAGCTCAATGTGAACATGCTATAAATTTGAATCTAATAATAAATTTTTATATGGGATAAAAGAAAAATAGATTGAAATAATAGTAAATCATTAACTGAATCCAAATCATTAATCGAATGTAATTAAAAAAAAAAAAAATAAAAAAATTAAAAATGTATTCATTCGGAAAATCCAATTTTTCAAAAAATTCCATAAGAAACGTTTTTATCATTGAGTTATATAAGTTTTTATTTTTTAATTTTTTGTTGGATATGTTTTGACTATTTGGTCGATATTTTGAGTCAAAAAATTTGTTTACCCGCAATCAAATGGGCCACAGAGTTGGGTAGGGTCTTTAAGAAATTTTTTGTAGCTTATAGTCGGGATCCAACATCATACGATATATGATATATAGTTGATAGGATATGAAAATATTTTATTTTCTCTCAATTCTCTTGGATTTCAACGCATTGAACTTCAAAGCATTGCCTGAATATAGGTACTAGGTATAGGTACTACCTATTACAATGGGAGAACGTTCTCCCCGAAAACGTATTTCCCAGCAGCTTTGAACTGTGTAAATTCAAAGCAAATATTTACAATCACTGCTCTTATTTTCCAAATAAAATTTTACCTATCTTCTGAATTAAAAAAATTCCGCATAACAAAATGCATTCCCATACTTTTGAAAGTATAATCCACTTATCTGTTATATAGTTTTGCCCTTTTTTTTGGGAAAACAGTTGTATGCAATCTGACATAACGACAGTTTTTCAGTTTTTAAGAAAAACAAAAAAAATTAATTATCGAAATCTTATAGAAGTTAATCACTTTTTCCGTTGTCCCAATCCCCAGGAACTTTATTGGTGTAAAAGGTAGAGTTTTCACATTAAGGGCAGGTTCTAGTAGAAATCGACGGAAAATTTTTGTTTTTGTTTTTTGCTTTATTTTCATACTTAGGATCTTAAAAATATGTAGTCAAAAGGATATTTCCCTATCTTATTTACGAGTCATAGCGTATTAGACGAGAGAGTGCGTCGGCCGAAAAACAGGTATAAATGCGTTTTTCTCGAAATAATTTTTTTCTGCGCTGTACACGATTCCGATTCAACGACTAGACCGATTTCGATTTTTGATGGCTCAAATTAAAGCTTATTCAATTTAGGGAGGAAGGGGTCTTCTGGAAGCGTTTTTATTTCCAAAAAAGTTATTATGGGGTCTAAAACTTAATTTGTGCAGTTTTTTTTTTAACTTTGAACTTTATCATCAATATCATTTGAATATCATTATTTTTTAACGTTAAAGCAAAAGAAAAAGGACGAAAAACAGGGTTTTTCAAAGTGCGGCCATTTTTATTAAAGGTTTTTATTAAAATCATAATAAATTAAAATCATAAATCATAAATCCCCCCAAATTTCATCTAGGTTAACAATTTTTTTTGGTTTTTTGGCTGTAGAGTGTATAGCGCACATCGGTTATCGCCGCGTACGGCATTGATCAGCGAGACGTTCAGCCGCCATTTTGAATTATTTTTCATCTAAGATATTGTATAATGTTCTTGAAATATACATTAATAAATGCCATAAAAGATTTTTTCAAAAAAGATTTACGTTCGCTCAAAAAAGTGCTTGCCCTTATTTTCAAACGCGTTTTTCTCGAAACCATGTTTTCAAAGTCGGTGATCAAGTTTTCTCAAAACTGAGTGAACGGATCGCTTTGATTTTTTGCAGGCTTATTTTACACATAATAATCTCGTACTTGTCATAGGATTTTTTTTTGGAAGATTAATGGCAAAATAATTTTTTATAGGCAAAATAATGACGAATTTTTGGTCGAAAATCGTTAATTTACGTTCGGAAGTCCGCCATTTTGTGAAAAATCAATTTTTTCAAAATCAGCTATGAAAAGTACGAGTTTTAAGTATCTAGTTTAATAATATATTTAATTTTTTTGTTTCAGTTGAATTTAGGAGAAGCAATCTTGGTCACCACATTTTCAGAGCGTTCTACAAAAAATGCTGTACCTACCATAATATTAAATTTTTTTTAATAAAAAATACTAAACATACTCTTGAGTATGTATATTTTAAGGTATAAAAACCCTCATTTAAAAATATCACTTAGGTTTCCTTAAAAAAATGCACAAACATGACCATATTTTTCGGCCTCTGGGTATATTTCCCCCCTTAAGACTCAACTTTTTATATTCAATTGAAATCGTAATTATGCACAGCAATTACATTTCTATAAAGTTTGTTTCATATTTATTTTACCGCAAGAAAAATCCTGGGTTTGTACGAAACTGAAATCATACCGAATCCAGGAGAGGACTCTTTGTCTCTAGATAATATTTCCAATTATCTATACCAATATTTCCAATTACTTCAATGTTTTCTATTGATATTTTGTAAAAATCAAAACTTTTAAATTAATAACTAGTTGATAGAACCAATAGATCTTTTCCTATGTTTGAAATATATAAATCTTGGTTTTATTTCAAAATTATAATTTTCTCAACTCAATGCTTTAAATTATGTACTCATACTGTTACCTTAAGTAATACGAGGGTTACTACATATATTTTGGAAATAGATATAAAGACCACTTAAGTACCACTTAAGACAAGTGAAGAAATAAGAAATATCCATTCAAGAGAGAAACATTGCTCTCTTGAAGCGTTTTTGAGCACTTACAACTTCGAATTAATGGGTCATCCGCTGTACAGTCCTGTTTTGGCACCTATTGACTTCTTTTTGTTTCCGTACATCTAAGACAAACTGTTTTGGAGATGTCTCAAGCGGATCAGGATAAAAGTTATGTCAAATGATTCGAATGCAAAAATGTATTGTTCATAAAGGAGAATATTTCGAAAGCAATAAAGAAAAACATTAAGTCTTTATGTTTATTCCCAAAAAACATTACTACTGTGCATTTGTGATAACTCTTTTATTTATAAGTTTTAATATCAAAAGAATTTCGTAAGGAAAGAATTTCAGGCAAGAAATTCTAAAAAGTGTTTTTTTTTTTTTTTGTTTAAATCAGTAGTTTGAGCTTTCATTTTATATAACTTTTAATCAGTAAACTTAGTTTCTTTTCTTTTGAAATCTTTACATTTCAAAGAGGAAAAAAGTTATCACATAAAACTATTGGATACAATTCTACGAGAAAAATGGGTTAAATGGGTTAAAGTAAGTTTGAGTTTAAGACTTTGTATAGATAATAAAATATATTTTATTGATTATCTCAACAAACATAACCCTTTAATCACGAAAAATCCATGGAAATTTTTAACATTACACAAAAAGAAATCGAAAAAACAAACGACAGGACTTCATTATTTGTGCGATTTTTTCCTTTTCTGCATATTGAAAATTTAAAATAGTGCTTTGAAATGCTGCCAAAAATACATCCAATTGTAAAGCTAACCCAAAAGAAATAATCTTATCATTACTTCCACATAATTTAATTTGTGCAGAAACTGCCTGGCATGCCTGGGATTTTTACAAAACGCTGCACAAACTGAATATTTGTGAGAAAGTCAAAGAAAACAAAAATTCCGGGCATCTGGTTTGGCATTCAAATGACGACGCAACCGGACAAACAAATAAAAAGAAAAAACGCAAAAAAAAAAACAATGAAAAAAACACCAAATTCAATTCATGAATAAGAAGGATGAGCATCAGCTACACAATGGTTCTGCTTACAACAATCCGAGAATTTATGAATTCAAAAAGAATGAGCTTTTATCTGATTTTGGTCAATAAGGTGATGAATATGGTTCGATAAAGTGTTGGCGTAACACACCTGCTGCTGGTGTTGACAGCTATGCTTGCATTGTCGAAATGAATGATACTTCATGGCTATACAGTTGATTTTTTTTTGTCGCTTCACCTAAGTTGCACTTCTACCAGTTCAACCAGCTGCAATTCAGCAAAGTACCTTTTTTTTTTAACAATTGGTAGAATTAGGTCAGTATAGAAGAGCAGATTCAACAGCAAACTGTCAAACATGATGAAAATTGCAATTAAACTGCAAAAGATAAATTTTTTGACAAAATCAATTTGCCAAGGATGTGCTAAGTCATTGAAATGTCAAACTCAGAGCCATTTACTGAGTGACTCTGATGATGTGTCAAATTTGTTGCAGATCGCAAATTGAATGGAAGACAAAAGGGGAAAATTGGGATTAGTAGTAGGAGATTTGCCTTGGATTGTATACTTTTTACTATAAAGAAATATATCATTTTTTATTATAAGCTCGTCAAAATATTTTTTTTTATACTAAAAGATATCGTTTTTGATGTTACGTTTTACCGTTAAGGTTTTCAAAAAACTTTAAAGAGTTATTTTTCTAAAATGCACGCCGTTGCATGGAATTGTTACAGGCTAAATATAGGAATTAAAAGAAAAGTTTTTAAACGACAGTAATTAACAGTTAATTCTTTGACCTAACGACACAATTAAAAAAAAAATTAAAGACGTTATTGGGACGCGGAGGAAACTGCTTTGGAAACGAAAATGCAAATTTGTTACATAGAATTTTAACTCGCTATCTATAGGAGCTACGGTAAAAATTATTATACAGTAATAAAAACTGGTTCTTAGACGTCATGACAAAAAATTCATGACGCCATGAGACCGCGAAGAGAACTGCTTCAAAATAAAAAATGCATCAATCATGCAACGGCGTTGCATGGAATTATTACTCTGTGAGTATATGTGGGATGGTAAATGTTATAAAACAGAAATAAAGGATTTATTCTTACGACGAAAATAAAACAAAAATAAAAGAATTTATGACTTTTTCAGGTCGCGGAGGTCTTCAGATTATGCAACAAAAAAGCAATATTGTTGCATGAAATTATTACGCGTTGAGTGGAAGTGCTACGAAAAATTGTATAGGAGGACAGCAAAAAATAGAGTTTCGATCTTATAACGAAAATGAAAAAAAAGTTTTTTAACAACAACACCAGGCAACCGCTTGATGTAGTAAAATTGCAACAATAATGAAAAAACGTTGCATGGAATTACGAACGAACAGTTGCGACGGTAAGTTTTATGGAACGAGAATAAATTTGAGGCTTTCGACCACATTATAAAAATAAAGAAAAAAAAAACAATGACGTCATGAGACCTCTCATAGAACCCTTTAAAGTAACCTGAATGTGTCAAATGCAATAGCAAAATCAAAATATAAATAAAAATTAAAAAAAAAATTTTAGTTTAAAATAAGGACAAAGATTTGGATTAGTTTAAGGACATTTGAAAAACGATTGGAAAAAAGTAAGGATTAGAACAAAGATTAGAATCAGGAATAAAATAAAAAGTAAGACAAAGATTAAGAAAAATATAAGAGCATGGAATTGAACAAGAATTAGGGCAAGAATTCAGACAACGAGTGGGAAAAGAACTATGACAAGGATTGAGACAAGGATTAAAATAAAAGATTTAAACACACCTAAAACAATATTTAGAACAACATTGGGAAAAGAATAAGGACCATGAAATAGGACAATTAATAGAACACGTATTTGGACATGCTAAGAAAAATGTTTAGGAAAAAGATTTGGAAAGAAGTGGGACAACGATTAGGAAAGGGATTCGAACAAGGATAAAGTCAAGAGTTTGAACTTGGATTAAAACAAGAGTTGGACGATAGGGAAAAATATAAGAAAAATGATATGGATAAGGATAAGTTTGGTAACAAACTATATTGGATAGGGATAGGAACAAGTATGGATAGTTTGTATAGAGACAAGAATAAGGATAAGGATAAAGATACGCGAAGATAACTTCCACGTCCAGCCTTTACCACGTTTTTACTAGCTTCACTTCATATGTTTGTCCCGTACAAATCTTGGAATCCATTTTTAACCAACTTCCCGATAGCTAGAGATTGAAAACTTCAAATGTAGCTCAAAACTGAATGACAACACAATATCAACTTAGTTCTTGCCTGTTTGGTAAAAATGCGAAATTATTTGATAAATATTAAAACTCAAACAAAATTTTTAAATTTTAAAAATTCACATATAAGGTTAGAAATTTTTTTTTTTTAATGAAAAAAATTAAAACTTTCAAAAAATCAGTTTTATTGCTATTTAGATAATATTTTATGTGAGTTCTGTAGCTCAGAGCATACGGCGGTTGCTTTATAATCGTGGGGTTGTGAGTTCGATACTCAATAATGTCAATGAATTTTTTCCGTTTTTTTTTGTTATAGTTTTAATATTTATCGAACTATTTCGGGTTTTTAAGCAAATTCTTCTGGCACCTGCAGTGGTGAATTTTTGAAAATTCGAATTTTTAAAGGTTTTTAAAGTATTAAAAAAAACTGTTTTATAAACTTGCTCTCAGATCATTGCAACTGTACTGATAAAAACATAAAACCTTCAACATCTAGTGTAGAATTTTACGTAAGACAAAAACCAGATTTTTGATATAAAAATATATTCCCTTTTATTATTTATGCTAGATAAATACTTCAAATTCATATTTTCATTAACTTTCTGAATGACAACGATTTTCTCATAATCGTCAACTCCATTTTATAGCAATTGTTCTCAATAGCTTATCGCTCAATCACTCACTCAATCACTCACTTGCTCATAGCTACGTTTATGGAACGACTGGCGTAAACAATTGCGAAAAAGCACTGTATATCGCATTATTCGAGGAAGCGGTGAAGTAGAAGTGTCTCCAGTTATGCCTCAATATGTTCATATTCAAAAATATAAAAAAAAAAATTTTATAAAAAAAAAAAAGAAATGTGCAATATGACAATTTCAGCTACCACTCGTTGGCAATTTCAAATGTACACAATGAGAGGCAATAAAATGGCTTAAAAGCTTGCACAAAATAAAAAAAAACAATAATAACCGCGAAACAATCTATGCAAAGCATTAAAAATAAAATCCTTGAAACGTCGTTTTCCTCACAAAAGATACAACTTTTATGCCCACTGCAATAAATTGTTGCCTCTAATCGATGGATTCATTGAATTTTTTGTGCTCACAATAAATCAACTAAAACTAGTCCTAAGTGCTGCTGAAACATACACACACACACTATTACATCAAATCATACATATAAATCTCACCCAGGTATTAAATGAATAATTGAAGTAATTATTTGTTTTGAAATTAATCACATAATTAGTCAATATTTTGTTACAATTGGGGAAAATTTAATATAATTTATGCGGTTTTTATTTGTTGCAATTATTGGCTAAACGCACAACTGGTCTCCACAAATTAACGCCCATTTAGTTACAATAACCTAGGGAACAATCAATAGCATTTAAGTGATAAATGTTTTTGTATCTAGGACAGCAGATATGCTTATTTTAGTGGATTTATTTTTATAAACCATTGGGTGATAAATTTAGATACATTAAGTACTTAAAAATAGTTTATACGTGGGCTGCTACTTATATTTCGGGATCTGGAATTGCAGTCAATTCCAATCTTTCTAGTCAAACTGACGTTTCCATTGGAAAGTTCAACATTTTTCAGCTTTAACGTATTCAGCTTTAACAAAGACTTCCATGGTTAGATTGTGCCCAAAGATAAAAAATCGTTACCGCAAAGCCACAAGGATTGTTAAATTTCCATGAAAAATCCACTTAAAATCAAAGACTTAAGTTCTTGGGACAAAGACTCAAAATTAAACATTTGATTTCCTTATAACTATCTTTTTATGTCCGCCTTTTCACATCACATTAGTTCATTACATCATTCTATTCAAAGGTTTGTGTATTGGCTATCCTTCGTATCGTAAAATATCAATTAAAAGGTTTTTGTATTGATTATCCTTAATATCGTAAAATACTATTAAACGGATTGTGTATTGACTATCCCAAGAACAAAAGTAGCAAAACAAAAAAAACATAAAAACTGCGAATGGCCCAAAATACACTGTAGTGCTCAGTCTGCGTGAAACCGGGTTTCTAAGGCAAGGGAGGTGAGTCAACGGACGTGAAGTGCGTGAAATTTCACTCACCGAAAAAGCTGTAGTGACGATTGACTGACACGCACACATAAGTCAAGTCGTCATATTTTATTTAGGGGTTCACAAAATTTACCACACTAATCCAATCAAACACAGTTCATGTACACGAAATAAAACTGCCCAGCGGGTAACAATAGCGCTGAATTACTAATTATGATGCGCTGTTTTTGAAGCAAGTAGCGCATCTGTTTTGATGAAACTTCATTTCTTTTTTTGTTCTAGGTGTCCGCAAAATCCTGCGCATTTTTACTGCATCTTTGGGAAGCTTTGTGGATGCAGTTAACTTAGTAAACGACAAATGAAGATGCAAAAAATTTTGTCACATGCAGGGATTGAACCTGGGCTGCTGGCGTTACATTCGAATAACTTAACGCTCTGCTATTTCCTCGCTTGATTGTTTGTGAACAAAATGTAGATAAAAATATGAGCTCCACAAATCTGAACTCTGAAGACCGCATCCTCAAAACATACCTAAACTGCGTATAATATGCTGTGTTTCTAGAAGCGCTTTTTATTTTCCCGCTGGGTGGTTTCACGCAGACTGACCAGTGCAGTGTGTTTTTGAATGATTGACTGCTCACGCAGACTGAGCACTACAGTGTATTTTGGGCCAATAAATTTCGCTTCCGTCGTGTATTCAACGACGCACCTTTTTTTTCTTTGATTTAGCTTCAAGGAACTTCAGCCTTTTGTTTTAAAGATGCAGCCCTTGCTTAGTCAAAGAATAAATCATTATTGCAACGATCTTTTTTTGCAGCAAAGATATTTTGACTACAGTTTTACAAGAAGTTTTTCTCTTTGATTTTAAGTGTACATGAACATTTTCGTGCGCCTATTTTTTTACAAATTTCGATGTGAATTATCTGAACAAGAGAGCATCCATGAACTCAATTCGACTTTTGGCGATGAAGCATCATCAATTTATCGGTGGTATAAAGAATTCAATCGGTGTCGTACTTCACTTGCTGACGAATTTCGTGAATGGCGTTCACAATCTGTTGTTGTGCCACAAAACATTGATTCTGTGCGCAAACTGATAATGCTTGGTCGTCATGTGTACTGTGAGATTGAGGCATCCCTGAGCTTTACATACACCAGCATATTCATACAAACAATTTTACATGAACACATAAGATTTGTTCACTAGCAAAAAATTGTTAAAAGTTTTTACTCATAAAGCGTTCACGAACTCGAAAAACTTGTAACGAGAGAGGATAAAGAGAGCATAAAAAAGTGAGCGAAAAAAGTAGCTCTAGTTTCAACTAGACTAGTTTCTTCTAGGAAAATTTCTCTTGCAAGAACTTGCAACTACCGAAAAAAAACTGTAATGCTGAGGAAAATGTAAGTACAAATGTTAATGTTGGTGGGACACAAGAAATGATTTCAATAGTTAATTGTTAAAAATACTTTAATAACTCGAATTAATACAATTGTTTTGGGTTTCAAATAAGCTTAATAAGTTTGAACTGGTAAACAGTTTTCTGTTGAAGTACTATTTCTGCTATTTTTTTCTTTGTGAATATTTTTTTCTCAATTCTTCTTTTACTCTTTTCCTGTAAGTTTTAACAAGTAAAGTACGTGAACAAACCTATAGTTGTGAAAAAATTTGTTCACGTTTGATTCCGCATAGTTCGAAAAAAAGGCTCGTGTTGATTGGTGTAAAGAAACGCTTAAGAAATACAATCGCGGTGCTTCAAAGGACGTATAAATAATCGCAACTTGTGACGAATCATGAATCTATACGTATGTGCTCGAAACTAAACAGCAGTCGACGGTATGGGTCTTTCAAGATGAACCCAATCCAACAAAAGTTGTTTGAGCTCAAAGCACTGCGAAGCAAATGGTAGCCAGTTCTATCAAAAAAGTAGTCATGTGGCCACGATACTACTTAAGACACGTAGAAATGTCAATATCGAATGTTAAGCAACCATTTGTTTGCTGGAAGTGTTCCGTGAAAACAAACTCGAAAACAAATCAAGACGCTTGGATCTTCATCAATACAGTGTGAGCTCAGCTCAAACAAAGGCGTTTTTGAGCACTCAAACCATTGAATAAATGGGTCCACAGTTCTGATCTAGTACCGAATCCTTTTTTTTTGTTCTCTCACACGCCAGAAGAAGCCGTTGGGTGCGTTCAAAAACTATGTGACAAATGGTTCAAACGCATGCAAAAATGCACTAATCTTAAATGAGAATATTTCGAGAAACAAAAAAAAAGTATTTCCAACGAAAAAAAAATTCAGTACTTATATTCGTTCCCGAAATATATGTAGCTACCCTCTTACAATGAAAGCTGTGATTTTTTGCCTGCTGGGACTACTATCTTTAAAACTGCATGTTGCTTATCCAGATCATGCCAACTTGATGATCATATTTTTCCATCAATTTCTACTCAAAAATTTTCTGTTAACTGTAAAATTTTTTTTTAATTATGATTTGCCAAATAAAAATGCAAATTTTGAATATTCTATATAAACAAACATTACTGTTTAGATAATATCTATGCAACTTTGTATTCGAGCTCAAACGCCTATATAATATAATGACCATTCTTTGATGGTCATTGTGTAGGCGAACAATAAAAATTCTTGCATCTTCGAAATTTCTTCTCTACACATAACATTGAGTTGCCCACCTCTGCATTTAATTCAAATTACTTTTACATGTTATACATAAACAAAACAAATAACAAAAGTTATTTATGTTTACGTTAAACATTGTCATGTAACGTAAGCAAAAGTAACATATTGCTGTACATAAGATAACTTCCAGTAGCTATAGAAACACAAGGACATGTATTAAAACGCATGACTAAAGATGTTCACTTGAAAAAAAAAAGTTTCCTTCATTGTTGCAGTCACAATTCGAATATCTAGTTAGAATTCTAAAACAGAATCAAATACTACACAAGCCTAAGCATTCAAAATATACAGGGATATACACCTTTCGATGTTACTTCACGGCACAAAATGTTGAATTGAATCCTTAAAATATGGAAAACATTAAAAAATCTTGCGAATGATGAAGAACTCTTAATAATAGAAAATGTCAATTGCATTTCGGAAGTTGGCAATGAATGAGGTTGTTGAGATAGGAAAAAAAATTGTCAAAAGGATCAATTCCAGATGAAGTTTTTTCAAAGGTAGCAAAAAATACAAGTGTTAGAATTGAAACTGCATAAATAATAGCCTAATTGCTGCTCCAGGAAACACTAGCAATACGTTATTAATTAAGTGCTGCCAGATACAAATTTAAAATCTGTGATTTGTGATTCCAACAAAATCCCTTAAAATTATCATCATCCGTTCCACCCATGGTTTTCTACTTTTTAATATTTTTAATGCAGGAGGCAATTTTTTCTTGGCTCGCATCCAAGTTTCTTTTGCGAACAAATTCCTTGCATATTTTTAGGTGCTATTCTCATTGTTAATGAAAAAGCAATAAAATGCTAGGTGAATCAAGCCGGGTCGAGAACCTTTGTGAAGCCAGTGAATTAGTGTGTTCGACGCTGAGAGCGCAATTTAGTTGGAGCGAATGCAGTTTTCTTTTTGTCGCAAAATGGTTGAAAATGTGAAAAGCTGAGTTGCGTTGTCACGGTTAATGTTCGTAAGTGGATTAAGAATAAATGATGTTGAAGACGATTCTTCTGGCAATTGACTTATTTATGGGCAGCAATTATTACACTCAAGCATATAATGAAAGAATTTGGTAAATTTTAAAAAATAATTTACAATGTTTTTATCCTTATTGAAATCATTAATAGGGACTCATTTAAGCTAATCGAAGCATCATGTTTTTGTCGCTTCTTTATATAAAAATAACATAAAAAACTACATTAAATGATGTATGAGAAGTAAATGGTGAGAGGATCACCAGAATTGTTGTCGGGGGATGCTCTATTCAACAGACCATATCTTAATCACTAACCAGTGCTAACAATTTTTTTATAGAAACAACACGAAGAACATGATGCAAAAACAACATGCATTGTTCCATACATCTTCTTCTTCTTTTTCTTCTTCTTTTTCCTTTCAACAATTGAATTCCAAAAACCAACGCGAAGTTGTACACAAACGGCGAATCCAAAGATAAGCGTGGCACAAAAAAAACAAATGGCACAACTGAGAACTACAGATGCTGATGACGAAGAAAAACCATTAAAAGAAGAGCAAGAAAAAAAGAAGGCCAGAGATGATGCAAACTGCAGCTACTGGGAACACTGAATAGAAAACAGCCACCGGAAGCAAAAAGAAACTCACACATAAAAACACTCACACGCAGAGCGAAGGACATTCAATGAATGAAATTAAATGCACAACCCGCCATTGTTCGGCGCGCAAAATTTATTCAAATATTAGATAAGTGCACAACCACTGTTCAACGGTGGTTAGGATGGTGGTGTAGGATGGGCCGCCGCGTAAAAGGTCGAGGTGTAAATCGTTGCCTGCCCCGTTTACTCGAATGTCGTCTGCTATTTTTGCAGGTCAGTGCCTCAGAATAAAAGGGACGCGCGGTGCGCTGCATTTGCGGAGCAGCTCTGTAAATGACAACCATTCTGCTCGATGATATGCTAAATGGGGGTAAGAAGAAAACAAAAAAAAAAAAAGTCGCCTTCAGAAAATCAAATATTTAGTAGCTGCGATTTTTTTGTTCATCCCGCTCACCCAAAGCAGTATCAGAGTCCATACAAACATTATTATTTAGCTTTTCGCTGTGAATTTGTTAGTTGTTGTCGTTGTTGTTGTTGTTGTTGTTGTTGTTGTTGTTGTGTTTGTTGTTGTTGTTGTTGTTGTTAATGTTGGATGTCAAAACAAGTGTTGTCAACGCCGTTGTTTTGTTTAATAATTGGCACAAACATGTTAAGAAAGTCAAGCGTTGACTGCGGAAAAAGTGAAATTATATCTTTTAATGGGACGCACAAGCCAGTAAAAATCAATATTTCAGAAACGAAATCCTTGCCTTTAAAAATTAATGCAAATCCATAGATTCTGAAACACTTTTTAAGAAACACTGAAACAAAATTTTACCAGTACTTCAATTTCAAAATATATCAAGCATCTAAAAATTTTATAAAAAATTTTAAATTCAAAAGGGGAAAATTATATAAATTTAAAATATACTCGAAAAAACTTTTTAGTATAAACTAGTATGATCTTCGTCGAAGTCTTAAGGAACCAATAAAATTTTTATCTATAAAAACATTTTCCCTATAGTTTTAACGGAATATATTCGCTTTTGTTCTGGGAGGTAGGTGTGGTTTTCACTTGATTTCGTTGAATTTCATACTCTGAATGCATATTAAAGCTTATTTGCAAAATTTCGAGTCCATATATTAATTTTTGTGGTATTAAAAGAGATTTTACCTCTCTGGTAAAGTCACTTTGTATAGTAGATAGGCGTGGTTTTCATCCGATTTGAATGAATTTCATACTCAGAGAGTATATTAAATACCAAAGCTCATACATATATTAATTTTTGTGGAATTTTAACAGATTGTACCGTTTTGATAATGTCATTTTGTATGGGAGGTAGGCGTGGTATTCATCCAATTTGGCTAATTTTAGAAGTAAATATTTATGTTTTTAGATATAAGCTTAGATATCGAATTTCGTGATGATAGTTTGAAAATTACGGCTGTAATCGTGATCACAGACAAACGGAAAGACAGATAAACCTGGCTTAATCGACTCGGGTAGTGATGCTGAAAATATATATTTTTCTATACATACTATGCCTCCTTATGGGCGTTACAAACGGAGTGATAAAATTAATTTATCGATTTTAAGTTTTTTTTAAACGTTGGGGTATAAAAAAAGAAGTTGGCTGTATCGTGAACAGCTTAGGTTTTCACTTGACAACATCAGATTTGTCCTTATCCTTATCTTTATCCTTATCCTTATCCTTATCCTTATCCTTATCCTTATCCTTATCCTTATCCTTATCCTTATCCTTATCCTTATCCTTATCCTTATCCTTATCCTTATCCTTATCCTTATCCTTATCCTTATCCTTATCCTTATCCTTATCCTTATCCTTATCCTTATCCTTATCCTTATCCTTATCCTTATCCTTATCCTTATCCTTATCCTTATCCTTATCCTTATCCTTATCCTTATCCTTATCCTTATCCTTATCCTTAACCTTATCCTTATCCTTATTCTTATCTTTGTTTTTGTTCTCAAGCTGGTACTCAACTATAAACTTGTTATTATATTTGTCCTAACAATTGTTCTAGTCCTCGTTCAAATTCTTCTTTTAATTCATTTACAAATTTCTGATCTTATCCTTGCTCGAATCCTTGTTATTGTTATTAATGTTTGTACACAAATCGAGTTTTTTTTTACGACTCCAAACGGCTAATGTTCATGTATTGAAAACACTTCTCGTGACATTTTTTATACTCTCTGTGAAGTTCTACTGTTTACAGAGAGTTGCCTATAAAAAAAACTAATTTCAATTGAAAAATTTTCTGTATTAGCTGGGATTCGAACCATGACCCTTGCGATTCGTATAATTTGCACACGCACATTAAAGAATACTAAAAAAATATATATGATGTAGATCATATTTTTCCTTTTTAAAAGGAAAAGAAAGATGGGAGTAAAAGAAAAGATATTAAAAAACAGCTGTGCTCCTTGGATCCAATTACCTCGAACCACATTCAATGAAATTTTAAAACCAGTTGATTCAATTTGATTTACAGCAAAAATTTAAACCCATAATTTTGATAATAATGTCCTTAATTAATTTCACCAACTAAGCTGTTCTTAATTAATAGCAAAGGCAACAACAGCAGAGGGACTTTTTGAAATATTTTTCGCCTGAGTTCAATATCTATTTTCCCAAAATTTGTTTGCTTTACCGCATTAATATAAAGCACATTTTTATTTGCACACAACTTACAAGTGTGTATGTAGTCCTTGTGTCCTTTTGTCCTTGTATTTGTTTTTTTTTTTTTTTTCATTATGTATTTCCTATATTTTTCAACTCGACTTAAGTGCGCAGCCTTCAAATTCCATGCAATTGATGCAAATATTTATTTTGTCGGCATATTTAGTCCATGGCAAAAAATAAAGAAAAAAAAAATAATGCACACTCTGACAGTCACTGTGTGGTGCTTGTGTTTATTGTTGTTGTAGTGCTTGCTTTTTGTTGTAATAACGATAGATATTATTTTTGTCACGATTTCAATAAATGATTTTTTAAGCACGTTTCTATTACAATTTTTTTATTATTTTTTTTGTAATGTTTGCTGTCGCAGATTTCAGGTTGTAACAAATGAAAAGCTTGTTTGAAGTCGTCCTTTATTGAGAAACGAGTTTTGGTTTGAGTCAGTTCGTAGTGAGTCAGCATTTTCTATGTGTTACATTTCAATTGAAATATTTTTGGTTGTAAAAAAAAAACAAAAATTTGAAGAAATCCATAGAAGAAATCCAAAACTTTACATACTTAGCTTATTATATAAAATTTAAAATATCGTCATTGTTTTTTTCAATATGGCAACTCTGTTGTTGATAAACCACCAAAAGTTGTCAATGAATACCGTTACTCAAAAAAATCGATAGCAGGGTTATTTGACCACATAACAAAAATAAAATTAAATTTTTTAATGTCACGATAACACGGAGGCAACCACTTAATGCAGTAAAAAATGCAACAACAATGAAAAAAACGTTGCATGGAATTATGCATGGCGCAGCGATAAATTTTATGGAACGACGGCTGAGGTTTTCGATCACAAAATAAAAATAAATAACAAACAATTTATGGTGTCAGAAGGTCTCTCAGGGAACCCTTTAAAGTAACTAAAATGCAAAAGCAAAAGCAGAAGCAAAATCAAAAGTAAAAGTAAAAGCAAAAGCAAAAGCAAAAGCAAAAGCAAAAGCAAAAGCAAAAGCAAAAGCAAAAGCAAAAGCAAAAGCAAAAGCAAAAGCAAAAGCAAAAGCAAAAGCAAAAGCAAAAGCAAAAAGAAAAATAAAAAACATAAAAATTTAAATAAGGACAAGGATTTGGATAAGAAATATGATAAGGTTTAGAAAAAGGATGAGGGCAAGGATTTGGACAAAGAATAGGGGCAGGATTAAGATAAGGAGTGGAAAAAAATGTGGACTAAGATTAGAGCAAGGAATTAGACAAGGATTAGAACAACGAGGATTGGGAAAAGTACTATCAGAAGGATTAGGACAAAAATTTAGTCACCTAAAACAATATTAGGCGATGATTGGGAAAAGGATAATGACAAGAAAAAGGACAAAGAATAGAACAAAAATTTGGACACTATAAAGACAAGCTTTAGGACAAAGATTGGGAAAAGAAGTGGAAAAGTATTACGTAAAGAATTCGAACTGGGATAAGGTCAGGAATTTGGGCATGTATTTAAGCTAGAATATGAACAAGAAGTAGAACTACTATTAGGACTGATGTAAGAAAAAGGATAGGGATGTGGACAAGTTTGGGAAATAGAGGAAAGAATGGGGACAGGGATAAGGTTGTTTTGTCCGGTGGACAAAAAAACGAGCGTGTTCGAAATACTGACACCTTCTTTTTGTCTGGTTTGAAATGGGTAAAAACAAAGTTGGCGACGAAAACAAGCCGGCCTTAATTGTTTAGATACACAAGGATGGAAAATCGTACAGCCAAATTGCAAAATTCTTTAAAGTCTTCAAAAGGATGAAATTAAATGCTATGCAATATTAAAAAAAGAACAAATTAAAGAAGAAATGGGATATTCCTCAAACGAAGGGCCCTAAGAAGACCTAAGATGACCGACTGATTGGAGAAGAATCTACAAAGTTACCCCAGAAGACATCTAATGAAATTCGTGTCTTGGATTTTAATGAAAAGGAAAACTCACCTTCTGTAGATACCCGTACCATCCATAGACAAATAAGAGAAAATTAGCTACTTGGAAAAATTTCCCGCAATAAGCCATTACTATCGGAGCGTAATCGCAAAAAGTTATTGGAAAGCGCCAAAAAGTATTGCCACTGGTCAGTGATTGATTCGTAAATGATGTTCCATGTGAAACTAAAGTAAACAGATTCTTCCCAGATGGAAAGATTTATGTTCGTTGTACGCGGTCGAAAGAACTTAGCCAGAAATATATCCACCTCACATTAAAATATGGTGGCGGAATCATTATGCTCTGGGGTACTATGTCGTGGCGTGATTCACAAATGGGCCACTTCACAAATTTGAGGGCCACACGGATCAGTTGCAATACATTTCAATTCTAAACGATGTAAAGTGACCATTTGTTGAAAATCAGATGGCCGTAACAAGGATGTTTCATTAGGATAAGGATCCAAAGCACACTGCACGCACTACAAAAAAGTGGTTTCAGGACAAAATGGTGACATTATTGGATTAGCCTTCATGCCGACCTGATCGCAATCCAATAGGTCAGATCCAATAGGTCAGTTTGCACAAAGTGGGAAATTTAGGTGGGAAATTTTCGGCAAAAGTGGGAAGTACTGCCTTTTGCAATTGCAGTTTCCCCAAAATACATTCGTGTCTGGGATTTCGATAAAATTGAGAACTCAACGCTTTGTTTCGTTGAGTTCAGTTCTGTATTTCTTTTAACATTATTTCCTCCTCCTCCCCCTCCTCCCCCTTTATGCTTACTCATGAAACATTTGTAAATATTTTGACATTGGCGACACTGTTTTTGTGAAGAGACACAAAAACAGATCAAGTTGTTTGGGCGAATACCTAACAAAAAAGCTTATAAGTTGGAGTAAAATTTCACAATAATGCTAATGGAAGCATTTAATTTCATTTAATTGTAAGTTTTATGAAAATTGTCCTCTCACTCACTCACTCACAAAAGATTCACTATTAAAAAAGGAAAACTAGAAACCCACCATATAAACTCCAAATTCACCACATCTAATATTTGAATCTAAGCCAGCGCTTAAACCATTCTGATTAAATCATATATTTTCTTCCATTATTTGCCATCATTCGTATATTTTCACAACTGCTTGCTAATCCTCCTAAAAGTCTGCTATGGAAAAGTTTTTTTTTTTAACAGTTTGTCGACACGGCCTGGTTGTGCGGATTAAAAGCAGAGAAGCGAAGCTAAAAATCACAAATTGTTGAATTTTAATCGTCTCATTGCATTGCAACAGAAATGCACGAGAAGATATTTGTTTCAGTTCTTTCTATTTTTTCTCTATTTTTCTCGTCCCTCATAGCTTGAGCTGTATCATTGTTGTTCTGTATCCTGCTCCTCGTGTACATTCTGTGGCATGTACGGAGCCTGCTTTTTGCCTGCAGATGTTTTATTGCAGAGTTCAATATTTCGCGCGTTTTTGCAGATTGGCAGTTTTTGCTTTTGCACCGCGCTGCTATTGTTAGCTGCTTGTTTTCTATGAGCTCGTTTTTATTGCTGCTTTTATTGTGATTATTATTTTTTTGCATTTTTTGTATTTTCTTTTTTTTTTGCTGCTTATTGATACCCTACTTTAGACTTTTAAGACACATACATAAGGTTTGATTACATTTTTTATAACTCTTCACATTGTTCAACTTGTTTTCTACTGAAATGGGTTATCTTCAAGAAACTTTAAGCTTTTAAAATACTTTAGATAATATTTCGAAAAAAAAGAAGTTGTTGGCTGTATCGTGGGCACATCTGTAGGTTTTGATGTTGCAGCGTACTTTTATAATTGCCCTTATTATTGTCTCTTACCTTACGTTTGTTATCAAACTTGTCCTCGTCCGTATTCTTGGTCTTATATTTGTCCTAATAATTGTCCTATTTCATGTCCAAATTCTTCTTTTAATCTACGTCGAAATTCAAGGCGTGATTTTTGTATGAAACCCTTCCCTAGTTCTTGTCCTACTTCTTTTCGCAGTCCTTGTCCTAAGTGAGTCTTGTTTTATTCCTTGTCCCAGTTCTTGTTCTTATCCTTTTCCCAATCTGCTGCTCCTAAATGTTTTTTTAGGTTTGTCTAAGTCTTCATCATATTCCTTGTCCCCGTTCTTGTTTTCTTCCTTTGTTAAATCCTTCTTTGAATTCTTGTCCTAATCCTTGTCCAATTTCATGCTCGAACTTTTATTCAAATCTTTTTCCTACTTCTTATATTATTTCTGGTTCTAATCTTTGTCCTAATTCTTGCTTTTACCCTGTTTCTTATCCTATTATTGGGTTTTGGTTTTGCATTTGATGCATTTAGGAGGTTCCCAGAGAGACCTCATCACTCCAATAATTTTGTTTTTATTTTGAACGAAAACCTCAACTTTACTGTCGTTCCATAAAATGTACGGTATCGTCAATAGTCACGGATTTATAATTCTGTGCAACATTATTGATTGTTGTTCCATTTCTATTGCATTAAGTGGTTGCCTCCGTGGTGTTGTGACTACATTAAGGGAAAAAATATTAAATTTATCCAAAAACTTTTTTAATTTATCCAAAAAGCGAGTAATTTTTGCACCAATAACGCATTTGAATAAATCGACTACGTAAATATTTAAAATTTATTTGAATACTTTTTTAATTAAATTAAATATTTAAATATTTAAACAGAATTAATAAAAAATATATTAAAATTATGCACGAATTTTTTTAAAATATCTTTCAAATATTTACTATTTGAAAATAAACTATCGCATTTAAAGAAAATTTAAATAAAAATATTGAATTTAAAAACAACATATTTATATTGAATGGTATTATTTTCTTCATATTGCGTTCATCAAATGCCATCGCCTGTATAATTTATTATCGCTTCACTTTTTTCGTTCTCTAATTTATATTTTTTTTTTGACAGTTGGTGCCCTAATATTGCACCAACTGTCAAACATAGTATAAAATAGAGAACGAAAAAGTAATGTTCAAAATATATGTAGGTAGAAGCAAATTATGCAGGTAAATGACAACCGGTCCAAGATGTTCTTGAGAAAATACCGAGTTGTCACTCCACTCTACATAATTTAATTTCTTTGCCAAACATGCATACTATATTACTCTGGCAACAATAACTAAATGAGAACTATAAGAACTGCAAATGCAAGAAATAAACTGCAGGAACAGAGTGCGATGCTGTTGCTGCTTGTCGGAGTATGTGTGTACGTGTGCGATGCTGTTGCTGCTTGCTTGTATGGAATATGTGTGTACGTGTGTGGTATAAATAAAATTCAAATACGGGAAAAAAACGAGTTGTAAGGAAAACATTTGATTTATCCACGTAAATATTTGAATAAAATTTATACTCAGGCGTGGATAATGCTAATATGCGTTATTTCCCTTAGTGTACAAATTTTGTTTTTTTATTTTTGTAATGAGGTCATAGAACCATTTTTTGAGCTGTTGTAAAATAGCATTTTTCGTAGTCTTTTTCTCGAAGAGTAAGAATTCCTTGCAACAATATAAAATTTTTTTATAATTGTTACCTCAGCGAACCGATAACGTTTTTCTTTTTTCAATTTTTATTTTTATCATAAAGTCAAATAATTAACCTTTACTGTCGTGGCAGTGCTTTTATCATACTCATTGAGTAACAATTCCACATTTAACGCTGATGCGTTTTCGAAAAATGGCTTTTTCAACTTTTTTGGAAACCTGCTAAAAACTTCCACTTCCTCCAAAGTTCATCAAGAAAGCAATTTCCTGAGTGAAATAAATTTAATTTTATTCGAAATTTGAGTCTTACATCGTAATAAAATTAAATGTCAATTGTTGTCTCCAAAAACTGACTGAGATTGTTTCGAAACTTGTATTCCACGTATCAGCATCCTGTTGAAAGTGATTATCATGTCCCTCAAATCACCGTCACCAATTATTTAATTTTTGATTTGGACGTTGTACCATTCTTTATGGGCTTAATTTTATTTTTTATGTTGGGTATTATTTATTAAATATTTTTAGGTTCGTGAATATCGACCCCAAAAATTGCTAACGTACCATTTTTGTCTTGATACTCAGCTCCACGGAACTGATTTACACTTTAGGCATCTCTCGCCTCACTCCAAGTTGTAATGTATAGAGTGCTTGAAGTCCCAACATTGCCAGTTGCTTTACAATAGCACTCTATTTATTGGGTATGAGTTTTTTTTTTTTTTTTGTTTTTCATTTTCTATTTTTGTCTGGCAAGCGAGAAATTGAAATGATATCCAATGCAATGAATAAGCAAAAAATAGAAAAAAAAGAAAAAACAAACACAACAACAATAAAAAATGCTAACAGTTATTCAATAGCAGCTTACCAAAGGATTAGCAGTAGCAGCAGCAGCAGCAGCACGGACTTGCTGTTGATTTGAGGTTAAGTGCGCCCGCAGGAGGAGTGGCAGATTTTGAAACAATTCTTTGTTATTTGCTTCTGTTCTTTTTTCTACTCCTATTTTCTATAATTTTTCTCATATATTCCCGACAATAACGAGCTGAACAGTTAAAAATGTTAATAAATAATTCTTAATACATCGCTATTGATTGTCGGCTTTTTGTTTTATTAAGCCCAACACGAATAGCTAGCTAGAAACTAATTGCAACACTTGCTGCGCTCGCTAACTTGGCCAACAACATTTTAAATTAATTACAAAAACCCATTGAAACTTTATTCTTTTGCACACATTAATACTTTTTGCTGGTGGAAAATTTTACTGCTTGCCAGAGTTTGCGTGAAACTTTTGCCACAAGAGCACTAAAAGACACTCTGACACTCCTCCAATCCAATTCTTTGGTAGTTATTTTTTTTTTTTTTGTTTAACCAATTTTGTCTATTTTTTTCGCAAAGTTTTCGGCTCGTACACTTTAAAATGTTCGGTAGCAAGCAGCATTATCTGCATATGACGCACATTTTCAATTCGTATTTTAAAAATTTCCATGCTTTCATGCGTCGAAAAACTTAAAGTCGAAAAAAAAAGTCGATGAAAGCCATGTATTGCGCCTATGAGAGATGGAAATTTTTACTAAATTTTATGCCATGGCTACTTCTGGTGACATATTTATTTTATTGCCATAACAATTTGAAGGAATTTAGTTTCGGAAGTTGTGGTTAAATTAAATGGTTTTTTTATTGCATGATTATTTTCTGGAAACCACTTTGATATCAAAATGCATATCACAAAGTAGTGAAAAATGTTTCAAATTGTAAAAGTAAACAGTTACTAGAATTAATGCCAATATATTTATTTTCGGTTTGGACTTTGTGGCACAACGTTTCTTAGTACTTTTTTTAACTTTTGGTTGGACAAGTTGTATTTGGCATGTTTTAGTAAAAATATTCCATTTTCCTTTTTTTGTTTTTGAATCCAAAAACATTTTACTAATCTAAATATTGCCAATTATTTTCAACTAGCTTCTGACATTTTGCGGTTAGAACCATAATTCCTTTAATGTAGAATTCCGGGATTTTATCTTTGAAAAACTGACGCAGGTGCTTTTCGCGGTAGTCTTTTGAGCCCAATTTTTTCTCAGCCTGATAGTGTTAATATTATTTATATCTAATCTGATTGTGCAATGTCAGGACTTCATGGTGGATGCATCACAACTTCCCAACCAAAGTTTTTGTCGGGTCAACAAAGATGTGTGTGGCCTAGCTTTGTCATGATGAAATAAACACCTTGACTGTTGATCAATTTAAGTTTTTTGCTTCTACCGCATTACTTACTGGCAGACGCCATTTGAATCAATCGTGCGACCAAGCGATAGTAGCTCATAATAGATTATACACTAGTAGTTCCATCATACAGTAGCATATCCCAGACTCAAATAGCCGGGATTTGCTACCGGTAGATCTCAATATATCAAATTCCACGGAATTCTGTCTTATAAACTGTAGTCTCTTCAGGAGTCCCGCATGGTATCCACCTTGGTCCTCTTCTTTTCGACATACTGTTGTCTCTGGAGCAATGGTGTAATAAACTCAACCTTAATGTCAAAAATGGAATGTTATAAGCTTTACTCATAAGAACAATGAATTGTCTATAAAACATATAGTATACCACCTCAACCCTTTGACGACGAAGAATTAACCCTTGGAAAATTTCAAGATTTTAATGCGGATTCGCACTCAGAAGACAAACATTTCACTTCAACAATTCGACTCCTCGATACTAACAAACGATCAATACTGGTGACAGTACCAGAATTAGCTGGACCTTATATAACCAGAATAGAAGGAGGAGCCAGAAAGCGGTGTGATATATGTAATAAAAATGGAATTGAAATCCAAACAAATACAATTTGTGTCTGTTGTATAAAGCAAATTACCACAACTAAGTTCTAATAAAAATTGTTTTGATTTATTAGAATTTTTATGAATATTTATAAGAATACATTTTTTATGTGTTTATATGGATTTTTTATATTTTCTTTATTTTAAGTTCCAAAAATTCTAGTAGAAAATACCACAAAATAGTGTAATTCTTAATTATTTTTACCTTTGGTTACGAACGGGACACATATTCAGTCCCCCAGAAAAAAGTATAAACTCGAATAATAAGGTCTTGATTAATCTTATTACGTAAGCCATTGGTACATGAAATACTAAAAGGTTATTTAAATGTAAAGATTAGTTTCCGAGATTTGGGAAAACGAAAATAGTAAAAACATACATATTTTTGACTTTGAAATGGCCTTGAATTCAATAGGAACAACAACACTTGTACGTTTATGCTTTTTTTTAAATGAATAGGTTTGTTTATTATCTAGAAATAGTAATTTGGTTAAAATCCTTTGGAAAATGTGGCTGTGATAAGGAAAATAGAAAATGGGACATATATGTGCCATTCGTCGTCAAAGGGTTAACATTATAGAACTTAAAAGAGTCAATCTTGATCTATAGTAGATCTTGTAGTTAGCTTGTAAAGCAAACTTCGCTTTTATTTTCACCACGATAAGTTTTTATAAAGGGCCAACAACTAGCTCGGTTTTATAAAACGACGTGCAAATGAATTAAAAAATATTTGGGTCCTATTTCATCATTGTATTGTGTATTAGTACGCCCAATAATTCAATATGCTTGCATAATTTGAAATCGAGCTTTTGACTCCGAATGCAAAAGAATCGAATCAGTTTAAAATCAATTCTTACTATTCGCGCAGAGAAACACGTAGAGCCCCCGCGATTGTTGTAGTCTTCCATTGTACTTAGCCTTCTATATTGCATGCCGTTATCACCTTAATAATTTTTGGACTCATGCTTCACTTTCGATGTTATTAATGGTGCTATTGGTGGAATGCTATATGTGCTATCATATATTTCTACCTAGACTTCCTTTAACGACCCAATCAGACGTACTAGGCATGCTCGACTGTTAAACGAATATCCGCACGAAACTTCATACAAGTAATAATCCCATCATAATTTTAACAGAGAATTTAATAAAATCTCGGTCTACTACTCATCTTTCATATCTCAATTATCTTTCAAGTGAATTCTATCTAAGTCTCTCACTAATCAAAAATCATCCAGACCTAAGACCTCCCCAACATCCCTTTATATCCGTCCTAATACCTTCCTTTAAGAATCTAATGTAATGTTCCTTTACGCCACACCCCCTCCAATAAAAATAAAAAATAAAATCCTAAAAAAAACACAAAATTAAAAAAAAATGGCGGAGAAAAAAAACCCAAACTAACCTAGGTTTAAGTACTACCCCACTCCCCTCTCCTCACCACCCTTTTTTAAGACTTCAAAAACTGCTCTCTCTTGTTCCCAATCTCTTTCCTGTTGAAGAATATAATGTTAATTATCTTAAGAATACCTCTCTTAGACAAGTTAGATAAACAAATAAATAAAAACCAAATCTAACCCAGGCTATAGATCTCTTTGGTAATTGACCCTCACACCTCACTCCTTATAGTTTTAAGAGTAAACTGTAAATTTAAGCCAAGTTTGAATACTTTGTTTGGTAAATAAATATATGAATACTAAGCATCACCTTCCTTGTCGTCAATCCCGGCTTTGGCATCATTCTTGGAGCTTCCATTTTTTCGACTAAGACCATTTTTTAATCACCTCTTATCATACGTTTCAAAATTGGCCAGGTTTCGTTCAATTTTAACAGAGTATCGCAGATGAAAATTCGGTCCATTAAATTTATTGCGCTTAGTTCATGAGGCACCCAAACATCGAGCTTCTTTTTGGGACCAACTTATTACAAATGGCTTAAAACTGTTTTGTGGACGATCTTCAGTTCCTTAGAGATATCGTGATTGCTCACATGATAGTTTTCTTGACTCTTATCCATAATTTCACCGATTTTTTTCAATAACAGATCGACCAGAGCGAAAAGTACCGTTAATTTAAAAAAAAATTGATTTTTTTGATTTATTTCTGAAATTTCACTCATGTTTGCTCTGCAATAACTTTTAAGACGACGCAACAATCTCAATAATTAGCTGATTTGTCTCCTGTCTGATACTTTAAAGTCAAGCGAACGAAAAACTTCAAATACTTTTACCATCAATTTGTGATTATTTTCCTGAGTGATGTTGTTTCAAACTCATAAACAAGATGTTGTTCCTCAGGTTTGATTCGTATTTTTCCAAATCCGTATTTTTCATCAGTTAATTAGTTCTTTACTGTTAATTTGCTAATACAAAGTCGTTATTGGCTCTACCGTTTATTATCTTATTTGCTATAAAAGTGTGCCACACTCCCACACTTCCATTTAGACACGCTCACCGCATACATTTGCACATGTCCTCTGTTAATTATCTGTTAGAATAACTGCTTGTTATGTTATTCTTTTCGTCAATTCTTAGCAGAAATTCTGTTTATTTTAATGGTTACTTCTGCCGAATTTCATTAATTTTATGTACATAAAAATTGGGCATCCCATTCTTTGGATATTTGTGTTTCTTTGAATACTAGCTCTAAGCAGCTCATCCAAATGTGTGCCCCACACGAGCACATGAACGGACAGAGGATGGTTTAGCCGTGTTCTAATCGTTCGTGACTGACTTTGAGAACATGTCGCTGCCATTAATTATTGATGATGCTGATTATTTTATGATGATATTACAATACGTTTACGATTTTGGTTTTTGGAATCGAAAATAGGAGTTCATTACATTTACGACCTGCTACAGTTGATGTTTTGGTCAGTGACTAAAGAAAATTGTGTAAATATGGCAACACTTCATTTTGTACAAAAAAATGTACAAAATGTGGTGTGAATCGAACTGGGCGGCAGTGTGAGTGCTGATTGTTATGAAGATGTTTTGGATATTGAATCCAAATTAGCATGTTTCTGCAATAAAAACTTAATCTAATGTGGTCAATAAAAGATAATGGAAATGTTGTAAGAAGAGGAAACAAAAAGAAAAAGTTTATAAAAATTCTTCGTGCAGAAAAGTTTCCACTGTCCTAAATAAAAAGTTTCTGTTATTATCGTTAGTAAGTAATTTATGTATAACAAATATTTATATCGAAATTTTCCTATAAGATCGGTAACCTACCTCTTGTGAAATTACAAAAAATTTCCTGGATCTGGTTCTCGATCTAGTCGACAACACTACGCTATTGTTGCCCAAGGAAAACATGGCAATACGAAAACCATACGAAGCTTGCGGCAGTTTATACAACAAAGTGGTTCCAGAAGGACTTAAAACGTAATGTTCTAGCGACAGTTTCCTATAATTATTATTTATGTCATCTTATTTCATCGGCCGTGGCTGAGTGCGGTGACCACTCGATGCTAATTCAGAACCAGCTTCGAAGCTATGCTTGGGCATTTTAGTTCACCACAAAGATCGTTCTTTTTAGTTCAATCGTATGTAATGAACTAGTTCGTTCATTTAGTTCTTTTCGTTCGTTCGTTATTTTTATTCGTTGCATGTTTTACTTCGTTCGTTCTTTAAGTTCTTTAGTTCTTTTAGTTCGTTAGGTCTTTTAATTCGCTTGGACAAACCGAAGATTCAAACCATAGCTTGGTAAATTTAGTTATTTTTGTTCTCGTTCGTTTTGTTTCTAATCTCTGCAAAATCAATTGAACTAAAATGAACTAAAAGAACGAGAAACACTGAACTAGTTCACATCGTTAATGAGTGGGAATCGTTCAATTGAACTAGTTCGTTCATGAACTACCCAAGCCAATTCGAAGCAGAGATAACAGTATAGGAAACTTCGATTCTATTGTGAATTTGTTTGATTTGGTTGATGAAATACTCACGTATTGTGTATGTGAGTTCACCTCGTTATAGGCATTGGATATGGACATAAATTTAGAATAAAATAGGCGGAAATTTAATTTATGCTTGCAAAATCTCTCAAATGAAAAAAATATTATTTTGATATTTTCCATGAAAATGCCTTGAAAATTAAAAAATCAACTCTGATCCTTATCACGTACACAAACTTTCAATGCATGTTGAATTTCATTGCGGATTATACAATTATACAAATCAACCAGCGTTAATTTGAACCCAAGAATGATAGAAAAATAGATTACCCATTGCGCAGCTCCGTTATGTTGTTTACTTTTCATTTGGAAATTTCTAGCTACGAACAAAGCATTTTTTACGATCATGACGTCACGCTAGACCAAGTTTGTTTCTTGAATCTTTTGCCATTATTTCATATTTGTTGACATTCGGAACACGACTTGACAGAAAGCCATATCGTAAGCTCATATCGTAAGTCTATCGTGACGTAGATGCGCATATCGTTGAAAATTATTTTCACGATCTGCGCAATCTATTTTTCTATCATTCTTGATTTAACCCAGCAGCTGACTTTGTTTACTTAAGGCGCTACCCTTACTTGCAGTGCAAAAAATAGGTTTTTTTTTCATAATACGACAACTACTGAAATTTTTTAAACGATAATTTTATATCATTTTAAAGTACATACATTGAACACTTTTCAGTTATATTTTTTATTGAAAAACATTGTATAGTCTTGTAACAAATGACTGTAAAAAACTGTGTTTTTATTTTTGCGTTTTGCAGTGATGAACATAGTGGCGAACTAGATCACCTGAAAGAGAAAAAAGCCAATAAATTTAGTTAAATGACAAATTCGATTCATTTAAAGAAAATATACATTTTTGACAAATTGGCAGAGAGTCATAGTTAATGGTTCGATTTTCACTAAAAATACTGTCTTTTTTTTTGGCTATAAAACGGCCAATTTTTATCGAAAAAAACATCGAACGAGTCTGAAAATTTGAAAAAGATAGTTTCAGAATTATCGATTAATTTTTGTCAAGGATTAAAGAAATGTTATTTCGAAAAAACGCGTTTCTTTTCTTTTCTTCAGTTTACACGAAGAAAACAATTTTATTAAACATACATAGAGCCAATTTTATTAAACATACATATTCCGGACCCATATGGAAGCTTTACCACCGACGATGCTACTTTTAAATTTGCTGTTGCCTTTTTATCATTCTTCTCGCATCGCATTCTCTCGGTTGCGCGCCTCTCTGTCATTGTAATCCAGCCTTCGTACATTTTTTCCACATATGTGTGCACATTGTGACCTCCGATGGCGTTCAATAAAAGTGACTTGGATAATGAATAAAACTTGCAGTTAAAATATAAAATCAACGGCGGAAATACACACGTCTCGAGTAGTCGAACGTTCAAGCTAAGGCCGTGTGCTATTCGGAAAATTTTCACTTATGGTAGGAGAGAATTTACTGAGTTGAATACAATTGCTGTCTGTTAAAATAAAATTGCAATTTTTGCTGTGCCAAAAGGACGATGAAGTTTTGACAGCTAGAAATTTTGACGTTTTAGATTTTGGCAGTGCATTAGCACAAGAATTTAATTTAATTTGCGAAATTGTTAATATATATTGAAAATCAGCAATTCTGGTTGCTATGCTGTCAGAAACACAAAAGTTTTAACTTCTTTACGACTCACTTGTGAGTGTTTTTTTTCATTTTTGCTTGTGTCAAAAATTCTCTTTCCGATTGTCAAAATTTATACTAGCCCTGGGGCTACATGAATTTTTGACAGTCACATTCACCTCACAAGTGCCAAATATTCTCTTTCAGAGTGTCAAAATTACATCATCCGAGTGAAAAGTTTCCGAATAACACACGGTCTAAACTGACAAATTTAAATAATAAGAGCCATCGAAAATTCATTTCTGGAAATTTCATACATTATATGAATGACAGAAATACAAGTCGAATACCAGGTATGCGATCCTTTTCGTAGATAGTAATACTTCAAAAATATACAAGAAAAAAAAATCGAAGTTCCGAGTTACAAGTGTGAGTTACCCCTTAATTTGTTTATTCTTTGATCGTGGTAAGTTTGTCTAAGCTCAATGAAAACTTACACAGTGGTGAGAACCAAAACCAGCTGAATAACTCAAACTAGGACCCAGACTGGGTGAGTTTGTCAACAAAACGTACAAACACAACTATAATATTGTATTTGTATTGACTTTAATTAGACATAACCATGCATAGTGCTATCCCTTTCACAGCGAAGTTTCCAATCTTGTTATCTCTGGTTTGAACCCCAGCTGACCTAGTACATTTGGTATTTTGATTTGGAAAGTGGAAATTTCTAATTATACCCTGTGTAAAGTAACGTTATTATCAAAAAGGCAATTGTGATAGAACACTTGCTGTCATCAAATGACATAAAAATTTATAAAAATAAATCGACCGCAAAATCTTTTGATTTTTTCAGGGCTGCAGTCTAATAGATTGTATATAACACAGAATAAAGTTTTTTCCGAGAAGCTTCATTTCGATTACAAAGTAGAAATTTTCCCCGCGCATGGTAGCGTCATTATAAAAAATGCATGCTCCTTCGACAAAAGGATTTCTATACAATAATGCTTCCCAACACAGATATAAATATGATCTTTATATGAAATACTGATATAAACCATGGTCTAGTCTGCTCGGTTTGTTCTGCAAAGAACTTTTGTTGTTGTAGTAACCTGTTACTTCATGAATTATTTGGCATAAAGCTCAAAATATAATTCTTAAAAAAGATATTTTTTAAAAAACATATTTTTTAAGAATTATAAAATGAAATCTATATAAATATTTCTTGATTAGCCCCCTCACCTTTTAGATGAAGTTGTTGTCAGACAAGACGTCTGAATTCTTCGATGCTCTTAACCCTTTTATAGGAAACTAATAAAGTATTGCTTGCACAGAATAAGAGACACACTCTGGCAACACAAACACATTAAAATTTTTCAAAAACATCCATTAAAAAATAATCTATATATAAATATGTTTAGGCAGAACAGTTAAGAACCATTTTCTCCCGTTTTTCTCAACCGATTTTGATATTTTTTGGGAGAAGGAGTGTACCGAATATAAGTGGTGGGAGGGGCACATCTCATACAACCCAAATTTACGATATAGAATATCTTTAGAGTTATAGGTCACAGAGCGTCGGTATTCGACCTCAAATCACACGTACCATCCACTGGTTACATTTTATGGGCGTTGAAACTCGGTGATATCCTCGGTGATATCCTTCTACTAGAAAGTAGAATATGGGAATAGGGTACTGGCATTGGACAAAGGCGTGTGGTTCCGCATTCGGAAACTCAGAATGGAGTCCCTATTTTGTGATTTCCTGCTGCAGATGCGTATGGTGCGGTATGAGTTCGGCTACGTATACAATTGAGCGAAGAAAGAAAAAACTCTTCAATATAAATACAAAAAAAAAAATATTCGAATTTCGACCAAATACTAGTAATTAAAAATACGTTAATTAATTAAATTATTTATCTCCTCTATAAGGTTGCAAAATTGTATAAAATTTTACACTGAACAATTTCTTTTCGAGATAGTTTTTCAATGCATTGTAGAAGCTACTTTAGATAGGTTAAATCTGAGGTTAAAGGTTAAAGGTTAAATCTGACAGTATATCTAAATTCGTTAAAAGGTATTTTGATGAAATTAATAAGTTTCAAATATCACTTAAAGATAATGCGAAACTAAATCTCAGGGTCACTCAAATGACTTAAAGCTTTAACTATTGATTCTGGCGAAGAACAAAAATGTTTATTGGCAGAAGTTGATAAAAAAACTACAGGCAACTTATGCTCCGGTGGTGTAATACCAACTCAGCTATAGCGTCTTTTCCAAGATGATCTACTTTAATTTCCTAACTTAACATAAACTCATCGTAATTCTTGCAAATGCTGTGTGCATTTTTTGCTCACTTAGTTGAACTACTTACAACAAAGTATTACAAGAGTTAACACAATTACGCTTTATTATTTTCTTCTTAGCTGAAATTTTTCTCCACTTAAGTTAACAATAAAAGTTAATTACGTAACAAATTAACTAGAATGCAGACAACTTTGAAACTTGCAAAAACAAAAAGAAAAAAAAACTAAAAAGCAAATGAATGGGCAGCAGGGCGAGGGTTAAACCTAAATTCCTAAGATAAGCAGATGAACAAAAACAGCAAAAACAACAAAAACACTTGTAATGTTATTTGTTTTGAGAAAAAAATAATTAGTATAGTTTTAAAAGCTTACTAAGCTCTGTAGTGTTGGCTAAAAAGCCGCTCTTACATTGGTTTTGGTTTAGTTTATTTTGCAGCTAACCAAGCTACTTTTTAAGAAAAAAAAAAAAAAGAAGAAAGACTTTTAAGTTTTTCTGTTTGTCTCTTTAAGAATCAGAATTATCGAATGCCTTTATTTTGGGATCGACTCTGCCTTTTATTGGCAAATCGATCACATTCCAATACATATTTCTGGAATTCTCTTTCCAGAAACTCTCTTACAAATATTTCTTACATTCTAAATGTAACATGTAAATATCTTAATTCTAAGTTCTCACCAATACATGAATCCCCATTCCTATTGGAATAATGAAAGAATTATGCAAACGCAGCATAATTCCTTTGTTACAAGCTTCTGCTTGGACTTTGAGTTTGCGAGCATTTACAATGTGTCAATGCTTCGCTTACTCATGACTTTGTTTACAAAAGTCTAAAGTTTCTGGCTGAGCGTGACTAAACGCTGCAGTGGGTCATTGGGTATTTTACAAACGTATACAAATGTATACAATGTTTATTAATGACTAAACTACATTGTGGTAGGTTAGTGTGTAAATTAAAGTGTGTGCAATAAGTACACTACACCCTTGCCCTTAAGAAAAAATTTATATTCGAATGAGTGTTCATGTATGAGGAGATAAATTTTTAAAATAATTGTGATGATCTAGTGGAAAATTAAATTCACTATTTTAGTTCTTATTATTATTTTTGGTAGACTATTTTAGATGTAAAATGTAGGATTAAAATATTACTTAATTCTTATAATTATATAAACATTTTTTTTTTGTTTTTTTTTTTTTTTTTTTTTTTTATAGTTCTTGTACATGAATAAAATATATGTTTTTAACTGTTAAATTTGAATGAATATTTTTATTTTTGTTCCCATAATAATAGTTAACTTATGTGTCTATTGTATATTTAATCAAGTTATTATTATGCATTTTCTTTATTTGTCCCTTAATTTCTATATAAGTATTTACTTCTTCTGTTTCAACTACTTTATATGGTCCATGGTAAGGACTTTGGTTTTTCTTTCTATTACCTAATTTTACTAAAACTAAGTCTCCTTTTTCTACCTTTAACTTATTTGTTTTTATATTGCTATCTTTTTTTCTTTTGTCTTTTACATTGTTTATGAATTGTTTTGCTTTATCAATTGATGTTTTTAATTTTGAGTTCATTGGCATATGAGTCAATGTCATATACCGGTGTATTATTAATTTTTGTATCAGTTGGCATATATGGTAATTTGCCAAAAACTAATTCATAAGGCGAGTAGCCTGTGTCTATATTTGGAGAAGTATTGAAAGCAAAAGTGTAAAAAGATATCCACTTATCCCACTCATTATCTGTTGCAAAGTTAAGCATGTATTCATTGAGTACTCTATGGTTACGTTCTATGGTTCCTAATGTCTCGTGGTGGTAAGGTGCTGAAAATGTTTGTTTTATATCTAAATATTTGCAAATGTTTTTCATTAGTTCGTTTACAAATTCAGTTCCTCTGTCCGATTTTATAACTTTAAAAATGCCATATTTAAGAATGAAATGATTTACTAGTGTTGATGCAACTGTTGCTGCATCTTTGCTTTCCATTGGATAAGCCATGACAAATTTTGTCAGTTCACATTGTGCTGTCAGTATATATCTGTAACCGTTTGAAATTTTTAAAGGACCTACAGTATCAATTGCTATAACTTCAAAACTAGTGTTTGGTGTATCTGTAATGACTAACTGTTCCTTTGTATGTCTTATCTGTTTATTCATTAGACATTGCTTACAGTTTGAGATGAATTTCTTTACCATTTTAGACATATTTTTCCAAATATATCGCTGTTTTAATTTTAAAATTGTCTTCCTAACTCCTAAATGCCCTCCGCAAGGCGAGTTGTGATATTCTTCAATTAGCTTGTATTTTATTATATCTTCTTCTATTCTTTGGGGACTTTTATATATTAGTATATTTACTCCTGAGCGATTTTTCTTTATTTCATTATGTTGCAACATATTATACTTTTTCTTAAATTCATTCTTCTGCACGTGCTTAAATATTTCATCTTCTTCATTTAGCGCTAATTCTTTGATGTTTAGTTTGTGCATTTTTGATGATAGTTTCTCCAAAGACAAATCGAGTTTGTTTAGATTATCACTACATCTCACAAGTACTACATCTTTTAATTTAATTTCTATTTGGGTACCCTTATATTCGCTCTTTATTTCAAATTTTAATTTCTTTATATTTCTGACGTCAGCTAAAGATGTGCAATCCCATATGTGAAGGTGGCCAGTCTTCTGTGGAAAGCTACAATTATCTTCTATTTCCTCTTTGTCTGCCATATTTCTTGCAGACATGCCCCTTGTTATTACTAAAGTCTTCTTCGCGGATTCATCGTTTGTTTTTGGTATCATTGTTTTCAGTAAGTCCGAGTCTATCTTTATCCTAGATAATGCATCAGCATTTGTGTTTATCTTGCCTTGCTTATAAACAATTTCATAATCGTAATCTGAAAGTTCTAAACGTATTCTCGTCAATTTAGAAGATGGATTTTTGTGAGAAAATAATGAAACTAAAGGTCGGTGATCAGTAACCACTATAAATTTGCGTCCAAATAAATATGGTCTGAAAAAACTAATTCCCCAATGGATGGCTAGTAATTCCTTTTCTATCACTGGTTTATTTAGTTCATGTTTGTTTAGTGTTTTGCTGGCATATGAAATTGGTAGATCGTTCCCTATATCTCCTTGTGACAGTACTGCACCTAATGCATAGTCGGATGCGTCTGTCGTTAAAATGAAAGGTTTTTCAAAATCGGGATATTGTAATACTGGTGGATTGATAAGTTTTTGTTTTAATGTTTCGAATGCATTTTGACATTCTTCTGTCCATATGAAGGGTTGTTTCTTTTTAAGCAAATTATTTAAACTTTTAGCTAAATTAGCAAAATTTCTTATAAATTTTCTATAATAATTACAAAATGCTACGAATCTTCGAACTTCATCAGAATTTTTTGGTATTGGATACAATTCAATTGTTTTATGCTTTGCTGGGTCTGTTTTAATACCATTTCTTGTAATTAGGTGACCTAGATATACTACTTCTGGTTTCAAAAAATGACATTTATTAGGATTCAGTTTAAGATTATATTTATTAAGTCGTTCAAATACATTTATGAGATTATCGTTGTGGTGTTTTAAACTACATCCAAAAACTATTATGTCATCGACATAAGGAAATGCTCTTGATTCTAAACCTGATAATGCTATGGTTAACATTCTTTGAAAACTATTGGATGAAATTTTTAGTCCGAATGGTAACCGTTTGAAATGATAATGTCCTTTTGCTGTTGAAAAGGCTGTCATATGTCTTGAGTTTTCATCTAGAGAAATTTGGTGAAATGAGCTTGTCATATCTAAAGTTGAGAAGTATCTAGCTCGTCCTAGTTGGTCTAATACGTCTTCTAATCTAGTTAATGGAAATTTGTCATTTACGATCTTTTTATTTAATTGTCTGAAATCAACTACTAATCGCCATTTTTTCGAATTATTGTCACTCTTTTTTGGTACTAATAATAAAGGTGAGTTGTATGCACTTGTTGAAGGTTCAATCAAGTCGTCATCTAATAATTTTTCAACTTGTCTATTTATTTCTTCATGTTGAGAGTGTGGTAGTCTGTAGTTCTTTATGTATACTGGTGTGTTGTCTGTTGATTGTAAATTTTGTGAGTAAAAATTGTTTACTGATAGTTGTTCATTGTCCAAATGAAAAATATTCTGATATTTTTCAAAAATTTTGAAAAGTGAAGTCTTTGCTTCATTGTCCATACCGTCAATATTGAGTATTTTTGTTAGTTCTTTCAGTCGTTGGTTGTCATTTGTATTTTGTTTTGATTGGATTCGTCTTACTATTGAATAATTTTTTAAAGGTTCCGTTCGAATGTCTACATTATCTATTATTGCTTCTTTATCGGTTGTGTTTAAAATTTTAATGTGACAGTGACCTATTGCAGGTGCAATTGAATTTCCTATAAAAATGCCTTCCTGTATTTCTTCACTTAAAATTACACTATCTTGGTTTAGCTTTAGATCTATAGCACATATTAACTCTGATCTTGGTGGTATATAAAATGTTCCTAGTTTTGATTGTTGGATGTTTATTGGTATAATTACTTCTTCTTCATCTATTGTCATTTTAATTGTGTGAGTTTCGTAATCGATAACGCACATATGTTGTTTAAGAAAATCTGTTCCAATTATTCCATCTGTGGCAATTGGAAAATCTGTGTCTACAACTTGAAAATAATGTTTCGTTATATTGTTTTCTATTTTTAATACTATTTCTGTTCCTCCTAATGATTTAACTTCTTCTTGTGTAATCCCTATTAATTTGCATGTGTCGTATGTTAAAATTTTCTGTTGTTCAGGTAAAACTTGTATTTTGCATATTGAAATATCTGCTCCTGTATCTATGAGAAATGTTAATTTGTTTTTTGAATTATTACATTCTACCGTTATATAATTAGTTAGTTTGTTTGTAATATTGAATATTTTTAATGGTTTCCCGGAGGTGCATTCCGTGTGTCCTCCGGGGCTTGTGCGTTTTCCGAAGCATTTACTATATTAACTCGTCTGTAACTTCTTTGAGTGTTTCTGTTGTTGTTATTATTTCTTGTATTTCTATTGAAATTTTGATAGTTTGAACCTCCTCTTTGATTGTTGTATGATGTTCTATTGTAATTGTTTTCGAAAGATCGATTGTTGTTAGTTTGGTTGTAATTTTGCCTAAAATTTCGATTATTTTGGTACCTATTTGAATTGAAATTAGTGTTTCTATTGTTAAATCTATTATAATTAAATTGTCTGTTGGAATTTCCTCTAAAATTATTATTCCTTGGAAAAACTCTGTTTATGTTTAAAAGTTGTGAAGCGTTGTTTTGATTTGAGTCGTTTTCTAGTTCTGATGCTATATTTACTGCATCTGTAAGTGTCTGTGGTTGTGCTGCATATACAGTCGATTTATACTTTTCATTCAAACCATTCTTAAAGACTGTGAGTGCATATTTGTCATTCATTTTCATTATAACTTGTTTTTCTGTCTCAGTCGCTGTTGTAGATAACTCTTTGATTTGCATATTGCTTAAATCGCTAATGAGTGTTAATATTATTTCATTAAAATTTTGTATTGAACCTTTTTGTGTCAAATTTGACAATGTTGTGTGGATAGTAGGAATACTTTTGTGACTTTTATACCTTCCTTCCAATTTTTCTGTTAGTTCAATGAAAGTTTTTGGTTCAGATACCGCGCAAATCGATGTTTTTACACTATTTGACAGTTTGACATTGCAAATGAACTCGATTAATGACTTTTTACCTTCTGTATTTAATCCATTATGGATTAATTCCGATATTTTTAAAAATGAAGATAGTTCTCTATATTGCCCATTAAATAAAGGTATTGCCTTAAGGGCCAATTCTAAATTAAAAGTAGTCATATTTACTTCTTGTTTGTTTTCTTTTGGATTTTCTGCTTTATTTTGCAACTGTTCTAGCAGTTGTTGTTTAATTTCTGTATATGTTTTATTGAATTCTATTTTCAATGCATTAGTATGTGATTCGTCGGTAGTGACAATAGCAAGTGATGCAAATTCTTCTTTATATTTTTCTATTGACTGTAATTTTTGTAGGATGGTCTCATAAGAGTATCCCCGTACCGAACTTTTCTTTAGATTTGTAAGTATAGCTAATAACTTTTCTATTACCGTCTCCATTTAATTATCTGTTTATTAATTTGCAAATTTGTCTATCATTCTTAATGTTTCTTCTGTAGTGTCAGGGTTAGTTAAATCGTTAATAGTTGGTGCCCTAGTCATACCTATATATTCCCAAAATCTAGTAAGAAATTGTAGTTCCTTAATTAGGTCGCGTGGTTTTGGTATTTGTAATACTTCATTAGTTTTTAAAGAATCTAGTGGATTTTTTTTTTTCTATTTGTTCTTGCTTTCTTTTTTGAAAATTCATTGTGTTCATAAAATTTAAAAATGGCTTATTTACATTTATGATTTTATTCTTAATATTCGTAATTTTTATTTATACATTTATACTGTTTTTAAACTTGAGTTGATACATTTTTATGCAACTGCTTCTGTACATATTTCTTATAATAGCTATTTATTTAAAAAATCATTAATATTGTTAAAATTATTACTACTACATATAAAAGATTGTGGTCGGTCACCACGATGCTGCTGCTAGTAACATTATTTAATGAATTTGAATTTTCGGATTTCTTGCTTTCCGTATTTCCCATTATAAATTTAACTTATGAAATTTTTATCATTAATATTTTTCTTGCCTAAATTGTCGTTCTTTTAATTTCTCTAATTTTATTTGATTTTTAAAATATTGTTTCTTTTCTTTATCGTATGTGATGTTTGCTATGCGATGTAGCTCGGCTATCTTCTGTCTACTTCGCACTCGTCGTCCAGCTCGCTTCCTTTTTGCTGGTTTTGGTTCTTCTGAAATTTTACCTATTGTGTTCTGGTGTCTTCTCCGGTATTCTTCGATATTTATAGGTTTCGGACCAGCATCCTTAGGAGTTGGCTTGTATTGAGCTGCATTTACTGCTGTTGGCTCTGGTACGTACTCCTCTTGCTGTTGTTCCTTTACCAGATCCTCCCACTTTTTGAATATTTTGTTTATATTTTCTTGACTGTCAGTATTCATCTATATTTATTTTTTTTTTTTTTTTTTTTTTTTTGTGGGGTCGTCCGCAGGATCGCCATGTAATGTTATTTGTTTTGAGAAAAAAATAATTAGTATAGTTTTAAAAGCTTACTAAGCTCTGTAGTGTTGGCTAAAAAGCCGCTCTTACATTGGTTTTGGTTTAGTTTATTTTGCAGCTAACCAAGCTACTTTTTAAGAAAAAAAAAAAAAAGAAGAAAGACTTTTAAGTTTTTCTGTTTGTCTCTTTAAGAATCAGAATTATCGAATGCCTTTATTTTGGGATCGACTCTGCCTTTTATTGGCAAATCGATCACATTCCAATACATATTTCTGGAATTCTCTTTCCAGAAACTCTCTTACAAATATTTCTTACATTCTAAATGTAACATGTAAATATCTTAATTCTAAGTTCTCACCAATACATGAATCCCCATTCCTATTGGAATAATGAAAGAATTATGCAAACGCAGCATAATTCCTTTGTTACAAGCTTCTGCTTGGACTTTGAGTTTGCGAGCATTTACAATGTGTCAATGCTTCGCTTACTCATGACTTTGTTTACAAAAGTCTAAAGTTTCTGGCTGAGCGTGACTAAACGCTGCAGTGGGTCATTGGGTATTTTACAAACGTATACAAATGTATACAATGTTTATTAATGACTAAACTACATTGTGGTAGGTTAGTGTGTAAATTAAAGTGTGTGCAATAAGTACACTACACACTAACTACAACGCTTCATTGTCACCGTGATGTTTTCGCTGAGAACCGATGGCCGCATATGTAGTGTCTTGTGAGTCTGATATACGACGGCGTTGCCACCACTTTGATTATTATTCACTTGGGCATTTTTATGTCCTTCAGTGCTGCTGAAGTGCTAACTTACGTCCTTCCACTTTTATGTGCGAAGTTTTTCACAAGATGAGTTCACATTGAGTTGAGTTGAGTTGAGTTGAGTTCTTTTATTGCGACAACCTTTAGGGTCGTGAGAATACAAATCAGGCAAGCAAATAAAACAAAAAAAAAGAGGAAAACAAAAAAAATCTAAGAATGCGAAGTTTATTTATGTTCTTTACCGAAGTTTTATTGTGCTTTGTGGAAGAGATTAAGTTTCTAGAGGAATTTTTAAAATGAAAATATATCTAAAATGAATATCTATTCAAAAATGTATTAAGAAATCTATGAAAAAGGCTCTATGAAATAACAAATCAATTCGCGGGCTGAAGACTTTAGAAAAAAAAAGAAAAAACTATTTAAAATGAATGGTACCTATTTGGTCTAAAACTAAATTTAGTTAGATTTTAATTTTTTAGAATTATGTCAAAGTGTTTTCGTTCATAAGCTACTCTTTAGACTCTTCAAGACAAAGTGCCAACAACAATAATAATAAGCTGATCCATAATACACGACCAACTCTTGAGCACACTCTTATGCGCCATATCAAGCATCAAGGACTCCTTAAGGACTTCTCAAGTGCGTTGAGTGAAATACTTTTTCTTATTTATCCATAGTTCACCCTCGTGGCCACTTTTGTACTCTTCAAAATGTTGCCAATTGACCACAATTTCTGCTTTAATTTGCTCAACACAAACACCGACAGACAGACAGCAAAAAAAAAAAAGAATCATTCAAAACTGCTAAAGCACCCTAGGGTACTAACACCAAGACCAACACCAACACAACCGCAACCTTTTCTTTCTTTGCCAATGTTTTTATTTTTATTATTTTTACCATCTTTTTTCTTTTTTTTTCTTTCAACAGTAAAAGTTGTATTATTCCTGGAGGACATGATAAATTTGCAGGATAACGATTTATTTGTGTCAATTTTGAAGACAACATTTCAATGTGAAGAAAGTTAAGCAGGGTTGGTGTTGAAATTTCTTTGTATTTTTATTTTTTTTAAGGCTTTTGAGCTGAATAGCCTGTTAGTGCTTGTGATTATTTAGTTTATGATGAAATGTTAGAAAAAAAAAAAGCAAAAAAAAAAGCGGAAATCTAAATAAACTTTGTTGTGTGTACATTGCGTGGTGTGCGTAAAATAAATATTTTTCAATTAGACTTCTATGATGGATGGATGGCACAGGCCTGAAGGTATTCACTTATTTTTTGATTTTTATCACCCAAGATGTTAGAAGGTGGACGTTTTAGAAGTTATAGAGTTACAGTTAGAGTTTTTACAGTTTAGAAGTTATATACATGCTTGCATTGATTTTATGACTTCAGCATGAAATGACACAAGACTTAATAAGCCAAGGTTGAATTTAGCTAAATCGTCCACAAGCGCGTATTTTTTAGTGAGACATTGAGAAATGTGATTGCATTCCGAGTACAAAAAAAAGTTGACTCTCAATCAAGTCTTTGTAACTTTTATGATTTGTACACTAAGAGAAAAAGTCATGTAATCAGTACAGAGACATCTATGTAAAATCTATGTACTGCGTCTTGTATGAGAACGCAACGAGAGCGGCATGTACTGAGTAAAGTAAACGTGTACTGGTTACATATGCGTTTATTCACTTTATAAAATGAATAAAAAATGTATTCAATACTTTCGCTGTATGTCTTGAATACATTGCAGACTTTAATAAATAAAAACAACGTGTACTCAATCAATATTTTATGTAATGTTTTACAATAAATGTACTCAATACATAAACTATAAACTCAGTTCATTTCTCGCTTGCACAACGGCATGGCAAAAAGTGCTATTCACTCACTACGTGTACATATCGATTAAAGCGACACATGTATTCAATATATGAAATATGCACTCAGTACATGTCTCACTTATGCGAAATATCTTGAAAACGAAGCAAGATGGGCCAAAAAGATCGGTTTTTGCGACGTTCACGTATTGATGTCGGCCGATAGTAAAAAAAAAAACAATAAAACCCAATGGTAGATGGCTTGCAAGTCATTTGTGTTATGCTTGCGCAGCTCTCTAATATGCACTCGCTAATTATGTATTCAAATATGTAATGAGTCAATTGTGTATGTGCTCATTACATAAAATTATATACTACAAATGGGGAAATAATTTATGTTATGAGTAAATAATGTATGTACTGAGTACATGAAGATGGTTCTTAGATACTGTACTCATCACATATTTGTTGTACAAATTTTATGTAATGGGTCAATAATCTATGTATTACTTACATTGGAACTGTGCTCATTACATAAATTTATTTTCAACAATTTTGTGATGAGTACATAAAATTCGTTACTGTCTACAGCACTGCTTAAAAGCATTATGTAGTCAATACAGATTTCAACCTGTACTTAATACACGAAAAATGTAAAATTTCTGTGTGCAGAAATTTCTGTCATGATTACATAAATTTATGTACTCAGTCCATAAGTTTTTCCCTCTGTGTATGGACTTCTTAGACAATAAGCTATGAGCTATCTAGGGATAAAAAAACCAAAAAAGTTCCAATAATTAAACTAGTATTGCTGATAATCCATGTGGAACATATTGATCTTAGCAACATTGAATATTTTACAAGATGTCTACAAGGCCTAAAAACTCCAAAAGGGCAAAAAGAAAAAAAAAAGTAGATATGTCCAAGTAGTCCGTAGAACACGCAACAAATATTTTTTAACCGTTCTTGTACATGAGCAAGTACGATAACCATTAAAATTTAGCTCTCGTACCTTGGATTGAAATGTTTTAAAAAGTACACCAGCGTATGTAAAAAAAAACTATGTGGACATTTCCGTATGCTGTTATAAACATAGACTGTGACATCTAAATTACCAAGGCAACGAGATGGTACATTTTGTAATTTTAAAAACTATTTAAAGCCATCTTCTATAGGTTAGTATAAGGTTAGAAAGATATTTAATTACATTAAAACTTCTCTTTATGAAGGGCTCACATCCCCCAGAAATTTTCAAAAAATCTTGTTTTACAGATTTTTATTCTTTATTTAATATAATTTTAAGGAATTTCCACTCCGTTACCAAGTTATAGCAATAAATGTTATCCGACATCGGGTTGGGCCGACTACCTGGCTAAAAAACATAAATATACAAGAGGAAAGAGATGTCCAGTACTAAACTGGAATGAAAGACTAGCCGTAACTTATAGTTGTACGAGGGTTGATACATATATTTCGGGAATAAATAATAAGACCAATTTTTTTTTTTTCATTGAAAATTGGTTTATTGTTTTTAGAAATAATTTTCTTTATTTTTGCATGCGTTTGAACCATTTGTCATAACATTTATCTTTATCCCATTCCGCGTGATATACCTAGAAAACACACGGAGAGAAATAATATTTTTATAAAATGAAGCCTCATTTCCTTAAATCAAGCATAAAAAACCAAAATTAAGAAAAATAAAATTATAATGAGTATTTATTTCTAAATTTGAGTAAAACAAATTATTGCTTCAAACAATAATAAATTATTTGATTCTAGAACCTGGAACAAAAATTCAATCAAGAAAACATTTTCTTAATTTAAGCAATCGCAGAGAATTGTTTTGGTTTTCAGCAAATTTTTTACTTGAATCAAGCAAATTTTCCTCGCTTCAACTTATATTGGCATGCTTATAATTCACAACATGTTTACAAGAAAACATATTTAAGATGGTGCGGATTGACAAACTATGGCTTTATTCGAAGGCGCATTGTCTTATCTGTTAATTTACTTGGAAACATGTAAGCGTCTACAAGATGTATTTAGTATATTCGTGTAGTTATCCTAAATCCTACATCTTTGCTGAAGGATCTTTATTATAATAAGAAAATTCATAAGAAAATTCAAAATTTTTAATATTAAGCAAAACATTCAAGAATTAAGAAAATTGGGTATTTGATTTAAGCAAATTATTCTAGTTTTCAGTAAATTTTTTACTTGAATCAAGCAGATTGTTTTCAATTCAAGGAAAATCAATTTCTCAAATTAAGCAAATTATTCTGGTTTTCAGCAAATTGTTACTTAAATCAAGTAAATTTTTCTTACTTCAAGCTAATATTAGACTTGAATATAGAAAAAATATTCTTGAGTTTTAAGGAAATGTTTCTTGAATTAAACATTTTTTCTTCTAGAAGCTCGAACAACTTTTTTTGGATTGGGTTCATCTTGAAAGACCTATACAGTAGGGTGGGTTGCTAAAAAAATGTTCGATAAACTCAGTCTAAAATGTACCTTGGGTCATTGTTGTACCCTCCACAAAAGGATTTCGCAATGTGTTAACCCTTAGGCTTCCTGGAATTTTTTTAAAAAAGTGCCTTTTTTGTTCAAAAACAAAAAAACAGAAACAAAATTAAAGCTTTAAAAATGATTACTATCTGCAAAAAAAATTTTGACTTGAAATTTTTGTCCATTATTTTTTTAAAATTTTTTGAAATTTTAACTTTTTCAAAAATAAACAAGTAGTCCCTGCTATGTTAAGGATATTTTATTACATTTCCAACGTTGGTTAAACGACATCAATCGGACGAGATATAGCGTAGTTATGAAGATTTAAGTCGAAATCGCATCGAAATGTATTAAAAAAAGACTCAAAACAAAAAAAAAAAAAAACAAAATACAGAACAAGCAAATTTTTCAATTTTTGAAGCTTTAATTTTGGTTTTTTTTTGTTTTTTTTAAATACAGCGAAACAAAAAAATTATCCATACAAAAAGTGGGTTTTTGACCAAAAAAGGCACTTTTTTAAAAAATTCCAGGAAGCCTAAGGGTTAACACATCGCGAAATTGTTTTGAGAAGGGTAGCACAATAAGTCAAGGTACATTTTAGATCGAGTTTATCGAACACTTTTTTTTTTATGTAGACCGATCCGCCCTACTATACAGTCGACTGCTGTAGAAGAAAGAAATGTCATTAAATAAATTTAAAACCTTACTTTTTTACTCCTTTGAATTTGAGCATAAAGTACATTAATTTTTAAATAAAAACTTACTATTTTGTATTTTGTGTGTATGTGTGTTTGACTTAATATTAGATTTACAATAAATAAACTATTACTTCATAAATTAAAATTTCTTTGCCGATTTCTGAATTTTTTGCTTTTTTTAATATTTAGGATGAAAAGTTTCAATGGTGATTTTTCATAGAAGGTCATGTTTTTATGTATAATGATGCTCTGCCAAGTTTTAGGTAAAATGGTAGAAATTTTATTTGTAGAAGTAATGAAAATTATATCGCCCAGAGTTTCCGAGATATACTGCGTTTTTAGGTAAATGGGGGTTTTTGGCCCCCCACGTGAATAATGTTTTCGAATTTTAAAAGGACATTAAATGTACAAGGATCTTACTGAAGGTCTTAAGGTATAAAATTTGACATTGAAAAACTCGGTTATTTGAGCTAACTTGAAAAAATGCCTTGTACGATATGTTCTATAGACCAATAGCTATCAAAACATTGGAAATTTTGCAGTTATTTCAAATGAACCTTAATTTGTCGCACAGTGTAATTATTATTTAAAAAATTCGTGAATATTAAAAAAAAAATTTCTCCTTAATCTATCTCCTCCCTTAATTTAACGATTTTTGGTTGCAAAAGTATTAAAAGCATTGTAATCCAAACATAATGCTTGGAAAGACTCTACACTAAGGGTAGGGTAGGGATATACTTCTACACTAAGGGAAATAACGCATATTAACATTATCCACGCCTGAGTATAAATTTTATTTAAATAATAACGTGGATAAATCATATATTTTCCTTGGACCTCTTTATTTTCCCGTATTTAAATTTTATTTATACCACACACCTACATACCTATAACATACATCTGAAAGAGCCGACAAGCAGCAACAACATCGCACTATGTTTCTGCAGTTATCAATGAAGTTTTTAGAATTAAGATTCTTGCTTTCGGTTTCTTATAGTTCTCATTTGCTTTTTCTTATGAATGTTATATAGCCTGGATGCTTGGCCAAGATTCTTTGTGAGTGCGATTGGTGATGGCATGATACAATTATGTAAGGTTAGAGTGACAACTGGACATTTTCTTACGAATGTCTTGCACCGCTTGTCATTTGCCTGCATATTTTGCTTTTTATTTTCTTTTCTACTTTTTCCTTCCCTAATTTATACTATTTTTGACATTTGGTGCCACAATATTGCAACAACTGTCAAAAATAGTATATATTTGAGAACGAAAAAATTAAAAAAGAAATAAAATATGCAAGCAAATGGCATTTAATGGATGTAGGTCGTGAGAAATATCTAAATATATATATTTTTTTAATTTCAATATTTTTATATAAATTTTCTTTAAATGCGAAATAGTAAATATTTGAAAGATATTAAAAAAAATTCTTGCATAATTTTAATATATATTTTTTATTAATTCTGTTTGAATATTTTAATATGTTATTTAATTAAGAAAGTATTTAAATAAATTTTAAATATTTACGCAGTCGATTTAAGCAAATGCGTTGTTGGTGCAAAGATGACTCGCTTTTTGGATAAATTAAAAAATTTTTTGGAGAAATTTAATATTTTTTCTCTTAGTGCACATACATTTTTATTTAATAATTTATTTTTATTTATTTAGCGTAAAACATAATTAGTCGAGATGTAGTCTTTTCTACCAACACATCTACTGCGACGATCTGCACAAACACTTCTGCGAAAAAAAAGCGAGTTGAATAAAAGCTTTTAATTAAATTTAAGTTTTCACAACAAATTGCAAATACTCAAAAGCGGAAATGCCGGCAGCGGATGTGATAATGGCTGATTATCGATTTCAATTTGGGTATTTTACGAGACACTTAAGTGCGCAACTTTAGAACACTTAACATCAATACTGCTGTCTACAACCACAATGATGGCATGGTGCATCCCAACCGACCATCCTCAGCCCATCTACTGTACAGACCAACATTGGTATTAATGCATATTTCAAGACAAAATAATGCAAAAAGTAGTTTATTTTTTGTGAAATTCTGTTTTGTACGATACTTCGAAGAAGACTTCGAGGACAATCAGCAAATTTGCAAAAAAGTTTTTGCTACTCAAGGAAATAGTTTTTGCCTCTTTCTGTTTTGTTCTGTCTTTTCATAAATTTTATTGTTTTTGCCAGTTTGCGTTGAATCATTTGATTAGAGGATATTTTTGAGAGTAAAAACAAACTTTTGCATTGAATTGAATTAAGTGCAATACTTTGTTTATGCTTAATTTACGATAATTAAAGGGAACATGAGAAATTTTAAGCATAATTTCTGGATTTTGATAAGGGATTTAATAAAAATTTAAGCTTGCATGAAATATATTTTAAGTTCTATATTTATATTTATATTTTATATTTATTCATATTTTAGTTTTTATAAATATATAGTTTTATAATTACTTTTTAATTATTTTTTTTCTATAAATTACCTGCTATTTTTATTTTGTCCATTTTTTACCGAATTATTTTCTAAAACTCTTCAATAAAACGTTCTGTATTGTTATCGAATCGTTAAGCATCACTAATTAACACTCTTAAACGCTATTTTATAACAGATTAAATCATTGTAAATTTTTACACCACTCTAAGCTCTTTCCTTAACAAGTTCTCCTCCCAATTTTATTCTTCTACACTTTTTCCTCCTTCCCAACAATCGACAACATTGCGAGCAGCTAATTATATGTAGTTGGAAATTAAAAAAAAAAAACTAAAATTTATTCCATTAAATTGACAACTTGATGTTTCAACATCAACACCAACGCTAGACGCCTATGGCCGGCCTCAATACCCCACGTCTCTCTCCTTACCCCTCTTTCACGCACCAACCCAATTCACTCTAACGATGCGACCACTCAACGTCCTTGTTGGTATGATGTTGGAAAATCTCTTTTAATTGCCAATCGTGTGGAAAAATGAATTTTCCATCACATTAGTATTCTGTGGGTGAAATTCATTTATGAAGCACTCATTAGGAAATCCTTTTTTGTTAGCCACACCCGTTACACTCCATGGCCGTCCATGGCCGGAAGTACTTGATGTTGCTAGTGCGGGTGTGGGTTATGGTGCGTGTGTTTGTATAGCTCTTCAATTACACAATATTTAACTGATGACTACCGATGAAACCAAACAAACCTAAATAGAGACCAGCCCGTCATCAACCCATCACCCCAAAAATATGCTCTTTGATAGTTGACTCAACATATTTTATGCTACGTAGATATTTCAGCTAAATGTTGCTTCCTCTTCATCTTCTTCTTCTACTTGTAGATCGGTTAACGGCGTTTTGTTGGCAAAATCAAAATCTGTCTAACTACGTATGGAGAGGAGGAAGTGTCTATAATTTTTGGTGTAACATGTTGTGAGTACGTGTTTCAATATGTCAGCATCCGTTGAAGTGGGGGGTGTGGGTGTCGATGCTGGTGGGCTATTGCTAGGTTATTATTTTTGCCGTTGTTCTTTGCTTTTTTTTATTTTTTAATTGTTTTTTACATATATGTTCTTGCAAGTTTCTTTTGAGTTGATAAAATACCGGTAATTGGGTTGAATTTCGAGTATATTAGTTGATCAGATTGAATTTGGTAGTTATGTTTTTTTTATTAGAAAAAAAGGCCCATTTATTCTAATTTTTGACACTTGCTTGACTTATATTCCTTTAATTATCTTTTATGGAAATTCAAATAATTGAGAACGTCCTTTAAAATCTATGATTCTGTTAATTAGTGAAATTAACGTCAATAACGTAGAAAAATATTAATAATAACTATTATAAAGTTCTAACTCAAATTAAGAAAATTTTGGCGAAACTGGAGAAACTTGCTGGCAGAAACTCTTAAAAAATTATTACGGCAATTCACAATCTTGTGTATTGTAAATTCATGCAATTGTAAAAATTGCCAGTCTATTGTGAACAGTCTTTTTTCCGCTTACTTTGCAGCACTTCTTTTTGCCTTTATTTTTTTTTTCTCAATCAGCTATCAGTTTGCAATTCAGTCTTGCATTCGTATAGTAAATAAAAACTATCGGTTTCAAGTGTTGCATATTTGCAAAAGCCTAGTATGTGCATCTCTGTATATTTTGTTAGTATCAGGTTAATATATACTCTAACATTTTGCAAATGCTATGATGCAAGACCATTTATATAAGATTGTGAATTCCCATATTATAGAATCCATGCTTAATAAAATTGCATATTTGTTGCATTTTTTTGCAAAGCTAATAATGCATTTTTTGCAACGCCCTTGCATGATTGCTGCAATTTCGATCTTGAAGTGACAACCTACGCGGCCTTATGACATCATATATTTTTTGTCATGAGGGCTGAGAACCAGTCTTTACTGGACTATTAATATGTTTACAACACCTATTTTCAGCATGTAATAATTCCAAGTAATAATTTTGCGGTTTCTCCGCTTAAGCTTCTCTCTCCGTGTCCCGATAATACTCATACAAAAATAATAGAAATCAGATTACTCCAACAGAGGCGGAAAAAGTTGCACCGTTCTGCGCAAGACGTAAGGTCTTTCGTGTCGTAGATAGGAAAAGACACTTTCTCTGTTTTTCTCACTGATATTCTGTTCGTGCAAGAAGAGACGAAATATAGTACGAAATAGTTCTGAGCGATTTATTTTTCTGTTACAGTTTTGTTTGTTTATGTTTTGCTCAGTGAAAAACAGCTGATTTTGACAATGTGTCGATCATGACAGACATGACAGGCAGACATGCGCATGGCATAATCTTGTATATATTGTTTTTGATACTCGTATCACTATTTTTTTTTTTTAGTTTTGTCAGGAGGTCAAAAAATTAGACTTTATTGCCGTACCATAACTTTTCCTTCATTTTGGAGAAATGCTTTTCGGAAATTTACGAAGGAAAACGTAACGGATAACTTTGTAGCAGCGGCAATAGGAATGCGTAGAAGTGTAGTATAGGAATGACTTAATTTTTTTTCTGTCATATATTGCCTAGTTTTTAAGATAGAGACAAATTTACTCTCTAAATTATCTTCAAGCAATTTGCAATCATTTTTAATTAATTTATAAAATCAAATAACATTTCTTGATAAAAATATCACAAGAACTGAACATAGATAGGAAATGCATTATTGCAGTCATGATTACTTACGGCCCTTCTCAGGAAAATTAAAAAAAAAAATAAATAATATGTTAAAAACTTTTGATATATTGAATTTTAATGGTGGCTTCAAATATGTTGTAAAGGGCTTGCACACGGAGAGAAATAATATTCTTATATAGGGCAAATATTTTGCTTGATCTAAGAAAATTAAAAATAAAGCCCTTTTTGCTCAAATCAAGCCCAAAAAAATAATTTATAATGAGGATTTATTAGTAAAATTGAGTAAAATTAATGATTGGTTCAAACAACAATAAACTACATATTTGATTCTAGAACCTGGAACAAGACTTGAATCAAGAAAATTTTATCTTAATTTAAGCAATCACAGAGAATTATTTTAGTGTTCAGCAAATTGCTTACTTGAATCAAGCAAAGTTTTTCTCACTTCAACTTATATTGGCATGCTTATAATTCACAGCATGTTTAAATAGAAATATATTTAAGATGGTGTGGATTGACAAACTATGGCATGGTTCGAAGACGCAATGTCTTATCTGTTACTTTACTTGGAAACAACTAAGCATCTTCAAGATATGTTTAGTATATTTGAGTAGTTTGTTAATGATCGGTTATCCTATATCCTACATTTCTGCTGAAGGATTTTCATTTTAATAAGAAAATCAAGTTTCTAATATTGATAAAAAAATTCTAGTATTAAGAAAATTGTTTATTTGAATCAAGCAAATTTTTCTAGTTTTCAGTAAATTCTTTTCAAGCAAATTGTTCTTAATTCAAATAAAATCGATTTCTCGAATTAAGCAAATTATTTTAGCTTTCAGCAAATTATTAACTTGAATCAAGCAAATTTTTCTCATTTCTAGCATTTATAAGACTTGAATTTAAAAAAAATATTCTTCAGTTTTAACAAATGTTTGTTAAATAAAACATTGTTTCTAAATGTCATGTTTTAAATATGCTCAATTTTAGCAAAATATTGCATGAATTGAGAAATTTACGCTTGAGTGTAAACTGATAGCCTATTTGGTTGATTCCATGGTATAATAATGCAAGGTAGTATTGATAACTGCTTATTTTCTCTTCTACAAGAAAACATCTCCTGTCAAAAACAGCTTTTTGTATAAAACAATTTTGTATTTGTGGTTGTTGTTTTTTTTTTTACTTCAACGTTTTCAACATTGTTTGTGTTTTCAAGGGCGGATTGTGAGCGCTCTTTTTTTATTATATTTTTTGACAGAAGATGGTTTCCCAAGCAACTGTCAATGCTACCTTGTATTATTATACCATGGGTTGATTCAAGCATAGATTTTTTTCTCTCCGTGCTGAATCTAGGCCAGTGTTAAACAGCTTTGCCCCACAAATACATTCTCATTTTGCTTTAACACAAGCGAGCTTTTAAGCTTTCACTGAAAGAAAATTGCGTGTTATTTTGCAAAAAAACTTAAGCAAGTTGACTTAGTATTGCATACAGTTTATATTTCAAGTTTATTTATGGAATTCACAAAGGTTGATAAGGTAAAAGCGAAATTTAGGTAGAGACAAGCCTAGAAAATCTAATAATAATAATAATAGCTAAGAAAAGAAATTGATAATAGAAAGAAAAAGTGTATAAAAAAAAAAAATACGGGCTTAGAAAAAAACATTAAGAGAATTGAAACGACTAGGTAAGGAAAAGTATAAATTTAATGAGATAAATATAGTCTTCTGATTTCTTTCAATTATTTATTTCAATTAAAAATTATGGATGAATAAATAAAAGAAAATTATTACAAAGACATACATAGCGTTCAAATAAATAATAAAGTATTGAGAAATTAAATTACTTGATTAAAAAAATTATGTGTCAATTAGTCAAAATGAAATTTTACATAACTTAAATAAAATAAAATTTTATTCAGTGTAAGAAGACGATCTGATAAAACTGATCGCATAAGCAGACGAGCAGCATAGATGTTGACTGCTCGACGGAGAATTTCAAACTGAAGCTTTCGTCGTGCTGTATGAGAGATATATTCGTGCTTTTGCATTTGTGAATGTATTTCGGGGCAAAGCTGTTTAACACTGATCTAGGTGTGGCGGACACACAATTTTTATGACTGATAAAATATTTTTTTAACATTCACTAGCAGTGAATGTTACATGCATTTGTTACATTCACTGCTAGTGCAATAACTTCGAAAGTATAAATCCGATTAAAAAGAGGAGGAGTTGGCTATTTATCTACCCAACGGGAGGTATTGACGTTAAAACGTCAACATTTTGATTTTGCTTTTACTTTTTGATTTTGAGTTTGCTTTTGGTTCTGCTTTTGTTTTTGGTTTTGCTTTAAATTTTGCTTTTCCTATTACATTTGATTTTGCTCTTGCTTTACCTTTAGCTTTTGCTGTTAATTTTGCTTTTGCTTATGCTTTTGCTTTTTCTTTTTCTTTTGCTTTTGCTTTTGCTTTTGCTTTTGCTTTTCCTTTTACTTTTGCTTTAGCTTCTGAATTTGCTATTGATTTTCATTTTGATTTTGCTTTTGCTTTTGATTTTGTTTTGTTTTTTGCTTTGGTTTTACTTTCAAATCCGATGAAAACATGCAACGATAGTGCATTAACCCTTTCATGCCCGAATTAAAATGGGCGGGGCCACATATTTTTGAGGACAAATCTGTGTTAGTCTTCACTCAAATATGAACTGACAATAATTTCAAAGTCATTGGTGTCCTAGTTCGCTTGTAACAGGATAATATCTATTGGCAACATTGGGGCGTGGATGGACAAACTAAACACTTTTTACATGTTTTTGTTTTTTAAAATAACTCTCTTGCTTTCATTTATTAATTTTGTTTACTTCGTTTTACAATAAAAGAATAATTTTAATGTTTTTAAACACTTTTTGTAAAAACGCTTCTTTCGCGAAACGATCTTGATTTTGACAATTTCGCTGTTAGCTGTTAGTTTGTACAACTCATAAGGCTACATAATGCAAAAATCTGCAGGTCAAAAAAATGAAAATAGCGGAACTTAGAAGCCTTTAAGTACAGTGTTGCCTATAGGCAACATTGGGCATGAGAGGATTAAAAACACCTTACAATTAGTCATTTCCTTAGGGGCCGCATGTCACCACCAATTTTTACGTATTGTGATCGTATTAGGAGATTACGATCTTGATTACATTTTATTTTATATTTTTTTTTTTTTTGTTTTTGGTTTGTTCTTTTACAATGATCAACAATTTTCAACGACATTTTTGAAGTTTAAAAAAAATATATGTATTTATTAACTTGGTATCAACTTCTCAATAGGACCTATTCAACCAAAATAAAGAGCACTATCAAACTTCGGGATAATTGTCAATGAGAAGCGTTTAGCGAATCTAGTGTACCAGGATTGACTTCTTAATACCGTATATTGAGTATAATGTATTCATGGCTAATTAGTAACATTTACATTCTGTATTAAAATTAAGGCGGTTACATTTTTACAGTGGATAAATAAACTGTGTATAAATATAATATTATGTTATGTAAGCAATTATTTATTTTTAATATTTTCTAGCCTGTCTACGTAAGGTATTGGTTATACAACAGAAAAAAACATTTTCCATTCAAAAATTAACAGCAACTTTACAGACCAGAGTTATTATCGATTCATACCAAATTGGGTCTGTTGATAATTTTGAATTTTTGCCGAATAAATTTTCACTTTTGCACACAAGTGCATTCAAATTAAAATATGAATATTGCCAAAGGTACTCATACCAGAAAATAATCAAGAACAATAACAAAAAAAAAAAAAATAAACAAAAAAATGTTTTCAATAAACAAAAACCTCAATAAAAGTTGAAAATTTTAAAGAGAAATCAAAACTTTTGCTATTGACAGACGAACGCACCAAAAGAAAGAGTAACGCACAAAGTTTTGACCTTTAATGTTTTTTGTTTGACGCAAAAACAACAATAATAACGGTACAAAACTTGTATGTTCCCTAACAATGGCAACACTCAAAGAGAAAAAAAAAAAAACTGGTTCAAAGAAAATAACCACAAGGTGATAAAGTTTTGTCGTCAAAATATAATTGCGGTTAAGGTGGAAAAATATCTAACCGTTTGATATATCCTTTGCCAATATATTTTCTACTTATTTCCAAAAAAACTGCCAGCAGCTAAAATAATCAATCAAACTTTAATATGTGAGTTTTGTTGAAGAGAAATACCGTTAAACTTTTATTAAATATAACATTTCATAACTGGTCCCATTTGTGCCCTCTTTGATGTAATTCGGTGTGCCAAAAACCCGTTGAGTTGTCTGAAAAGTTTTTCATATTCGCCACGTTGTGCACAGCTGAGACTCTGGCTGATGCGTTGCGTAGCTTTGCGCTGCTGGACGAGCAGCCCAAAAGTATGCAACTCGTTTAGAAAAACGAGTAATTCTAATGTCAGTGAGTTGCTGCGGAACTTTCGTCCTTTTCGGCATTTCACTGTTTGATTTGAGTTCTGTCTTGGTTGTAAGGATTGGTTTTTTTTTTATTTTTTTTGGTGTTTTCCCCTCTTGCATATGTTTGTCGCCAAAAAAGTCGATTTACTTTCATAGCTCTTGGCGATGGTTGGTTAGTTCCACTTTGCATTTTACCCAAAATCACTATGAATTAATTTTCGAACATTTTGTTCGCTTTTTTGTTTGCTTTTTTTTTTTTTTGCTTTTCTAGCCGATAGTTCAAAGTTTACATATGAATGCGAACAAAAATTACAAAAGTTTTGAAATCGCTGTTTGGCAGGCACGACACTGAATTCGAATGAGTTTGTGGAGAATTCAATTTTCGGGTTTTTTGTAGACATGCAGATGAGTCCCTCTATTGTTATGACCTGACTTTGTTATCATTATGGTTATCACTTTCATTTGAGCTGTATAGCTGGGAAAGTGTAAGTCTTAGTGAGCGTCTTAATTGTTATTGTTTAACCACAGGGTGGTCTAAAAGTCTCTACCCTATTTATTCTATAATTATTTAGAAAAGAAGGAATAAAAACTTAAAGAAAAAGAAATTCCATATCCACATGGATTTCTTTTTATATTAAGGGCCCTATTGTTCACCTCTAAATATCTTTAACCATTGGATATTTGTTGGTTTGCTGCCATCTGAAATTACAGAAAATCTAGTACTTTACCCACTGGTTAAAAATATCTAGAGATGAACAATACGGCCCAAAGTGTGGAAATTTATACACTGCAAGTATCTACCATTGCAATCCTTACACAGAGACGCTCTTTAAATCTAATTTTCCAGACCTTTTGGAAGTATGTCTGGTGTAATTTACTCGATTTTTGTCTGAATGTTTACTCTCAGCTTCCATAAAGTCTGTGACTTGTTAATACAAACTTTCTCCTTTATATAATCTCACAGAAAAAAGTCCGGAGAGGTCAGATCAGGCGATAGAGACGGTCATCTCAAGTCGGTGCTTTTTGAGATGACACGATTTTTCCCGCAATAAGTTCATTATTGCACGAGCAGTGTGGGCTGTACACTAGACAGTCTCGCCTTATAGGCACAAAAAAAAGTCACCGCACACCAGCTAATCTGAAGAATTATTGAAAGAAAGTTTCGAAAATTTTTTTTAATTTTTGACCGAACGTAGGGGTCGCGTATCGACATATTTATTTATAACTTCGGTATTTATTGTCCGATCTTAAGGAATAATATTTTTATATTTTTGTCTTAGGAAGACCCATAGATGGTAAAAACTGAGATCCTGTGGGTAAGTACTACTAGGGGTCATTTGAGGTCAATGACCTCAAAAGAAGAAAAGGAGGTCTCTTATAGACTAAAATATTGACATATCGCTCTTAAAAATCGAATTTTAAATTCCGAAGCTAGAAAGAAAAATATAAATGGGCGGGCCCTACGTTCGGTCAAAAAAAAATTTTTTTTGGTCAAACAAGGTTTTTTTAAGTTTGTTTACAAATATGATTCGAATGAGAACGTTTTTGGGGCATATTGTATAACAATAATACGATATGACAAAAAATGTCAAGATTTTCTCTACGTTTTGCAAAAAATTAAAAAAATGTTTTTTTTTATATATTTCCAGTTTAAATAGCGAAAAATTTTCATGATAAAAGTTTAATGATTTTTTACGGGCTTTTGATTTCTGAAATCAAAATGGCACCTTAAGATGATAGAAACTGAGGTCCGGTGGGTCGGTACTATAAGGGGTCAACTTAGGTCAATGAGGTTCATAAACAAAAAATATCTCTCTCTGAGATAAAAATATAAACATTTCATTCTTTAAGATCGGACAGTAAATACCGAAGTTATAGAGAAATATGTCAATGCGACCCCTACGTTCGGTCAAAACATAAAAAAAAAATTTGAAACTTTCTTTCAATAATGCTTCAGATTAGCTGATGTGCAGAGAAATTTATTTTTTCAAGACGGTCTACTGTACACCATCTTACTAAAACCATATGTTCTCATTATTATTGCTCGCTTGCACGAGTGGAAAGAGAAAGTCCTGAAGCATTTCTCTGCATCGATCGGCATTGATCGTCATGCTCTCACCGACAGCATTTTCAAAGAAATATGGTCCTGGAAAATCATGCGCGAGGTTATGCCACACTAAAGAGTCACACGATATGGATGTAATAAATGTTGTTGGCAGTTTTTGGGACTATGTGTGTCCCAGAATCTGCAGTTTTGATTGTTTACAAATCCGCTCAAATGAAAGTGAGTCTCGTCGAACATCATTAAATTTTCTGCAATGGTGTTATCATCCATATGAAAATCTCCCAAGTTTTATATCTGAAATAAAATAAAAACCTTATTAACAAATAGAAAAATTTATGATTTTCTTAAATAGGTTAGTGACTTTTGGACCACCCTGTATTTAAAATTTGATTCTATTTTAACGTTATACTTCACATTAAATTTTTCGATTATGCTCAAACATGTTAAACACTTGAGCAAACATGGCTTAATTTTTCAACAGTGACCGACAAGATGTCACCGAATCTAGTGAATTCATAACATCTTTATATAGGGTCAGAAAATATACCAAATCCCAAAAACAACAAAACTCATTCAGCATACGCAATTATTTGACCTAATTCGCTCAAGTATAACCATTAAATCTATTCCAAAAATGTACCATATTGTTAGTCGCTACAAAGAAACTCCAATAAAAGATTGTAAAACGAAATGGCGACACTTAGAGAAATGATAAAACTCCAAGTAAAAGCTTCTTTCACTTCCGTCACCCAAAGCGCCTTGCAAGAGTAAACAAATAATTATTTAATATTTTTTGATATTTCGGACACGTACGAACAATTGTAACAAATGTTGTTTGTCGAATCTAAGCAGCAGCTTTTAGCTCAGTTGGCTCAGCAAATTGTAACAGATTAAAAGGAGAGCGGGAAAAAAATACACTCAACACATAAAGCAATCTGCAGAATTGTAACAAATTCTTTGTTAAAAGAGCTAAAAAGAAATATAAACAAAATTCAAATTCAACTGACGACTCGCCACTGTCAGTCACTTACTTAACAAATTGTCGGCTTTGTCATCACTGCTGTTGTTGTTGTTGCTATTATTGTTGTTGTTGTCTATTTATGGCTGTGATTATGGAGCCAATGTCGACCACTAGCAACGAAAGCAATTGAATCCCTGGGTCCCGTTTGAAGCGCGCCCCGTTTGTCCAATAAAAACCACAAGAAAAATTGTTGTAAAACGTTTGATGAATACTAAAACCACAAATTCAATTGAGTTTTCAAATAAATGAAGTACTAACCAACAAGGACTGCGTCGAGTTGTGCCTCGTCTTTATTTTTATTTATTTTGTTTTTTTTTTTTTCGTTTTTGAAACTGCTTTGAGGAGAAGCATAATTTTTGCAGCTCGTAAATCGCAGCTCGTTTGCAGCTAATTCCATCCATGGCGGATATTGAAATTCAACGTATTTTTCGCCCACAAAAAGGATTACAAATTGGAAAAATTTATGTAATGTTTTATTTTATGAAATTTAATATTTCGGAGTTTGCAGTTTCACAAGCTTAACTTTTTATTGTGATATTAATTTGAATATAAAAAAGCTTTTAAAGTGGTAACTCAATTAAGAATTTGACTTTAAGTGGGTGAATTAAATGTTGACTTTCTTTTAAGCAAAGCTTTTAAAAAGCTATCAATTTTTGTAAGTTTTCTAAGAAAGTATTAGAGGGGGTTTTTTAAGCTATAGTATTTTCGCAAGGAATATCTTTTTCACAACAACTGTCATACTGGACACTAGGGTATCCCAAATGAAAATTTTTTTCCGAATTTCATAGTTGCTCAGTCTTTGTTTGAAAGCTTATGGGGTATAGTTTTTGTTGATATTTTTTTTTTTTTTTGATTTTTTGGAAGAGATTCAGAGATCGCCGTAATTGGATTTTCCCTAAAAATCAAGTTTTTCGGAGATTTTTTGAATTCCATGTATAAATTGGTCAATAACTGACGTTTTCTAAGTCTTTGAGTTACCATTTCGTAAGACAAATGTCCAAAATTAATTTAAATGTACATAAAATAAAAGTTTTGACAATTTTTTTTTGACATTTTGGTGTCATACATTTTATTTTTTCGTGAAATTTGAGTAAATTTTTTAAAAAACGCTTAATAACTTTAAAACATTTCATCAAAATGAAAAAAAGTAATGATACAGTTTGAAATATGTTAAAATTTTAAACAATCTCAAGAATAAATTCTTGAATTTTACTCTAACCGTGTCAAAGTTACAGCCTTTAAAGCCTTTGTTGCCGCTGTTTGAATCGTTAAATCGTTGGTTGATGTATCGATTACGAAATTGCTTAAAATATGCAACTTGTTAACTTGCCATTTCAAACAGCTCGGAGAAAGCATAAAACCCACTTTAATAATACTGTGCGACAATTTAAATGCAATTGGTCCATAGAACATATAGTCCAAGGGATTTTTCTGGGTAAGCTCAAATAAAGGATTTTTTCAAGGCAACTATTGTATTTCTATGATCTTTGCAGAACACCATAATACTAAAAACCTGACCTACTATCAAAAATCGCCATTAAAACTTATATTAAAATTTTACTTAGTTTAGGAGTTAAAGGAAATTATCTATTTCTTGAAAATCCACAAGGTAATTTTTTTTTCTGCTTCTGAGAACATGCACATTAGCCGTTCGGAGTGATTATAAGACTAGTAGGTCCAGTTCTCGATCAATTGTGAACAAACATATAATAACACTCAAAACACAATTTGATCATAAGAAGTTTGGTCAAAGTCCTTTCAAGGGCTGAAATGGTGAGTTTATTATTATTATTATTTATAATTTTTTTGCGATTTTTTTCTCAAATTTTTTTTTTGTTTGGCTTTTTTTTCAAATAGGTATGTAGTACAGTACGAACTTTTTTGAAAACCACGTCTTCGTGCACTTTCCACCTGATTTTTCAAAAACCAACCACCCGATTTGGATGAATTTTTTTTGGATTTTTTGAAACACGATCGCGTTTATCTCGAAACCACTTTTTCGCGATTGGTTGTGATAAAAACTTATCGAAAAAATTGTCCGGTTTGAATAGTTTTTGCACCACATACTTTAGCCCTTCGAGCCACACTGGTGCTTTTCATCGCCCCATGCTTTAAAAAAACCTATTTTTTTAAATCAAAAACTTTTTATGCATACTCCTTATGCCACCTGGGTGTTCACAACTTAACTAGGTTTACTCTCAAGCAATTTAGAAGGTTAGGGATGCATTAGTGTGTCGTTGGCATTCGTTTCAAATCGACTGGTGCTCTCATATACCCCACGTGTGGCTTAGTGTATATTTTTAGAAATAGCTGAAATATTTCATTTTATTGAATTTAATTATTTTTTTATTGTTTTAAGGTATGTATGTATGAATAAAAATTGATATATTAAAATAAAAAAATGTATTTTTCTGTAAAAATTTATAAGTTTAATGTCTGAACTATTAAATTTTAATTTGACTGAATTTGACTATTTCACTACTTTTTTCTCTAAATATATTATTAAATTACTTAACAAAAATATTTTCAGGTCTTAAAATGAACACTGAATGAGTTTATTGGTAATGTCTTGGAATTGTCTATTGGAATGTTGTTGGTAAAAATTTTTTTTTGTAACTAACGCTATGACTAATATTGTGTCTTTGTAGCCATGTATTTGATGCCTTCAAACATAAATTTTTAGGTCTTAAATTAAAAACTGTAAAAGTTATGAAGTTTTGAGTAAAAGAGCTAATTTTTCACGTTTTTTTAACTTGGCCGCGCTCGTAAAGTCAGCCATTTTTAAAATATTAGAAAATAACTATACAAAATGTTGAACAAGACAAAAAAAAGTAACCATGTAAAGTCTTAAGCTTATATATCCAAAATTCTGGATTTTACAATGATTTTTTGACGTGGGGCGATGACATACCCCCATGTAGTGCTATGTTACTGGAGTGAGGGTGTGGCTCGAAGGGTTAAACATCAGTCTCGTTAGTACTAGAATAATGAGGGTAGATCGAAAAACAACCGAGCTGAACCTATTTCAAGTCTTAAAAAATACCTCTTTTTTAAATTTTTACATTTGGGTGCTACAGTTGCGTGATTTTTTAAACGGCCCTCTTTACTCTAGTACCGACGATAACGGTATTAGTTTTTAATGTGTTTAAGTTTTGCTTTTTATTTTCAGATGATGCACAAAATTTGTTTGATAACGACCAGCGGTATACCTCTTTTTTCTGGTCTACTTTTACTTGACATACAAAAACAACAACAACAAAAACAATATTTTTTTTATCTATTCAATACAAAACCCGTTTATCGGTGTCTTTTATAATTTCTGTGCAATTTAGTTTTTAGCAAGGCATTAAATTTGGGGTCGCCAAGGTAAATGGTGCCCTTAATTTTAATTTATTTCTATTTTAGAACCACTTTAAATGTTTTTGAGTTTCGACTAACTTTTTAGAACTAAAGACCGCAATGAGATATCATATAACCAGTCTGCAGTTTGTCATAAAGGCATAAGAAAGAACTGGAACAGATTTTAAATTTTGAATCGTTCAACTTTTAAATGGAGAACATGCTAGAAGATTTTTGTTTATATATAAACTACACAGTGCAGCAAAGGGGAACATTTTTTTTGGAATTTTCGTATCAGTCCCTAAAAAAACTTTTTGTAAAGCCAAGACTAGGCTCATTTAGGCGAAAAATTAAAGCCTTGCAAACTTAACGCCTTGTCAAGACCCTTAACCTTAGTTTTCCCTCTAGTTTTAGAGGAATTTTTGAGGAATTTTCATTTGCATTTAATCGTGGCAATCAAATCAACACAGCCCACGATATAACTTATCCTGTTACTTTTTGAACAAATCTTGTATATATGTTGTTTTTGTATGAGTGAGATAGTAGATATTCGAAAAACACTTTAGTAGTGCAATGGACAGCCTAAAGCTGTTGATATTCTTGCAAAAAATACAGCTTAAGAATCATCTTTGAAAACTACATTAAAGAATTAAAAAAAGACAAAACATTGCCATCTTTAAATAATTCTTAATTCTTAAAACTTATTTAAATAATTAACTAAATAAGTGGCGTCCGAGGCGTAGTTGGTTAAAGTGCGTGGCCGCTATGTCAAAGAATATGGAGACCCAGGTTCGAACCCCAGCAGCGATAGAAAATTATTTGAATTAAAATAATTTCTCTGTACGGCCGCCACTTCTCTGCAGACAATGGCAAACCTCAGAGAGTAATCAAATGCCATGTAAAGCTTCTTGAGAATAAGAACATTACGTTCATCGCCGTTCGGACTCGGCGTTAAACATATAGGTCCCTTTCTCGGTCAATTGTGTACAAACTTAATAACACGCACAACACAATTGATCATAAGAAGCTAGGTCAAAGTCCTTTCAAGGGCTGAAATGACCAGTTATTTATTTTTTTTTTTATTTAAATAATTCAAATTCAGCAACAAATCATTGCTTTCATCTCTAAAAAAGGACAGCATTTAATTGTCTTCAAAGTCCTTTTTTCAGTAATTATTTTTTCCCCTTTGAACTTTTTATTTCTGAATATTGCTTAATTTTTTTAGTCAATTTTAAAATATTTTAAACCATTAAACTGTAGAAACTGTTAACGAACGTTGTTAACTCACAGACTTCTGCAATTAACGCTGGATTGTTTTGAAATGTTTACCTGCGACTTTGACTTCATTTAACTTGCTTCATGAAAACTAAGCTTAAGATGCTATTCGCTGAAAAGGATTTTATATCCTATTTTGTATTTTATTTCAACATCAAAAGCATTGCACAAAAATTTAGCAACGAACATAACAGGAGCAAAAAAGAAATAAAAAAAAAGTAAAAATAAAAAATAAAGAAACTCTAGCCTCAAACACTTTACGCTCTAACGAGCACGAAGTGGCTTTGAGTGGAGTTTTAAGAGTAGTTGAAGGACATTTGAGTTGTGCTCAAAACCAAAGTGTAACGCTTGATTAAGCTATTGTTTGCTTTGAATTGCTGTGTACAGATGAGTTTAAATTGTTTCCATTAACTGCACTTGCATCATTTTGCTGGCTAAGATGTAAAAAAAATATGCTCCGCTGAAAAAAATAAAATAAATTTTAAATTCGTATGGCTATAAATCTTTAAAGTTTCTTATACTCGTTCTTATTTGCAAAATCTTTTATATGGTTAAGAGAATATAAATACAATTTGCCTGAATTTCAACAGTTTTTAATCTTGGTAAGATTTTTTTACCTAATCATTTTTACAAAATGATGTTGTTTAATTGCTCATATCCTTAAAGTTCAATTCAATAGAAAAAAATGACTCTTTAAGCATCTCCTTTTTTAGCTATTGCTTTCTGACAACTGTTGCCTAAGTTTATGGCTCATAAAGCAATCGCCACATTTTAAGACAACTTCAGCAAATATGCTGTCATTCATGTGTGTTTGTTTGTTTCCTTTGTATTTTTTTTTTAGTTTTTGCTCTTTGTCAACTTAAGAATATCCTTAGACAAATAATATCAATTCACTGCCGTTGAGTTTATTTGCAACACTAACAACTAAACATACATGAGGCACAAATATAATCTTATATGTTTCAACAACGTCATATTCACATTCAGCGGATTCTCCAAATTCTACACATTCCCCAGTAACAGCCAGAAATACACACATTCTCACACTCAATACACACACACAAACACACATACACACACAACTCTGGTCATACATCCATAGACACGAATCGTTCGGTAAATATTTTAACAGCGATGCCATTTCACACACGTTTTTGCGATGATGAGTACTCGAAAAAAACACGTCGAAAGGATTTTCAAAATCGACCCTCTTTTAGTTTTGGACAACGTCGGCATTCGCTGCTGTCGACAGCAATCGTCACTAAGGCAGAGCAAATATTTGTGATTCGACTGGATGGGTGAGATCTGGTGACGTTGTTGGGTGATGCTTGTACTGTATGTGTGAATAAATGTCAGCCAGTATGTTTGTTAGTCCATGTGAAGGTATGTTGTCGACACTACATCGAATGGCGGCAAAATTTTTGTCACGGATTCAATAAACACTTCAAATAAACTTCTCGATTTATTGCATATCAAGCGCTTGCGTGCAATTTTTTTCCAGTTTTTGACGCTCGTTTTTTTAATTTTTCTGTCTGGTTGGCGCAGTAAAAAAATGCGTCGTAGTTCATACGTGAAAGCCATGAATTATTTGTGAACAAATAAAAAATTCATCATAACTCCTGGAGCCAGTAGCTTGGTAAAAACGATCGTTCAACATCATCAAATCTGCTGACAAATGATTTATTGATTTATATGTCATCCACATAAAAAACTCATATTAAAAACATTACCCAACACACACATTTAAAATACGATGACATTTTTTTTATAAACATTTAACATTTAACATTTAACATTTAACATTTAACATTTAACATTTAACATTTAACATTTAACATTTAACATTTAAGATTTAACATTTAACATTTAACATTTAACATTTAACATTTAACATTTAACATTTAACATTTAACATTTAACATTTAACATTTAACATTTAACATTTAACATTTAACATTTAACATTTAACATTTAACATTTAACATTTAACATTTAACATTTAACATTTAACATTTAACATTTAACATTTAACATTTAACATTTAACATTTAACATTTAACATTTAACATTTAACATTTAACATTTAACATTTAACATTTAACATTGAACATTTAACATTTAACATTTAACATTTAACATTTAACATTTAACATTTAACATTTAACATTTAACATTTAACATTTAACATTTAACATTTAACATTTAACATTTAACATTTAACATTTAACATTTAACATTTAACATTTAACATTTAACATCTAACATTTAACATTTAACATTTAACATTTAACATTTAACATTTAACATTTAACATTTAACATTTAACATTTAACATTTAACATTTAACATTTAACATTTAACATTTAACATTTAACATTTAACATTTAACATTTAACATTTAACATTTAACATTTAACATTTAACATTTAACATTTAACATTTAACATTTAACATTTAACATTTAACATTTAACATCTAACATTTAACATTTAACATTTAACATTTAACATTTAACATTTAACATTTAACATTTAACATTTAACATTTAACATTTAACATTTAACATTTAACATTTAACATTTAACATTTAACATTTAACATTTAACATTTAACATTTAACATTTAACATTTAACATTTAACATTTAACATTTAACATTTAACATTTAACATTTAACATTTAACATTTAACATTTAACATTTAACATTTAACATTTAACATTTAACATTTAACATTTAACATTTAACATTTAACATTTAACATTTAACATTTAACATTTAACATTTAACATTTAACATTTAGCATTAAATATTAAACTCTAACATTATCCTTCCTTTTAGGGATAAATATTTCTAAGGAATAAATATTACTACCACTTTCTCCCCTCTCATCACATACTTCCCAAACATCCAGAAGGTTAGTTATCTGTGATATGTTGACTTTCTCTCCTTGCTCCACTCCTTCGCTTCGGTTATATCAGAGTAAAGATTGAAATATATTTTATATTTATTTCATGTCGAATGATAACAGCTCACGTCATAGCTTCGCATCATTTGGCGCACTAAACACACCACGTCCATGCAAACGTGTGATAATCACTCGAAGTCGCTGCAGCACGCGCGTATGATTAATCACTTTGTTGCCGGATAATTGGATGCGCTTCACCTACAACTTCCACATCTTAAACATCTTCCATCTCTTCTTGCCGTTCAACTTTATACACATCTACCGCCCATGATTTTTCTCACGCCTTGGCGGCGTCAACATCACAAGGGACTACTTTGGGATGACTGCGTCTTAAGAAATTGTTAAGCTATGCAAAGCTACTGCAAAGTTTTGCCACCAAATTAGAAAGTCCAACAAAACTGTAGATAAGTAAGTGATATCATGGCCGGAAGTTGGGCGCCATTGTTATTCGGGCTTTTTATCTTTTGTCGCAAATTTTCTGCTGCTGTTAAAAAAGTTTTCACTGAAGGTGTGCTTTTACTTGAAAACTTTCAAGTTGTCATCTTTTTTACACTCATTATTGCTGATCTTGTTTTTGTTGTTGTTTTTATTGTTGTTCTTGGCAGTATGTTGTTGTGTTTGTTTGAGTCTTTTGACAGCTCGTCTTAGCTGGTGATTCTTTGTTTTCTTTGCTTCACTTTTCCAGCAGTTAGACCGCAAAATTAATGCTTTGTTTTTCAGTTTCTTCTAAACAAGGATATTGTCGAAAGATTAAGGAATCTTATTCAATTATATTTCACAAAATAAAAATAAGAATGACTTTTTTTGTTTATTTGAGGATTTTATTAGTTATTTTGTGGTTATTTAAGATTAATACGTAACTGAAGTTGAAAGATCCGAAATTCAGCTATGTTTTTTTTTTTTTTTGTTAATTGATTCAAGGATTTTCATAAGTTGAATAATTTTTACAATTAAATTTCACAAAAATTTAGAAAGTATCTGAACTTTAACGAGGTAGAATTTTTATTTTGAATTTGAGGTACCTCTTTCAAATTTGGAAGAGTGTTGACTAATGTGCTGTAAAATTGGAGATTTATCCACATAAGCACGGTTGTTGAATAACCGCCTTAGAAACAGTCAATATGATCAATGCCATCAATGGCGTCAAATCACAAACGCATCCTGGAAACTAAGCACAAAATAAAGCCCACTGGTTGTGTTGTGTGGGTATTCGAGACGACTTATTGGAACCACGTATCATTAAAGTAAAAATCTCCAAACGTAGATAACGTACCATAGCGCTCTGCATTGACGGCAACTGTCACACTCTCAACGTTTTAAAAATCACGGTACGATGACACCTTCAATCCATAATGCGTGACACACAGCAATTTTCTTTTGGTATAAAGGTCTTTCTTCAACTATTCGAGATTTTCAGAGGCCTAAATGCGACAATTTCTCTAAGAAAATTTTGTTTGAAAAATTGTAGTTGCTAGGCTTTAAGGTTGAGTGAGCTGGACTTTATAGGGAAGAATATGTAAATAAGTATATCGTCGTTGCGCATACAAAAAAGGCTATGTGTAAAATTTCGATTTTTTTTTTATTTTACCATTTAATAGCCATATGTATGCCCCATCTATTCACTAAATGGTTTCTTGATATTCTTATTGGTTCAGAAGTAAACAAATGTGAAAGTTAGCCAGTTATGTGAAAATAGTATTGAAATTGTTAAAAAACAAAAATGTTTTTTTCGTCTCCTGAAAAATTGTTCAAAAACACATAACCTTTTTTGTATGCGCAACGACGATATGTATAAAATACGTTCTCATGAGCCTTAAGACTGATCCAATTGCTGATAAATGCGGTTCTTCAGCGACACTTTCTCATACATACAACAGTAATATTTTCCACATAGCGTACATTATGACGATGTACATCTCTTTGCACAGGCCTTGATATTTCAGTGTATTCGAATTTTTAACGTAGAATACGTTATACGGGGGTGTTAATCTGGAGCACAAAATTTTGAGAAAATGTTTGTCACTTTCATTATAAGTTTTTAATACTTTATGCATGCATTGAAGAAAATTCAAGTATGGTCGTAACATATTTAATATGTCTTCTTTTGATTTGTATTTAAATAATCATATTGCTACATATAATTTTTTTTGATTCTATAAGTAAATCAAAATTTAACTCCTTCAAATTTCTTTTTTCTTTTCTTTTAATATCAAAGACATGCTCCATATACGCCCTTTGCAGCATTTTTTTATGCGGCGGCCATTGTAAATCCATAGGAATTCTTAATTTTTGTAGAGATTTTCTATAGTTCAGACACAAACCTTACGATCATAAAGCATAGTATGCTGTCGAAACGAAAATTTCTTGGCATATAATTCTACACCCGAAATATTAGTGTAGAGTCAAAAATGTTTGTGTGGAGAAAACAGCAACTACAGTACGACCTAGCTCAATGCAACTAATAGAAATTAGGCCAGTTGACGTAGTTAATGTTGAAGAAACGCAATTAAACTTCTAAACATAAAGCTTTATGGCTCTGAATCCTAGATATTGTGGTTTTATGTATTTAGATATGCACTTTGTTTCCTTAAATATTGTTTTAAGAGATTTTTCGTACATCAAAAATGTATTTTACAACAAAAGAAGAACTGAAAGTAAATAATATAAAAGTTTATGGAAGTGTACGCAAACAGAAGTTGCGATAATTGTGCATTTTTTTGACGTGACGAAGTTACGTTGTACTGCTCTAGTTTCCAAAAAAGTTGAAAAATGAAATTTTTATAAATTCATCTGCGTTTCATTGAATTGTAACTCGCTGGGTATAAGAGCTATGATTAAAGAAATAGTATGACCATAGAGGTTAATCCTTTGACTATATTAAAAAAGTAAAAAAAAATTTTAATACGGCATAGGGACGTAGTGGGAGCTGCGTAAGCAACGCAACTGAAAATTTGTTACATGGAATTATTACTCGCTGAGTATTAGTGCTAGGATTAAAAATACGATACGCCAATAAAGGCCTACTGGAAGCCCTCACAACAAAATTAGACAAAAAATTTTTGACATCATGGGGACGCTGAGAGAGCCGCTCAAAGATCGATAACGCAACATTCATGCAGCGGCGTTGCATTGAATTTTTACTCAATGAGTATATAACCTACGATAAAAGTTTAAAAAGGAAAATAAAGTTTTTATACATGGCTTTACGACAAAAATAAAACAAAAATTCCGGCGTCGTCAGGTCGTGAATATAGCAGCTTATGTGACAGAAATGTAATATCGTTGCATGGAATTATTACTCACTTAGGAGGAGTGGTACAGTAAATTTTGTTTTACGACAGCAGGGATGTGTTATTGTGCTTCACAACTAAATTAGAAAAAAAATTTTGTTGTCATGATTTCAGGGATACAATCACATAATGCAGTAAAAATGCTACAGCCATGAAAAAACGTTGCATGGATTTTTAACTCTGTGACTACTGGTGCAACGGTAAATTTTAAGGAACGAAAACAAAGGTGAGGTCTTCGGGCATATGACAAAAATAAAAAAAAAATTTGACGGCGTGTCAAAAACCCTCAGGGACCCGCCTAATGTGACGCATATGCATCAATTTTGCTGGATTAATTGAAATTAGAGCACAACCAATGGGGAAGCAAAAAAAAAGCTAAACGAAAAGCACCAACTCCAAATCCAACAACAACTCCAACACCAACACCAACATCAACATCAACATCAACATCAACATCAACATCAACATCAACATCAACATCAACATCAACATCAACATCAACATCAACATCAACATCAACATCAACATCAACATCAACATCAACATCAACATCAACATCAAAGTCCACATCAACATCAACATCAACATCAACATCAACATCAACATCAACATCAACATCAACATCAACATCAACATCAACATCAACATCAACATCAACATCAACATCAACATCAACATTAACATCAACATCAACATCACCATCAACATCAACATCATCAACATCAACATCAACATCAACATCAACATCAACATCAACATCAACATCAACATCAACATCAACATCAACATCAACATCAACATCAACATCAACATCAACATCAACATCAACATCAACATCAACATCAACATCAACATCAACATCAACATCAACATCAACATCAACATCAACATCAACATCAACATCAACATCAACATCAACATCAACATCAACATCAACATCAACATCAACATCAACATCAACATCAACATCAACATCAACATCAACATCAACATCAACATCAACATCAACATCAACATCAACATCAACATCAACATCAACATCAACATCAACATCAACATCAACATCAACATCAACATCAACATCAACATCAACATCAACATCAACATCAACATCAACATCAACATCAACATCAACATCAACATCAACATCAACATCAACATCAAAGTCAACATCAACATCAACATCAACATCAACATCAACATCAACATCAACATCAACATCAACATCAACATCAACATCAACATCAACATCAACATCAACATCAACATCAACATCAACATCAACATCAACATCAACATCAACATCAACATCAACATCAACATCAACATCAACATCAACATCAACATCAACATCAACATCAACATCAACATCAACATCAACATCAACATCAACATCAACATCAACATCAACATCAACATCAACATCAACATCAACATCAACATCAACATCAACATCAACATCAACATCAACATCAACATCAACATCAACATCAACATCAACATCAACATCAACATCAACATCAACATCAACATCAACATCAAAGTCAACATCAACATCAACATCAACATCAACATCAACATCAACATCAACATCAACATCAACATCAACATCAACATCAACATCAACATCAACATCAACATCAACATCAACATCAACATCAACATCAACATCAACATCAACATCAACATCAACATCAACATCAACATCAACATCAACATCAACATCAACATCCACATCAACATCAACATTAACAACAACAGCAAGATACTTCGTCAAGTCAAAACCTACGGGTGTGTCCACGGCACAGCCAACTCTTTTTTTTTTAAGTTGCGTTTACTGAGTCAACAATATAAATTTTTGAGTATTGCGATAATCGAGTGTTGCGTAAAGCGAGGTCGTACTGTTTTCTTATTGAAATGTCAAAATTCTGGTGCCAATTAAATGCCCGGACATATAATCGACAGCGAAATTTTGACATTTCAACTCTCCACATGGTGGTTGTACTTGCTAGCATTGAACAAATTTTTCACCTCTACAGCGTACTAAGTAGCGAAAAAAAAATTCCGCTGCCTTTTCGCTGTCAAAAACTCAATGCATTCCTTATGGAAAGTTTCTTTCCGCTTCTACAGCATACTGGGCTTAAGCAGAAAATGAAAAAATGTTTATGAATAACAATGTTAGCAAGGTTGCATAGAAGCTGCGTAAAGCCTTAAACAGTGCGTAACTAAACAAGCGTTTAAAGGTTGTTTAAGGAAATCTATTGAATAAGGCTGTTAATGAATAACGTATTCTACGTCTGACCTATGCGCCCGATTTATCTAACACAGGCTTGAGCTTTTTTTACTTTCTTTTTAATTGCATGCATAGAAGGACATGGGATGAATGCCATAATTGATCGCGTTATATAACAAAACTAAGTAACATGTTATTTTAAAAATGTGGGAAACGAAGGTTTTACATTTTGTGTCATAACTCGCTCAAATGTTAGGAATTATTTGTAATGTTCATGAAGTTTTGGAGAGCAAAGCATACCCGAGGTTGTTCAATAAGTTTTTGATCTGACCATTGGCGGTGATGACTAATGGTCATAGATGGCGATATTCGATAGTAAAAATCGAAATCGATATTATTTTTCTATTTGTAACGATGACTGTACAAATTTAAGTTAATTTCATGAAGTTGTTTGTTATTTGAAGTAAACAACTTTTGTTAGAATTTCCGGTTTAGATAAAGAATTGCTTCTTAATGAGAAAATACACTGTACAAGAAGAGAAGTGAATTAACAATTGTTATGGTGAATCTTTTTCATCCATTCATCCATCAACCATAATCTTATGGATATTATTGGTTTACTAAATTCAAAAATGGTCGTACTAGCATTTCTGGTGAAGAACGTTCAGGTCGCCCAAAAGAGGTAGTAATTGCAGATATCGCACTCTATCTTCAAAACAGACACAACTCAAAATTTCAACATTTTCAGAAGAAGCAAAAAACCAGTTTGTTTTTCAAAGGAATCCATAAAAACCAAGGAGACAAAATGATTTTTTTTTTTTTTTTAATTAAAGAGTAAAAAGATGAGTACAAAATTTTGATAGTTGATGGAGGTTATCACTACGAATAGTTTAACATTAAAAAAGAAAATATTTGTAAATTTTGAGTTGTGCCTCTTTTGAAGATGGAGTGCGATATGATCAACAGAGTTCATAATATCATATTAGACCATCCTAAAGTGAAAATGCGTGAGATATTTGAGTCTACAAAGATGTCAACTGGTTAAGTGGTTTCCATTTTGCATGATGATTTGGGTATGAAAAAGCAGGTTGCCAAATGGGTGTCGAGTGCCTTAACGATCGATAAAAAAAGCGAGTTCATTGTAGGCAGTGTAGGGTAGAAGGGGGACTATTTGCCACTTTTTTTTTTAAATGCTCTTCAAAACAAACCAGCACTATTTATTTAAAAATTTCCTCAAATATAGAAAGTTGTATTTATTATTTTTAATGTCTCATTCTTATATCTTAACTATCTTAATAATTTATATTATTTTTTGATGTTTTCAAAAGTTCTCTGAAGTGGCGAAAGTACCCCACCTATAGGGTACAATAGCCAATGGGGTGGGGCTGAACCGCCAAGAAAGAAAATAAACGGAGGAATGAATATTTTTTAAAAGTTTTATTATCATATTTTTATTTAATATCACTGAAAAAAAAGACATAAATATAAATTATAATTAGATCATTTCTAACATAAAACACTTTTAAACAACTTTAAAACAAAGACATGTTTTGTAAAAGTTCTTCTTTGGTATTTGCGAACCATGCTTGTTTTAGCCAGGTAAGTGTGTAAATGAAATAAAAAATGTAAATTTTTAGCTATTCTTCCGGTAATTTATCCACTTCACGGGGTACATACGCCGGCAAAATGGCCCCAACTGCACTGCGGCGAATGTACCCCAGGAGCAGCCACTATGACAAAATTCCTTTTTTTTTGCAAACTTTTCACCAATTCAACATGTAAGCTATTGCTAACTCATTAGTTGAATAATTCCGGAATTACATAAAAAGACAAATTTGTTTACACTTGATACCTAAGAAAGTTATAACATAATATTCTTATATATAAATATTTTTTCAGTCAAGTAAAAAAGACAAAAACACGTCTGCTCGTGAATACACGCAAAGTACAACTGTCAAAGTTGAGTGGATAAAAGATCGTCGATAAATACACAAATTATCGTGGTTTCAATTAGAAAACTTCTTTCAGTTCTGAGATAAGGTGGGGTGGCAAATGTGCCCCAGTGGCGAATCCTCCCCCTTCTACTCGATATAAGTGACCTGTGATTCAACATGGATTTACCACTATACACCTGATTAGTACAACAAAACATGGATTTACCACTATACACTTGATTAGTACAACAAATAAAACAATGTGTTGGGACAAATGCAAGTGCTCCGAAGCGACCAAAGACATGATATTATTGATCGCATATTATTGATCGAATATCTTGAAAAACCCAAAACAATAACAGCGAAATATTATGCTCCATTATTGGACCGTTTAAATGAAGCATGATGAATGAAGGCACAACGATCACATTTAAGGAAAAATCGTTTTTTTTTTTTTTCTCCAAGATAATGCAACATCGCACAAGTCATTTCACAAGCCGTCTGAAGTCATTTTCGCTTTAAATAACTTCTCTATCAAACGTTTTCTTCAGATATAGCCCCGAGCGATTATAATCTTTTAACCAATCTCAAAAGATGACGCACAGGAAATAGCGCACAGGCAATAGGTATCGCACATAAAATGAAAGAGTTGAAATGAGAACAAATTCGTATCGAAATGTTTAAAGCTCGCTAGACTGATACAGTCAGTCAGAAAACAGAGATATGTTGAAAAAAAAATTTTTTTTTAAAGAATTACGTTTTTCTCAATAAGACCAAAGAAAGAAAAAAAAATTAAATTTTAAGTAATAATATGTTCTCTATAATGACATTTACGATATAAAACTATCTACTCTTAAACTTTATCATGAATATTTTCCAACAACTTGCATTCTTTGAATGTGTTCATCAAAATTTTCAAATATTGTTTCCGCAAGTCTCAAACGGATATAAATATAATTCCGCAGATTTTTCAACTCAACGCATATTCTTGGTAACTGAAACTGAAACTCCATCTTCTTCTCGCAGAATATATCCACTCTCATTTGAACTCCATCAGTAGTTTTGAAATAAATTATGAAATCGATAAAAATGGAGTAAAAAATATATGAATATTTTATGATATTGGGGAATGGGATTCCCTTATTGACATTTATACTTCGCATTAATTACAAATAAATATATTTTGAAGAATTTGGTTACTATTAGTAAAGACCCTAAAAAGTTAGAAAAGTTATATATGTCGGAGAAACAGGAATTAAAGTCAGGATATTTGGTCTATTCATTATTAAACATATCTTTATTTTTGTGTTGTTTTATTTTAAATAATTTTACAAAGAAAAATTGTACAATCTAGTCAGAGGTTTTTTTTATATCTCTCCTTTTTTTCATTTCTTGCTGACAGTTCCATCCAGGTTACTTATCTTGACGCTCCACAATAGTAGGGGTGGGCAAAGTTACACGTATGGGCATTTTGCCCGTACGTGTATTTTGGTTGCACGCTGCTTGCTTCACGGGCGACAGCATTGCTTCATAAATTCGATGGTAAAGGAAACGATGGACATGCACAAATATAATGCAGTGATCGGCAAAAGCGTGCCCGCGGGCAACGCATCAGTATTAGTGCCTTGTTCATGTGAAGCCGAAGCTAAATAAACGAACTTCAGTCTTATGCCAACTGTCGAGTGAGCAAGTTCGCGTCGCACGCTTTCTTCAGATTTTTTTTTGCTTCAGCAAATTTGCGTGTTTATTTTCAGCCACATACAAGCTGTCGCATAGAGAGGGTGCTTACACTGTTAAAAGAAATTATAAGTCGTTCATATTGAGTCAGAAAATATTAGCATTTTTTTATAATATACCTTATTTTTTATTTTAAATAACATGTTTGAGGTTGGATGGGAAAAAGAATTTCTTTTTTACTGAGAATTTTTCAGAATAGGCAGAATGCTTAATATGTGGACGTAAAGTCACCAAGAAAAAGTATAATGTCGAAAGACACCATTGTTGTTGTTGTTGTTGTTGTTGTTGTTGTTGTTGTTGTTGTTGTTGTTGTTGTTGTTGTTGTTGTTGTTGTTGTTGTTGTTGTTGTTGTTGTTGTTGTTGTTGTTGTTGTTGTTGTTGTTGTTGTTGTTGTTGTTGTTGATGTTGTTGTTGTTCTTGTTGTTGTTGTTGTTATTAAAACGTATGTAAAATTTACATATACATACATATATATGCATAGCAGTTGCTTTCGTTTTTGTCGTATATATATTTGATATATACAAATATATTACATTTTGTATATAATATATACAAAGATATATTTGTTTGCTAATATTTAAATTTTCAATTGAATTTAATATATATTTAAGTTCTTTACTGCAGGAAAAACAATAAATTCATACTTTTCCGAAATATTTGTTTCCATTTATTAAACATAAAATTTAACTACATTTATTATTAATCAACATTAAAATTTATAAGCACAACAAATTTATCACCAAATATATCAAACAAAAAATTCTACGTCTACACTTACGATACTATCGAAACTGTGTTTTTTTTTTTTTTTTTGTGAAATTATCAGCACGAATGTTTTCTTTTCAACGTGCAATTTGCCTCAGTGCACGCACATCGTTACATTAAAATACGAAGCATTGTATGGTTGTGTGCGTTGCCGACCACTGATATAATGAGATAGAGCGTTAAAAGAGCGTAATATAGATTATTATATAGAATTGTGCTCATTGCGCTCAGAGCAGTTCATAATCAGTGTTGCATGCCATTTATATAAAAAAGGTCGTTTTATAATTTTACTATTTAATATTTTGAATTTAATAATGTTTATATCTTGATAACTGTTTCTGCAAAGCGATTTTATAGCTGCTGGTAGTAATTTTAAAAAAACTCCCTTTCAATAAGCAATCCTCTTAATATGCTAAATATGCAACACTTTCTTTTCACAACAGCATGCTCTCGCTCTTACGGTTTCTACAAAGCACACTGAAAACAAAGTAGTGCTAAAGTGGTTTTTGCAGAAATCTTATAGGTATTAGAGATTTTTGCTTTGCTCTGATTTATACTGCGAAATGAAATAAATGTGTAGTAGACGGATTGTAAAAATTAAACACACTGACAGATGGAAAAAGTGAAATACAGATAAGCAAACGGACATGTAAGAAGCTGAAAACAATCCATTTTAAATTTTGGTTTGTATATCCCGGCGAAAAGTGCACAAAATTTTATAATGAGACGGCGATAGGTTAATGGGAAAATGATAAATGAAAAAAAAAAAAAAAAAAACAAAAATGTCATATAATGTTATATTTGATTTTTTGAAACAAAAATATTGTTGTAGATCTTGAATGATTTTAACAAAAAATAAAAAATTTAAATCTGACTTCATGGTCGATGATTTATTATTAGTCGTATTTTGAAAAAATAATTTATAAACAAAAAACTACTGCAATAAAAAAATTATACAGTTTGATGCAGAAGCATCAAACATTTTGCATGCGTGAAATTTTGTATAGTGTACAATTTTTCGTCATCTATTCAAGGAACAGACCAGCTCAGATATTGCCTGCTTGACGTTCGCTTGAACACTGAAGCTTTGATCGTTCTGCACGTGAGATGAATACATATTTTTCTGCACTAACGCAATCTCAAGTGCGCTCTTGTCATTGCATATTGCGAGGGGATTACAGAGAGGATTTTCCATTCCGCAATCCGATTCACCCCCAAATTCATCTTGCAATTGATTTCGCACGCTGCTTGCCCGCTGCTTACACGCAGTCGCAGCACGTGCAAGAATTGTGCCCACCCCTACACTATAGTATAAAGAATATCTACTTGTTACAGTGTCTCAATGCGACATATATAAAAAGTTATATCCGGTTTTTAGTTATAACGGTATATAAGTCCAAACGGTATATCAACTATTTCAAGATATTGGATAGAAATTCCAATTAAGAAACTAACAAGACTTACCAGACAAATGCAGAAGACAATTTGCAGAAGTTCAATTGGAAACCGATACTAGCTAATTTCAAAGAGTTAAACACACAGTGCTATACAAAAAGTATTGAAATATTGAAATATCGCTGGACTAAGATTATTGAGCCAAAAGGAGCATATGTTGAATAATAAAAATTAATTTTACCAAAAATCTAAATTTTTTCTCAATTAATTGGGACTAAGGTCTAAGGACTTATTCAACAGCCTAGCTAGTTAATTATTAAATCGGAGATTTGAAATCAAACTTGAAGTTTACTTTAATATTAGGACTACAGAGTAAGCAGGGTATGAATGGTGAAATAATTTGGGAAATACTATGAAAACAAATGTTTAACCAAGTTCATCCAGAGAATTAGAAAAATAAAGAAAATTAAACAGAGAAGTTAAATAACACTCCAAATTTCTTTAGAAAGTCTTAAACACAAAATGATATCACATGGCAATTTGCACTTTTTCTTAAATGTTCTAATGTTTTGAATGATTGCAAGAGCCAAATGAAAACAACAGCAGCAACAAAACACAAGCTTAAATAATGTTATCATAAAACGATTTTCTTATTTTTAGAATATTTCTTTTTTTTTTTTTGGCAAAAAAATTTACTAAATTATTGCAAATCAATTGCTTGCCACTTTAAGCACTCGGTAGCGGTAACAGCTAAAGAAAGAAAAAAAAGGGCCCTGAAAGTAGTAGCATCTGTTTTCCTAACAACGTGCTGCTTGTTTACCCCTACAGAAGTAAAAAAAGGCCTTTAAATGAGAGTCTGGAATGTTTTTGGGTATGAAGTATGTATTTACTGGATATTTTTTTTTTATCTTTCTTGATGTTGTTTTTGTTGTTGGTTTTTTTGTGATTATATATATTTTGTTTCATTTTGTTTTTTCGTTTTGGCCATAAAGCACATTTTATTGAGTTGTCGAACGTCGAACACCGGCTCGACTTGGTTCGCATAGCACCAGAACGATCCTAATATTGCTTAAGTTGCTGGCGTTGTTTTTGTAATACCGCCAATGATGGCGAGATACGGTCGTTCTTTCGTTCGTTGGCTCTTGTTGCCAGCAACGTGCTCATTTGGGCCGCCATGAAAATGGGTTTCACCCGTTTGCATTGAGTAATCGTCTACAGCAGCTGGAATGCGCAAATAATTTGCAACGCGTGTGGCAAGCAAGTAAAACAATAAAGAAATGCTTAAATTTTATAGAAATTCAGGAAAATAGCAACCCTTGAATCATCATCACTGGCATTGTGTACTCATCATCAGCAAAATCATTATTATCATTAGCATCATCATCGATGTTGTGTGGGTGCAAGCAGTGAATGAAGCCAGCAAGAAAAAAAAATAAACAATATAACTTTTGCCGGCTTCAATTGGCAAGCAGTGAACGTCTTGTTACCCCCAACATTTCAACTATCTTAAATACAAGTGTGTGTTGGCAGCCCTACGCAAAATGTTAAATGTCTGTCGATGAGTTTGTAATTTTTAAAAAGGGATTTATTTTTTGTTGCCTTGCTTAAGCTTCTAATAATTTAGTGTATTTATTGTTACGGTTGTTATGTTACCCCCCCCCCCCCCCCCCATCACTACAATTAGCAATAGCGAACGTCTGCTCTTGTTACAGCCTGGTCTTGTTTTTGGGGTTCCGTGTGAAACACATGTGCATGGTGTAATATTTTCTCAATTTTATACTCCTTTTTCTGTTTTTTTTTTGTTCCATTATTTTGGGAGATTGAGCTCTGGAATGAGGTTTGGGCTGGATGTTGACTGGGTTTGCCTGAGCTTTGGCTGTTGTTGGTAATGAGTTGATGTTGTCTTAATTTTACGAGTCACTTGGAATTATTACCCTGCTGAATGATTTATAATTTTATTTTTGGTTTTTTTTTTCAAGTGTGCTAAATGGCATCTTGAATTTTAAAAGCAAAAACAAAAATTGGCTCTGAAATTGAATTTGAAATAAATTTTGTGTATCAAGTGTAATTTTTGTAAGTGCTAGAACATGGCCTTCTTGTAAGTTTTTTTATAGGAGTTCTACCCCATTTAATGAAATGACACATGATTTATAGTAAGAGTACTTTATAAGATTGATTCTCAGACTAATTCTTCAAAATATATCCACTGAACCACTTGCGAAGGTTTTACGTAAGGTGAGAGTTTTGCGAAAGTTTTTGGGTAGAACATTTTTTTTTTATTTTTGAATTTTTATTTTTTCGCTTAATAGTGCGCTTAAAAGAAAATTAAATTTGTGAAAACTTTCCCATGAAGAAAAACTATACATTTTTTGCGAAATTCATAAAAAACTTATTTTGAATCGAAAAATAACAATTTTTTTATCATTTTAGTAGGTAAAAATTCTTCGTAAATAAACCATTTTTGTTCACAAATGAGTTCGGAAATGAAACATAAATGTTTCCTTTTTGCATTCTTAAACGAGTTAAAAAAATTTAATTTCTAGTATACAAACCATTTTTTTTTTTTAATTTATCGATAAGTTATAATAAATATTATGCAATAATAAAATTTATAATTCAAAAAGATTATTTTTTTTAACTTATTTCTGAACAAAAAAAAACTTTGTTTTCGAAAGGCAATTCAGTCCGTCGATTGATACAAAAAGGGTTAATTTCCGAGTGCTGAAAAGATTTTTTCTATGGTTCATTTTTTAACTCATTTCGGAAGAAAAAAAGTTTCGTTTCTGAGAAGCATTTTCGTCCAGTGATTGGTTCAAAAAAGATTAATTTCCGAGTGCTGAAAAATAACTTTTCTATGATTATTTTTTTAATTAATTTCCGAACAATAAAAGGTTTATTTTCGAGAGACATCGTAGTCTGACGGAAGATACAAAAACGGTTATTTTTGCGTGCCGAAATTGACCGTTTCCACCCGAAAAGGTTTATAAATGAATTCGAAAATGGTAGATTCGGTTCACTGGGTACTCTTATGTTGAGCTTGAGGCCAAGTATGTTTATGAAGAAAACAACTAACAACAACAACAGCTCTGTATAGGGAAAATAATACAGTAGCTACACTAACTCATCGTCTTACATGACTTTCATTGTGATCCACTTAGCTACTTAAGTCTAACTTATACCGCCAAGCTACCGAGAAAGTTCTCGGAATTTTTGGCAGAGAATACAAATCTTTCCATTAGTAACTTGAGTTCTTATCTACTTGAGTTCTTATCTATTTTACCCGAAGTATTACCCTTGCGTGCTTAGCTAAATCAATGGCAGTAGGCTGGACCGTTTGACATGATAAACGGTAGCGTTAATGCCTACAAAGGAGTAGCAATGACCCGAAAAATAATTTGTTAGCACGGGGATAGTCTTTGTACTGACAGAAACATGAACACAAATACATTGGCTATTGTGCCAATGTCTTTAGAGTGCGTTAAATAGATGATTTAAAATGGGTGGCAGTAATAACTGCAAAACTGTGGGATTGCTTGTGCAGTACATAGTGAGCCACTAGAAGAGTCTGACAGCCTAGTTTTATGTATATGGTAAGGGCGTAAGCCAGAGTAAAATCAGAGCGAAAATAATGTGAAGTAACTGAAGGCGTAAGCAAGATAATTAAATAGATTAATAATCTAAAGCAGTGATGGGCAATTTGGCTCGCAGGAGCCTTTTGCACTTACGAGCTACCCGTTTGCACTTGAGTGCTAGACGAAGGGGACAGTCAAGAGCCAGCATGAAGGGAAGGAATACAAGAGCAGAATGAAATTCTTTACTGTCATATTTCATATTTCTCTCTACTCTCTCTCTCTACTTATTCTACTCTCATATTTCTCATGCATGACCAGTGTTGCCAATGGCAGTTTTGCCTGCAAATGACAGTTTTTTAAACTCTGTGCAGGTTGGCAGTTTTTCTAAGAAAAATACAGTTTTTCCATTATTAATGCAGTTTTTAAGGGTAAAATGCAGTTTTTGTGAAAATATAAAATCTTATGTAGTTTTCATAAATTCTCTTTATTAAAACATCATTATGGTTCAATTACTTCTTTAAAGCAGACCTGCTTTAAACTTTAGAAGCAGCTTCAGCCAACTTCACGTATTTAACATTGAACATAAACAAACCTCACTTCTCTATTTGCGCCAATTTGCGTGTTTTCATTTGAAGGCTGCAAGCCTTGTGGATCCTGGGAGGAAAATAAGTACTTGAAAGGTTGGATTAGTGCGACAAATAGAAATTCCAGCCCTCTCAAAAAAAAAAAAAAACAATTATTATTGTTCAAGCTTTGACGTATCAAAAACTATGATACAAATATGTAATAGTGATATGTATAACTAAAGCAAATAATAATATACATATATAAAAAAAAAACATTAAAAATACTTGAATTACTTATCTTAAAATGATCTGAAATGTGAATAAAATAGCAGAAGTTTTTTATATATTTTATACAACAATTTTATATACAAATGAATTTGTTTTATTTCTGTTTAATAAAAAAATTACAGAAAATGCTTAACAAATAGTTTTTTAGAATGGCAGTTTTTGTGTTCAAAATGCAGTTTTTTTCTTCAGATATGGCAGTTTTTTGTAAAAAAAATCTGGCAACACTGTGCATGACAACATGCTTTGCCCACAAGTACAGTGGAATAAACACCAAATTCTCATAATACAAAATATAAAATTTATATATTTATAAATTTATTTATTTGATTTTATAATGAATCAACGCTGCATTTCTCACTGGTTACAAAAGGTATATTCTCATATAAAAATATGTCTGCCAAATAAAGATTACCTTTCAAATATGGAATAATCAAATATGGAAATACTGCAACCTTAAAGAATATATAGGAATGATTAAATTATGAAAATACTGCAAATAAAAATATTTAAAATATAGGAAAACTCTAACAAAAGTTAAACAAAATTTTTCATACAAACAAAATTTGAAAATTTAAGATTTAAAAACATGTTATTGACCACAGTGCTTGGTTGAGCAACGTCGAAAATGAAAAGTGTTGCCGCTTACACATAATTGTATGCTTTATATATAGAACAGTTTCAACATTTGAAAAATCTATTAAAATTAGCTTAAAAATTGTAATTTAAAAAAAAGAAAATTTAGTTACATTTTTTAAAAGTAAAGTCAATGTAAAATTTGTAATTTTCAAAAAAATAATTGTATATAATTATCATTTGATATTTCAGTTGAAATTTTTATTCATAAATTGAGGGAGCTGGTAACCCTATTGCAGTCTTTGCTGAAAGAAAATTTGTTGTCAATGTTAGTTTCTCCGCAACTCTTGTGCGATGAACATCATGCACGAATGGATGTAGAAATTTTTGTCGTTTCCCTTTCCCCGCAAGTAGTTGTGCCCTTTGTCTAGCACTCGTTTGCACTTTGAGTATTTTAGGAGCCGAAAATTTGCCCATCACTGATCTAAATCATTAAGGGCATGAAGAGACTCACCTTAGTCCCTCCCTAAGGTGGTCTTAGATTTTTCAGGTGGATTACGGGCGTGATGAGCTCCACTTCTGCCAAAAGTGGTCTCAGAGCATTTAGGTTGAATTTGGGCACAAAGGTAATCTCGATTCAATTTAAGAGGTTCTCGGGATGTTCAAGGAATTTTGTAGTACTGTGGTTGCCAACGCAGTGATACAAAATTGGTGATGCTGTACAGGCTGTTGGGCGTCATTTGGTGGCTCAAGGTTGATCTTGGTGTGTAGTAAGTGTTGAATAATGTTCTTCACAGTCATGCGTGATACGCAGTATGTCAATGTGTGTGAGTGCTATGTCGGGGCAAATCCTTTAGCCTATCACAGGGCTGGCCCTTCGGGGAGTTTCGTGCTGGCTGTGGTAGCACAATGTCGTATGCAGGTTTGTGGTGATTGGCGTGGAGATGCGCTTGTTTACAACCGGGTGGCAATTCTTCAAATTGTCAGAGATGTTAGATGGTATCGATTTCTACCAATAAATGTGGAAGGTGATAACACTAACCTTCCATGATTGGTACTATGTTCTCTATATCGGTATGCAATCCATACAAGATATTTATTAAATTAAATATGGTGATGGTGGAACCGTTACTGAGACTGTAAAATAGGGCGTTGGTCGCGTCTGGGATCAAGGAGGTGGGGTGCGGTGGATTGTCGGATGGACGCTAATGAAACGTAGCTGGGTTAGCGTCCGGAATATCATCTGCATTGGATGGACGTTAATTACCGTACGCTGCTAAATTGGCGTTCCTGAAGATTAATCCGCTAGATCTCATTTCCTTGAACCCATAGACTCCTTGTGTCAAGGGGCACCGTAGAATTGAGCTGACAAAGCAGGTGTCTACGTTAAACACAAACAAGATTTCCTCCCTCTACTGTACTCTAAACTATTTTATAGCGGCAATGATATTTTTTGATGAAATTTAGAAGTGCAGGTATACATTTTTCTGTATAAGTTTGAGCAGAGACTGCTAAACCACCTTTGAAAAAAATCGGTTCACTGATACCACGCTCGCTGATTGCCAACAGCAATAAAAATTTCCTGGAAACTTCGTTTTATGGATATATTTGACTTTGTCTGGTACTTTGTGATTGTTAGATTCGAAATAATGTTTTGGCTGCCATTCGTTCACCTTCCACAGTGAAATAACTCCCATCAACATCGATCACACACATGTAAGAAGCAGTTGTTGGAAAGTATTTTCCAGAAAGTGCTCTCAGAATAGATTTTATAATTCGTACACACATAGAAATTTTTCGTTCACCACAACTGAAAAATTAAAAAATAACAAAAAAAAAAAAATTAAAAAATAAAAAATAAAAAATAAAAAAAAAAATTACCAAATTGCTTATATAGAACAGTTTGTCCATAAAGTAACTCTGAATTATAAGTGTTGTGTGTATACAACGAAGGGAAAACAAAGGAAGTTTTCAGTTGGGAAAAACAATTTTTCGATTGCTGCAATTTAAAAATCATTCGCGTTCATAACAAACGAAATTCATTTCCTGCAACTAAATGACGCGTTTTTCGCAACTGAACTATTATTATGACAACTGTTGAAACGTTTGCAAATAACGATCCCAAGCACGACAAACGAAGTTCGTTTGCGGCAAACTGGCAATAAACTTTTTATTCTTTGCGTATACTTGCTTGTCCGTAGCTTTCTTGTCCATAGATTTCAAATATTTTTTTTTATAGTATTTTTGTCCACATCATATTTTCTTCCCAACTGCCGGTAAGACTTTGCAGTCCGACCAACTGTATCGACTATCGACCCACTGTATCGTTTTTCTTTCTATTTTGTTTTTATTTCTAAAAAGTTGAATTTTTTATATCCCATGTCTTTGAAATGGTTGAAAATTTTTTCTCTGATTGGGATTCTTTTCACAAAAATTACAAATGATTCTTCGACGCTTCAACTCGTTCAATGACATCTTCACAACTATATGGAAATATTATGCGAATATTTTTATGCCATGTGATCAATGATATGTACGGTTACATTTTTGCACTAAAAGCTCTTGTTGCTAGTTTCAAGAAATTTATATTTTTACTGTGGAACACGTGTCTCGATTTCATTCACCATACGTTATACGGCGCAATCTCATCAATAAACTTCTCTACCACCAACTACTACTCCAAGTCGTAAACATTGATGAGTTTTCAATTTCAGTTGATTAAAAATGAGGAAAAAAAATTGCAAAAGTGTAGGACTATGGCCTGGCCGGGATTCTAACCCGGGACCTCTGAGGTGTCAATCATACACACTACCTACTCGACTATCGAGGCCGCTCAGGGATGCCTCAATGTCATGGAGAATCAAGCATTATCAGTTCGCTCACAGTATCAATGTTTTGTTTATAATGGGTTAAGTGTGATGGGTGTGTTATAATGGGCATGGTATTATGTTTATCGCATGATAAATATCGTATGATAAATTTAGTATAAAAGTTCAAGTACTCGTATAATTTGTTACGAGTATCGTGTCATAGATTTGGTATGAAACGTTAAGTAGGATGGATATGATATTATGGGTGTGGCATAATGGATGTGGTATGGTAGTAGGGTGGCTATCTTGTGATGGATGGGTATCATACGATTTGTATGTTATGATTAATGTTTTGTGTTTGAAATAAGGCTGATGATAAGCAACGGTCTATTTATTTACATATACATTTCTCTGAATTTGTTCCTCTCCCAACAATTTTTTTTATCGGTAACAAGTGATTGACTGTCATCAATACTTACTTATAAAGTTGTACAAAATTGAGTTTTCTATTTTCTTCTTTCTATTTGTTTTGCAAATAATCCAACTTGCAATGACATAAAAATCCAAATCCACACAACAATGTAACTCAACTACTCAAATCCAATTCCACTCAAGTACTCGCTGCTTCAGCGATAACGTCAATCACAGTAAAATAAGTTTCATAATTCAATTTTTGGCAAAATTTCTTTGTGGAATATTTTCTTGGTATTTTCCTCCTCTGCGTATTCTTTGTGTTACCTTATCGCGTTGTAGCATCAACAAAAACTGAAGTTAAATTCAAGTTTCTGACAGCAAGTAGTAATTCCATTAATATTGCAACTCAAATGAGAAACTAACGAATATTATTAAATATTATTTTCTTTCGCTTATTTATCTAGACTGCGAAGATGACATTAAAGTATCGTGTAGCATGCTAGTTATAGAGTTGAATAATTGTCATTCGAAGAATTTATGACAAGGCTTTCTAGGGGGAAGCCTTAACAAAATTTGCTGCTCTGTCATTTGAATAAAGTTGAACTCACTCTTTCAACGCAACTGTCTGATTACAACTCACTCTGTAGTTAAATGTTTCTATCAAGTAATTGTCATGAAGATATGAGCTGTATTAATATGTAGTTTATACTAATTAAATTATTCGAATTTTCTGAAAATTTTGAATTTTCCTCTTAAAAGATTTGATAAAAATGAAAAAAAAAATCTTTTCACAAACTTGAAAAGTGTCCTTTGCGACTTTTTAATACCTTCGTATGTAAGTTCTCTGCCTTCTTTTACTTATGATGATGCACTTTTAATCCGAGCTTGTTCTCCCTTCAAGAGTGACCTCTTTTCTTTATCAGACAACCCCAAGATCCTGCTGCATTAACTAAAAGGACTTTCATGCAAATCGAAGCCAGTTTAAAATTGATTTTTAAATTGTTTTAAATTTCTTGTTGGCCTTGTTGGACTCGTAAACATTGCCGCCAGACATTCACTTTTAAACCTTGTTAAATGTGGTCATCCCCCGCCGACCACATTATCCTGGCCCCACACGACGACTTCAAACTGCCCACAAATGTTGCACTTTTGCTTAAGCTTACCGTGCCAACAACCAGCCAACAGCCCAGCTTTGACCTGACCTACAACGAAACGTCGATGCTGAATGCTGATGCCAATGACGAAAACGTAACCAGTGCCGTTGCTGTTGCCGCTGCTACCGTCGTTGAGAGCGTGAACATTTACGATGTTGTGCGTTGTTATCCTTGCAGCGCTATTAAATGGTAGAATTTTCAACAATTATTTTGCAGCTGCTGCTGCAATATACGATGGTAAACATTGCTTCATCACTCCAACCCTCGCTGGCCACAAGCTCTCGGCTGCTTGCCGTGTGATAATTCACCTAAGCTGTTATTTTGTGGGCGGTCGTCCCCCACCCTGATGGTGTTGGATATTATGGAGAGTAGCTCCATGTTAAAAATGCGATAAAGTGAATTGTTCGCCTTGGAGTGTGGCATGAGTTAACCTCGAATGGATTGCGCCAATCAGGCATTCACTGGCACCCAGCAGTCATGCTAGGAATGTTGGTATTCAGTAGTAGCGGAAAACTGGTTCCAGTCCATGGCATCCATACCGTCCGTGCCATGCCATTCTGACCATTAAATAATCCACTGTTTGTGTTGTTTGCGGAGTAAATTCAATGATTCTGTTGGTGTTGCTCTGCATTGGAATTTCTGTTGCTTTCATTTTTGTTTTACTGCATTTTTTTTTTTTTTTTACTCCTTATTTGGCTTGTTTGTTTGCGGATTTAAACCATTTAATTCTGTGTTACTCCAGCCTGCTCGGTGGGAGTGTGGCATTAACGGTGCCTGTTTTTATCAACGTGCTCACTTTTTATGTCTTGTTTTTTTTCGTTTTTTTTTTACATTTTTCATTGTTACCCCATGTGCCCTGGTTCTTTTTTGGCTTTATTTTGTGGGTTTAGGTTAACATATTTTCCTAGGTGTTGTCAGTCAGTGCTTCACACTGTGTGTCGAGTGTTTTGTTTATATTAAAAATAATCCAACCACAAATTCACTGCGGAAACATCGGATTACATTAGCCACAATCTCAACGCTATTCGCGAAACACCTCATCAAGGCTCTCACTCTGATGATGTCTTACTTTTAAGGCATTGATGATAAGCTGTGATAAGCTCTGTTGGAGTTTGTGCTAATGGAATTGTTGGAACTGCTCTGATGCGATTTAATTAATATTTTAATATTATTTCATTTGGAGTTACTTACTTTTTTATGAGAAGTATTACTCTGAATTTTTTTGTAGCAAAATTGGTGGATGTTGAAAAACTAATCCTAGTATTTACAAGAGTAAATTAAAATTTAATACATCCTGTGGGCTTGAAATGAATATTACCTGAAAAATATGAACATCATAATCAAATAATAACTGTTAAATAGAGCACTCAATGGTTTTTTATTATTTTAATGTTTTTTTTTTCTTTTTCTTAAAAGATAATACTCCAAAAGGCTTAGTAGGGATTGTGGTATGGGGTTAATTGGATACAAAAGATGGTTAATTTTTTTTATTTTCAAACCGCTCTCCTCATATGCCATCATCTCAATGCAGATAGACATCCAAAAATATCAAAGCTTTATAAGTTAACAACCTTAAACGGCACATTAGTACAAATTTCCACCATATAAGATTTCCTAATGCGTACACGGAGAGAAATAATATTCTTATATTAAGCAAATATTTAGCTCGATCTATGAAAAATTAAAAAAAACTAAAGTTAAGAAAAATAAATTTATAATGAGCATTTATTTCTAAAATTGAGTAAAATAAATTATTGCTTCAAACAACAATAAATTATTTGATTCTAGAACCTGGAACAAAAATTCAATCAAGAAAATATTTTCTTAATTTAAGCAATCGCAGAGTATTATACAATCTTGATAGAAACAAGATTAGGCATTCCGAGGTCCCGTTATCTAATGCTCTCTTCCTCAATTGACTGCATGACGTCACGTAGCGCTTCTGCATAACAAAATTTATGCAAATGAGCAATCACTTAGGCAAAATGTCGACATTGAAAATAAATTCTTGCGGAAAAGTAAAGTAAAACGAACTACTCCTCAATACACGAAAAAATTTACATTTTTCAAATTTTCACGATTTTCATCTCCTAAACCATTCAAGATCAACAAAATTTTATTGCAACAATAGGTTTAGGAGGTCCATAAACATATTATAAAAATAAGAAAAAAGAAATATTTAATATATAGCATGTAATATATATAGTATATAAAAGCACTGGGTGACGTCATGCTATCTCTCTCTCTCTGATTTGCGGAAAGCGTGATCTTGTTTCTATCATTCTTGAGTAGTATGGTAGTTTTCACCAAAGTTTTTACTAGAATCAAGCAAATTTTTTCTCACCTCAACTTATATTGGCATGTTGTTGTATAATTTACAACATGTTGACATAAAATCATATTTAAGATGGTTCAGATTGACAAACTATGGCATGGTTCGAAGGCGCCGTGTTTTATCTATTACTTTAAGGGGGGTTATATACCCAGCACTTTTTTTTCAAAAAATTTGCATTTTCTTATAACTTCAAGCCTCAAGAATATGTGGTGAAAATTTCAAGTCGGTATTTCAAAAAAATAACATAGTTATAGCCTAGTGAGTGATCCGCCTTCTAGAGCGCGCAGTGATGGACCTTATTTTCAAACGCGTTTTTTTCGAAACTATGTTTTCAAAGTCGGTGACCAAGATTTCCCGAATCTCAGTGAACCAATCTTTTTGATTTTTTTACAGGCTTATTTTATTCATAATAATCTCGTACTTGTCTAGGATTTTATTTTTTCGTAGCTTCGATCATTAGTTATAGGTTATATATAAGAGGTTATATATAGGTTATATAGTTATATATAATTTACGTTCGAAAGTCCGCCATTTTGTGAAAAATCAATATTTTCAAAATTAGCTATGACAAGTACGAGTTTTAAGTATCTAGTTTAATAATATTTTTAATTTTTTGTTTCAGACTTTAGGAACTTAGGAGAAGTAATCTTGGTCACCGCATTTCACCTTTTTTTCAGAGCGCTCTACAAAAAATGCTGTATCTACCTTAATATTAAATTTTTTTAATTAAGAAAACCAAACATACTCTTGAATAAAACCCCTCATTTAAAAATATCCCTAAGGTTTCCTTAAAAAAAATTCACAAACATGACCTTTTTTCGGCCTCTCGATACATATTCCCCCTTAAGAAAAATAAATTTATGATGGGCTTTTATTTCCAAAATTGAGTAAAATAAATAATTGCTTGAAACAGGAATTGATTATAGAATCTGGAACAAGACAAGAAAATATTTTCTTAATTTAAGCAATCGCAGAGAGTTATTTTAATTTTCAGCAAATTGTTAACTTGAATCAAGCAAATTTTTCTCACTTCAACTTATATTGACATGCTTATAATTCACAACGTGTTTACATGAAAACATGTTATAGATGGTGCGGATTGACAAAGTAATGGCATGGTTTGAAGGCGCAGTGTCTTATCTGTTACTTTAATTTAAAACATGTAAGCGTCTACAAGACATATTAAGAATATTCGAATAGTTTTTTTATGATCGGTTACATTCTTCATCTTTGCTGAATGATTTTCATTAAAATAAGACAATTAAGTTTCTAATAAAAAGTATAATATTCTAGTTTTCAGTAAATTCTCTACTTGAATCAAGTAAATTGTTCTCAAATTCAAGGAAAATCAATTACTCAAATCAAGCAAATTATTCTAGTTTTCAGCAACTTGTAACTTAAATCAAGCAAATTCTTCTTACTTCAAGCAAATATTAGTCTCGAATATAGAAAAATATTCTTGAGTTTTAAAGAAATGTTTTTTGAATCAAATATTTTTTTCTTCTAGCTCATTTCTAGCAAAATAATGCTTGAATTGAGAAATTTATTCTTGTGTGTAAACTGATAGTCTTTTTGCTTGATTCATGCATAGAATGCTTGATTTTTTCTCTCCGTATAAATATGGCGGCTCAAATGAATAGCTTTTTTAAAGTGATATGAGGATTGTTTCAGTTTGAAGTGGTTGTGGGTAAAATGTAAGTATTTTTTAATTTTGCCTGTTAAGATATCGCACTGCTGTACAGTTTGGGAGTTAATGGTATTATAATTGGAAACTTTTATCATTATTATAAAGTAATACAATTTTGATATTTAAAACCAACAGATTTAAATAAAGGAGAGTACTTTTTGGATTAGGTGTTATCTTTTGTTTTCTTTGCTTTCTTGTATTTAGGGGAAATTTAATCATTTTCGTTTTTACCTGTAGATCATAAGCAGCATATCCACTCCACCAACCACCCACTTACTGTGTAATATAGTATTGTAAACAGGTGTTGTTTATTTCTGATTTAGGAAATAGTCGGTAGTGTTATGTGTTCAATTGTCACTAGGTACGCCTTTATATTTTCTCTTAAAATTAAATCTAAAACCCAAAATTTTTGGTATGAACAGCAATGGTCATATAAATAGCAAAGTGCGACGCAAGCATTAGAAAATACTTGAAAGCCATTTGCCATGCTTACAAGTACTTCGTCTCTTATGCAGTTTTATTTCAGAACAAGCAGTGATATAGATTCAAATATAGAACAAACAATCAAAATACTATCCAAACACAGAACTACGTACATAATAAAACCACCTTAAGTAGACTCCAACTAAAGTGGAATATGGAAAAATGTCATGTACTCAACCCATGCATTTTATTTGTTTTGATTTTTTTTTATAGCTTTCATATCCCTCTTTATGGTGAGCTGCCCCGATTTTTCTACCCACTTAAGAAATCGGGTAACTACCTTTATTTTTTGCCTATCTTGCTTCGATTTCGAAACATGCCGTTTCTCAAAGTTTTTTAGATTAGGCTATCAACTGACCCCTTAACTTGTGCGTCCAGAATTTGGATTAAGTACCCTTTAGGATACCTGTCAAAACCATTATATTTGGTCAATATTGCTTCGTTTTTGTAATATGGAGATATTTTTTTGGAAAGCCCTTACGGTTATTTTTAACCTGTATTGCATCGTTTTTGAGATATGGTTTACTTTTTGACGTGACGAAGTTACGTTGTACTGCTCTAGTTTCCAAAAAAGTTGAAAAATGAATTTTTTAAAAATACATCTGCGGTTCATTGAATTGTTACTTGCTGGGTATAAGAGCTATGATTAAAAAAATAGTATGACCGTAAAGGTTAATTCTTTAACTTCATTATAAAAACAAAACAAAAATTCAAAACATCATCATGTCGCAGGGGGAACTGTTTAAGCAACACAACTGAAAATTTGTTACATGGAATTATTACTCGTTGAGTATTAGTGCTAGGATTAAAAATACGATACGCCAATAAAGGCCTACTGGAAGCCCTCACAATAAAATTAGACTAAAAATTTCTGACATCATGGGGACGCTGAAAAAGCCGCTCAAAGATCGATAACGCAACATTCATGCAGCGGCGTTGCATTGAATTTTTACTCAATGAGTATATAACGTACGATAAAAGTTTAAAAAGGAAAATAAAGTTTTTATACATGGCTTTACGACAGAAATAAAAAAAAAAAATTCCGGCGTCGTCAGGTCGTGAATATAGCAGCTTATGTAACAGAAATATAATATCGTTGCATGGAAGTATGACTCACTCAGGAGGAGTGCTACGGTAAATTTTGTTTTACGACAGCAGGGATGTGTTATTACGCTTCACAACTAAATTACAAAAAAATTCTTGTTGTCATGATTTCAGGGATGCAATCACATAATGCAGTAAAAATGCTACAGCCATGAAAAAACGTTGCATGGATTTTTAATTCTGTAACTACTAGTGCAACTGTAAATTTAAAGGAACGAAAACAAAGGTGAGGTCTTCGGGCATATGACAAAAATAAAAAAAAAATTTGACGGCGTGTCAAAAACCCTCAGGGAACCGCCTAATGTGACGCATATGCATAACTTTTGCTGGATTAATTGAAATTAGAGCAAAACCAATGGGGAAGCAAAAAAAAAGCTAAAAGAAAAGCACCAACTCCAACTCCAAATCCAACAACAACTCCAACACCAACACCAACACCAACACCAACACCAACACCAACACCAACACCAACACCAACACCAACACCAACACCAACACCAACACCAACACCAACACCAACACCAACACCAACACCAACACCAACACCAACACCAACACCAACACCAACACCATCACCAACACCAACACCAACACCAACACCAACACCAACACCAACACCAACACCAACACCAACACCAACACTAACACCAACACCAACACCAACATCAACATCAACATCAACATCAACATCAATATCAACATCAACATCAACATCAACATTAACAACAACAGCAAGAAACTTCGTCACGTCAAAACCTACGGGTGTGTCCACGGCACAGCTAACTCTTTTTTTATTTTTAAGGTCATGCAGTCATATCTACCGACCCCCCCTTTTTTGTGTCTATTTAGGACACCTGTCAAACCAATTTGTGTGGCCTACTTTGCTTTGTTTTAAAGATATGAAGGTATTTTCTAATTTTTTAAAGCTAAATTATCATATCGTTCGACTCGGTCGTGTAGGAACCTTTAAATACGGTTATTGTTAGCCTCAACCCTTAAATATGGTTATTTTTAACTTATCTTGGATACTTTTTGAAATATGGTTTTTTTTTAAATCCACTGACCCTATTATTTGTGTGAGATCAGATATTTTGAGGTTTCCGGTCAGAATCTCAATATGAAACAGCAAAAAACTTTAAATTTTTTAAATAATTCACTAATTTTATTATGACTATGTATGACAGTGGGGCCCAAGAAATTTTAAGCGCGGGCCAACATTTAAAAAACACAAAAAAATAAACACAAAATGTTGCGCATCGTTGCATTTGGATAAAATCAAACAAAAAAAAAAAAAAAAACAATTACAATGCAATAAAATCACATTTTATGAAAAATTACTCGACACACAAGTAACGGGACAATCAGCTTCAGCATCGACATCATCGAGTGTGCGTTTTTTTATTTTGGCTTAGCATGCATTTGTTTTTGTAAAGTTCGCTGGTAAGTGTGCTGAACGCTGAACGAGTGCGGTTTGTGTTGTTTTTTTTTTGCAGGCGTTCTTTGAATTTGGCTCATTGCAAAGACAAAATTAACCCTAGAAAGATAATCATATTTTCAATACATATTTACCACTAGAGTTTGCTTAAATAATAAGAAAACGAACACGAACACAGTCACTAAGATAAGCAAGGTCTTATTAGTCACTAAGAAGATCCACAAGATCAGGTCCATTTACATAGATAAAAGTTTTGTGCTTCCATCCATCGAATGGTAAATAGGATGTGTGTTTAGGAAAGCTCTATCAAAATCCGTGATTGTTCGTAGAATGTCTAGAATTTTATTTTTAATTGAGTAAATCGACAGTGGTTCATTTTATTAATAATTTAATGGGTCCATACTTCAACATGAATGTGGAAGTATTTTAGCTCCGGTAAAGCCGAAGATGAATGGTCATCACTGCTTTTTATCCATTCTCGGTTTTTAATTTTCAACAAGATGAATGGATTGTAATCTTTTTGGAGAAATCAACTATTCATATTATTTTTGGGATAGTTTTGACGTAGAATACGTCGTTCTCGGAGGTAAGTAGGGTGGTTGATAGTGATCAGGTGTCGGTATTTACATTACTTTTTGAGCCTTTGGTGGGCCTAAAGTACTAATCGTACAATGTTGATCTTAGCACTTGTTGGTCTGCTTGATCCTCAATGCGACAAAAATTCATGTTAGAACTGTCTAACTTATATCAATTTTACACAATTACATGAAATATAAAGCCAACATTTGATGTTTTTGTTTGCTTAAACTTGCTACCTATTTATCGACGGCTTCCGGTTTTTTCGACGGCGAAGACAGCGCCATCTAGCGTGAAGATATAAATCTTATAATTAAAAAAAAGCATACTTTTGGGGGCATGTTGTTTTTAACAGACTCGCGTAGCCCAGTAATACTGAGTAATTTTGAGGGGCATGCTTTTTTAACAGAATCTGTTATTGAAATGTCAAAATTCCGCAGCCAATTAAATATCCGGGCATATTATCGACAGTGAAATTTTGACACATGGGTTGTTGAACTTGGTAGCATTGAACAAATTTTGTTTGCTTGTTTAAGTTTTCTACCTATTTATGGACAGTTTCCGGTTTTATCGACAAAAGCATAACATTTGTATGGGAGCGCCCCTAAGGAGTGGTCGGAGGGAATAGGTGTCAAAGGCAAAAATGTTCCTTTTGCAAAAGTAATGGGGGTTGGTGATACATATTAACCCTCTCCGGCACTCTCTTAAAGGTCATATCCTCAGGTGTATGGAATAAATATTTTTAAAAAAGATGTCATCAAAAGCGAATTGAATAATTCTACGTCTTGTGTTACGACATAGTCGAAACTACTGTTTCTTTTTTTTTTATATTATTTTCATGTTTTATTTTATTTAATAGTGTGTAAGCCATCGATTATCTTTTCTCGTATGTGCTCTGAGTACCTCTACGCATGAAATCAATTCTAAAGTAGCTCTTCAAATTCAATTAAAAAGTAACACTTAAAATTTAGCATTTCATTAACGTTATGATAAAAAATGATGGCTGATCATTACAATTAAAATTTGATATTTCTGGGAGAAATCAAAAACTGCTCTGCTTAGACTTAAACCGTAAGTGCGTAAAAAACAAAGGGAAAGTCAAATTTCTTCTTGATTTTATGTATCTTTCAATTTAAAATAAGGTTTCTATATTTGAAAATTAATTCGCTAAAAACAAACAGCTATTTGAGCTCAAACACACAAGATGACAGATGTACAAACCCAAAAAAAATATTTTGATAATATCTCAAAGACGGTTTGTTTTAATGGAAAATTCCGGATATTTTTTTTTGATCAGAAGATTTTGATCTAGCTATTTGCAAGTTGACTTGTCATTGCAAGCTTGTTTTTTTTTTCCTCCCAAAATAGTCAGAAAGGTCAAAAACTATTGCAGTCACCCTTCTCTTCTGCTTAATATTTTTTTTTGTGTTTAAGATCACAAAATTGTCATCCTCCTCATTTCGAAGGAGGAAAATTGAACAATTAGCTAAATTTTGCATTAATTTTTAGTCCACACTCCGTTCACTGCAGTGCAATACTTCTACAAGTATTTCATGTTTTAAAAAATTTAGAGAAAATTTAAATTTTTGCCAAAACAAAAATATTTGAAACTAAAACAACAACAACAAACAAAGAACTCTTGGCGTGACAGGTTGAAAATTACACCATAGGATAGCGACAACAATAACAACAACAGGCTTGTTTTCACTCCATGTTGAAGTAGTGAAAACTTCAAAGTTTTGAAAACACACACCTACATCGACACCCACACAAAGTATTTAGACAGCGGGAGACACATGCATAGAAGAGCCAAATGTAAATGTATGCGAACCACAAACACATTCAATTCGAAGTTTACATCACGTACGTTGACAACATATAAAAAACTGTTGCTGCCAACATCAACGTGCCAACGTGCTTGCGAAAAGGTGATTGTGTGTGTGAGTGTGCGTCAAATGCGCGCGACAATGAAAGTGTTGGCGCACAAAAGACCTTCAAAACGCCCAACAGTCAGAAACAACCAACCCACCTACTCAAACATACACGCAAATGTAAGCAAGGTGGTAGGTAGCGCGAACGTGTGAACCGAACATGAGTTGAGCAACAAAGTTTGTTGTTAACTGCATGTTGTTGCCAATGTTGCTGCTGTTATTGTTGTTGTTGTTGTTGTTGTTGTTGTTGTTGTTGTTGTTGTTGTTGTTGTTGTTAGTGTTGTTACTTCAATAGCTCGTTCGTCAACTGCTGCTGCTTGCAGACAGCCTTGCATGCAGACCTTTATACATATTCATCCATCTGTCTATACTTGTTAGCTTACTTAGAGGCAACATTTTTCCGGTTATGTGTGTGTGTGTGTGTGTGTGTGTGGGTGTGGGTGCGTGATAGCAACCTTAAATAATGCCAGCTTAAACGAATTAACACTTTTCTTCATTTTTAAGTCTTGACTTCATATAATTATTTGCAGAAATCATGGAAGGAGCAAAATATTTCTTTTTTTTTGTAATTTTTAAGAATTAAAACTATTTTTTGTTTTAAATTTACTTTAATCACGCATCGAAAAAAGTTCATAAAATTTTGTACTTTAACTCAATGTTGCAAAAAATTTGTCGCACCACTAGGCAATCAATTTATATTGGGACAACTTTAAAGTTGTCTACACTTTATATTCCGCATCATCCTGTTTATTAAAGTCGTTGCTAAAAGATACAATTTTTTATTCAAACTTTTTACAAAACAAATCATTTTTTATGCTCCTGCCATTGTGTTTGAGTGTCACATACACACACATGTTGGCTAAATTGTTGCACATATACTTGAAATGTCCTTCGCACGTTATCTTCATTTGCGTCATTTTCCGCACACAATATGCGGAAAATGTTTTCAATGCAAGCAACAACAACAATAACAAAAAAGAAAATACAAAAAAAAAGAGACAAAAGCAGTGAAAAATGTTTAAATATTTCCCATCTTTTATTGTGTGGGTGTGAAAACAAAATGCCCCCAACAATAGTAAAAAAAAATGTAGCTAAAGTAAAAAAAAGGATATGCGAAGCGAAATAAAAAACTAGCTGTTAACTGGCTGTTATGCTGGGTGTATGAGGGTGTGTGTGTGTGTATGTGTGTGCATTACGTTTTTATAGAAATATGAAAACTTTCGACAGGAAGCGCTGCTTCTGATAAGAACATTCACTGTACCGGCAGCAGCGAAGCATAGCATCATTCATCTTCTTGCTAACGCGGCGATTGTATCCTTAAAGAATGCAAACATGTTGGTTGTTGTTGTTGTTCGTTGTTGCTTAGTTTTATTGCCGCTAGTTTTGTGCTCAAAGTGGAATTCTTTCTTTTAGTTTGCTTACTTCTTAGCTACCTGTTTTCTCAACATGTTGCAATGTCCTGGTGGAGATTGTTGGCATTTTTTTTTTATGAAAAAAAATATTTTTATGATTTGCATAGTTATCATCGTTGTTGTTGTTATACTTGTTGTGATTGTTTTTATGACCAACACGATGTGCAACATGATAAAAGTTCATTTTCTTTGTTGCAAGCAGCAAGTGCGTCCAGTTAGTGCCTGAGAAACAACAAATAAAAGGATTGTAAAAGAATTTAATATTTTGAGTAAACTCAAATATACAAAAGGGACTATTTGATGAACCGTTTGCGCGTCATAAGACCCTGATATGAGTAACACTTGTGTTATATCTTGAAGACTTTAACCCTTAAATGCATAGTGTGCCATATATGGCATAACCAAAAAAGCTTTCTTTCTCTTCAAACGGTTATACTTACAGAATTCAGCTGACAGAATTTTCATTCCCAATTCTTTATAGGAATTGAATAGGGTGCTATCTTAAAAAACAATTTCGAATATGACTCGATTGGTTTTTTGAATTGTGAAAATCTGATTTTTATGAGAAATTGAGATACATCCTGAGCAAATCTAAGCAGACGACTGCACAACTCATGTCTTGTAGTTAGATATGAGCTGCTCAGAGCACAAGTGGCGTTATTTTTTTGGGAAATTAAATAAAGTACAGAAAACTGAAGAGGAAAATGCAATCTATTTATGAGTCCGGGTTAAAAACTCTTTACTTACGTAATCTCTGAATGAAATCCAATACTTTGTTATAGTTTTGACAAATAACGTACTTTTCTCAGAGCACAAGTGGCTCTTCAAGACTAAATTTGCTTGAATTGAGAGCAATTTGTTTGATTCAAGTAAAGAATTTTCTGAAAACTAGAATAATTTTCTTGATTCAAGTAAACAATTTTCTTAATACTAGAATGTTTTGCTTGATATAATAAACTTAATTTTCTTATTATATTATATTGAAAATCCTTCATTAAAAATGTAGGATGTAGGATAACAGATCATAAAAAACTACATGTTTTTAAAAACTATAGACGCTTACATGTTTCCAAGTAAAATAACAGATAAGACACTGCGCCTTCGAACCATGCCATAGTTTGTCAATCCGCATCATCTTAAACATATTGTGAATTATAAGCACGCCAATATAAGTTGAAGAGAGAAAAATTTGCTTGATTCAAGTTAACAATTTGCTAAAAACTAAAATAATTCTCAGCGATTGCTTAAATAAAGAAAATATTTTCTTGATTCAAGTCTTGTTCCAGACTCTAGAATCAAATTTTATTCTTGTTTTTAGCAAGTAAATGCTCATTATTTTTGTGCTTGATTTGAGCAAATGAGGCTTAATTTTCAATTTTCTTAGATCAAGCAAAATATTTCCTTAATATAAGAATATTATTTCTCTTCGTGTATAAAAAGCTCAAATTTCAAGTTTCTTCAAGCAATTTTTAGAAATTTCTGCCTTCTCTGTGTTTTGAACTCAATTTTTTTTTTTCTAAATATTACATTACCTTAAAAAAAAAAATCAAAAATATTAATAACAAAAAAAAAAAAACAAAAAAAACAATTTCTTAATTGACAGCATCTAGGCTTACACCAAGGTGTCAGTATTATAATTACTTTGCCATTCATCCAACTCCCGCCACTCATTTGACCAAGTATTTACGTCGGTTGCCTTGAGACTACTCCCACTACCACCACAACCACCCCACCACCACCACCAATGATAGGCATCAATAGACCCAGAGTCACCAAATTTTCCTTGTCATCATCATGGCTCTGACAAGTTTAATTCACCGGCATTTGACTGTTTGTCGATATTTGTGGCTTTCGTTGCCACTTTGCGGAAGAAAATTGACTGCATTTTGTCCGCCGCACTGCTGCTAATCAACTGACGACGCTCCATTACATTCTAAGCTACGTCTGCTGAAGCAAGCAGCAGGCGTCAGTGTGGTGTAATATTAAAGCAGGAGGTGTGGAAACTTTGCAGTCTTCGACAAAGCTGTCGAAAAGTTTGTCTTCATGAATTTTGAATTTTGTTAGAAATTTGTTTGCCGAATTGTTCGTCAATATCCTGAACGCTTGACGGAAATCAATGAAAATTCAGTGAATATCATCATCATTGATTTGTCTGACAATGACAATTTTAAGGATTTGAGTTAATGTGACAGAAGTGTTTAAAATTTATCAACATCTGGATCAATCGATTACTTTGATTAATAATTTGAAAAATTATTGAATTGGAAAAATATTAAAATCGACCTATGTATATATAAAAAAAAAAAAAAAATACAACTGTTGAAATAAAAATTCCTTTAAATAAAAATACTTTAAGATTGAAGTAAAATCTTTCCAAATAATAATTTTAGTAAAGATGCTAAAGTTGGAACATAGGCAAAGTGAAAATGATTAATATAATGAAATTGAGAAATTTGATCTATTGTTATGTATGTGGTAAAAGAAGATAGTTGAGTTGAAGAAGATAGTTAAAGATATTAAAGATAAAGAGAATTAATTATTATTTGAATAAAATTTTTACCTCGCAAAGTGCAAAGTTTTTACCTCGAAATGCAAATTTGTAAACGTAGTTCAATTCCTCATTACCTGGCATACCTAAACCTATCTTTAGCGCGTCATTTTTATACCCCCACGATTAAAAAAAACCCTTTTACTGGGGTATATTAATTTTCTTCTAAAACTCTTGTTTATTGTATGGGCCTACCTTGTAATTGTATCATGCTTTTAGCAAGAGAATGTGTCGCAGTTCAATATAGCCAGACGGAATAGTTATTTACTATGATCAAAAGAAAATTGCACAAATATACAAACAAGCACAGCACATGTACCTCACGGCGTATACATTAGGCCGTGAGGTACATATGTTGTGACTCAAAAAAATATTTCAAAATTTCACAGAAATATAAAAAAAAACATATTTTCTGATATTTTGTTCGGATTTTCTGATACCAAAATACACTAGATCTGTAAAAAAAAATGGCCCGGAAGACCCGATATTTTTTTTGTATGGTGGCAGTTAAGGCATGTTCCTACTTTGCGCGCTCGGTATTCGAGTGAAAATTTAAAATTTTTTTACAGGAAAACGATAAGAGATAATGGAAAAATTTTTTTGGAGTGAATTAATACACTCAAAAAAATTTTTTTACATATTTTATGTATGAAACTTTAAAGTGAAGTTTTTTACATTTTTATACGTGGTTACCATCGCTACATAAAATTACCACGTCCGATTATCTCCAAATTTTTACCGCATAATCTCCACATATGTAGTTTCCATTTGAACTAAAATATTGCAAACACTTTTATTTTTTCTATATTTTCTTGGACGAAATGCAGAAAAAGCTTAAGTTTTTTACGATTTTTTTAAAATCTTTATAATTTTTTTATTTTTTTGCCAAACTTAAAAATTTTAGTTCACACAATATCCATACTCATAATATTGATGAAATATTTTTATTTTTTATTATTATTTTTCTAGGTCATGCCAAACTTTAGTTATAATGGTATGGATCAGCTCTTTCCAATATCGATACGTCAACTTCAAATCAAAGTTTCATGCATGATACAATTATACAAGGTAGGAGTGACAGTTCTTTCGTCTTACGCCAACTGTCAAAAATAGTATAAATTAGAGAACGAAAAAAGAAGAAAAGAAAATAGAAAACAAAATATACAGGCAAATGACAGTCGCTGCAAGGTACTAGTGAGAAAAAAGCAAGTTGTCACTCCTACCTTATATAATTGTATCATGGTTTCATGCATAACAAATGTTTAATATGAATAAAAAAAATTTTTTGACGTGACGAAGTTACGTTGTACTGCTCTAGTTTCCAAAAAAGTTGGAAAATGAATTTTTTAAAAATTCATCTGCGTTGCATTGAATTGTTACTCGCTGAGTATAAGATCTATGATTAAAAAAAATGGTATGACCGTAAAGGTTAATTCTTTGACTTCATTATAAAAACAAAACAAAAATTCAAAACATCATCGGGTCGCAGGGGGATCTGTTTAAGCAACACAACTGAAAATTTGTTACATGGAATTATTACTCGCTCAGTATTAGTAAAAAAAAAAAAAAAATAAATAACTGGCCATTTCAGCCCTTGAAAGGACTTTGACCTAGCTTCTTATGATCAATTGTGTTGTGCGTGTTATTAAGTTTGTACACAATTGACCGAGAACCGGACCTACATGCTTAACGCCGACTCCGAACGGCGATGAACGGAAAGTTCTCGTTCTCAAGAAGCTTTACATGGCATTTTGATTACTCTCTGAGGTTTGCCATTGTCTGCAGAGAGGTGGCGGCCGTACAGAAAAATTATTTTAATTCAAATAATTTTCTGTCGCTGCTGGGATTCGAACCTGGGTTTCCAAAGTTCTTTGACATAGCGGCCACGCACTTTAACCAACTACGCCACGGACGACGCTCAGTATTAGTGCTAGGATTAAAACGACGATACGCCAATAAAGGCCTACTGTAAGCCCTCACAACAAAATTAGACAAAAAATTTCTGTCGCCATGGGGTCGCTGAGAGAGCCGCTCAAAGATCGATAACGCATCATTCATGCAGCGGCGTTGCATTGAATTTTTACTCAATGAGTATATAAAGTACGATAAAAGTTTAAAAAGGAAAATGAAGGTTTTACAAATGGCTTTACGACAAAAATAAAAAAAAAATTCCAGCGTCGTCAGGTCGTGAATATAGCAGCTTATGTAACAGAAATGTTATATCGTTGCATTGAATTATTACTCACTCAGGAGGAGTGATACGGTAAATTTTGTTTTACGACAGCATGGATGTGTTATTAGCCTTCACAACTAAATTAAAAAAAAAATTCTTGTTGTCATGATTTCAGGGATGCAATCACATAATGCAGTAAAAATGCTACAGCCATGAAAAAACGTTGCATGGATTTTTAACTCTGTGACTACTGGTGCAACGGTAAATTTTAAGGAACGAAAACGAAGGTGAGGTCTTCGGCCATATGACAAAAATAAAAAAACAATTGACGGCGTGTCAAAGACCCTAAGGGAATTGAAATTAGAGCACAACCAATGGGGAAGCAAAAAAAAAAAGCTAAAAGAAAAGGACCAACTCCAAATCCAACAACAACTCCAACTCCAACACCAACACCAACACCAACACCAACACCAACACCAACACCAACACCAACACCAACACCAACACCAACACCAACACCAACACCAACACCAACACCAACACCAACACCAACACCAACACCAACACCAACACCAACACCAACACCAACACCAACACCAACACCAACACCAACACCAACACCAACACCAACACCAACACCAACACCAACACCAACATCAACACCAACACCAACACCAATACCAACACCGACACCAACACCGACACCAACACCAACATCAACACCAACACCAACACCAACACCAACACCAACACCAACACCAACACCAACACCAACACCAACACCAACACCAACACCAACACCAACACCAACACCAACACCAACATCAACATCAACATCAACATCAACATCAACATCAACATCAACAACATCAACATCAACATCAATATCAACATCAACATCAACATCAACATCAACATCAACACAAACATCAACATCAACATTAACAACAACAAGAAACTTCGTCACGTCAAAACCTTCGGGTGTGTCCACGGCACAGCCAACTCTTTTTTTGAAATAATTTTGTAGTGTATTTATGCACCCCCAAAAAATTTTTCCATTATCTCTAACCGCTTGCCTGTAAAAAAATTTTAAATTTTCACCCGAATATCGAACGCGACAAGTAGCAACATGCTTTTAGTTAAATAATTATTAATTTTACAATAACAAATTCCCTGATTTTTTTAAACAAAAATCAGCATTTTGGCTTCCACGTACTACTAAAAGTTTAAAAATAAAAAAAAAACAAAAATTCTTCCCGGACTACCTCGAAAAACATTCTTTTTAACAACTGCATTTATTTTTACATCTATGTGCAGTATAACTATTTATCTTAGATTGAAAACATCAGAAATTTCTATTTTCTATTTTTATTATAAAACATATGATCTTTTTTCTCTCCTTCACCTAATAACATGAAAATTTTTTTTCCTTATCTATTTTCACAAATTTTCAATTATATTAGAAAACTTACTCGAGTAGTTTCCCAGAGATCTCGGGTTTGAATATCGGCCAGGCCACAGTCCTACGCTTTAACCTTTATGTATTTTCTATCATCATTTCTAACCAACTGAAATTGAAAAATCATCAATATTTACGACTTGAAGTTGATGAAAGAGAAGTTTTTGAATGAGATTGACGTAGAATCTGAATTGTTTGAGACAATTCAAAGACATCGCACTTGTCTCAGAATAAAATTCACATGTTTCTGCTTTCGCCACGCTTAGAACATCCTACACATGTTTTCCGTTAGTTGCCCTCTCTTTTCCACCAATCTTTCTCCCCTTGTTAAGCCAAGACAGTTTTGACTGAATAGGTATTACATCTGAAATCCTAGGTTAAAATTAAAAAAAGAAAAACAATAATTTCGATATTTTTCTTATAACCAAAAAAACAATCCCTACTCGTTTTAAACCAACAACCTATAAAAATCACCCGCATAATCGTAAAATCATTTTCAATGATTAACTAAAGCATTTCTATTGCACACCAGCGAAACTCAGCCTCACATTACTTAAAACTCCTAATTTGCGAATGTAGTTAATCTACCACTGAAACAGCTCGAAATCTTGAAGCGAATAACAAAAACATCAGTTATTCTGACAAACATACCCAAGTCAAAGCTTCAAGAAAGGCACCCACAACAAACCAAAGAAGCATCCAACCAAAAACAAAACAAAAAATTAAACGAAAAAAAATGTGTCATACCATTTGTCAAAGCAGCCACGAATACTCCTCCTTCGGGAGAGTACTGCGCAGGTCCTTGACATATGTTAAAATCTAATTTTTGCTGCCCTATAACGCAGCGGCAAGTATAAAAATATGTTCCACCATGTGCAGAGCTCTTCACACGTGGTGGAAGCTATTCAAGGTAAATGAATTTCTTGCAACTCGAATTCGAAGTGGGCGCTTCTGTTCGGCTCGAGATTTTGGTCCAAAGGATGCTGATAAATCTTCTGGCCGAATGTGGCCGAAGTTAAGTTCGAAATTGTTGTGATTTGCAATCGTGTGGGTTGATGCTGGTTGAAATTCATATTTGGCTCAGTTTATTAACGTCGCTGGTGACATTTAGACGTAAAAGACGTGACGCGCTCTAAGCCAACGAGGATTTTTCACTGTATAATTCTAATATTGGTGTTAATGTGATTTTTGAAAAAACAAAAAAAAAAAAAAAAAAAAAAAAATAAAATAAAAAAAAATAATTTTCAATCAAAGAAATGAATCTGAAATATAAATATGTGAATAATTAATTGTTATGGCAGTCTCATTACAAACCTGTAATGATATTGATACAACAAAATAAAATAAATTTTAAACTTAAATGACCCAATAGTGTGTAAATAATATCTAGAAGCAATGAAGCTTATTTCAAAACTGAATCTGTACAGATTTTTCTTGGGTCTCATCAGTAACAATGAAAAAATGTTGATCGTGCTGCTTTTGATCTTTGCAACTGTCAAAGGTAAAAAACGTCAAAGAGCAAAATGTGACTTCATTTCTCAAATATTATCGAAAATGACAGAGAACTGTTATAGTCTTGAAATAAAAAAAAAAATATTTGAATTTGATTGATTGAACATTTTGAACTATTTTTAGCTCAGATTTATAGGAGCTAACAAGGTTTTTGGGTGGACTTACCCAGGAAATATCATAATTCTTAAATAATTCTCGGCATTTATCCATTTTATTTTCTCAAATCAAGTTTCTATAGCTTACAATGACGTAAAATTAAAGTATTTTGTTTTAAACTAAAGAAACTTTTTTATTTTAGAAAATGAAATGGCACCTTATCTAATATATTATTTATACATTACTCCATAAAAAAAATTCGCATTATTATATTTTGTTTGCAGATTTTCTCAACAACACTAAAGAACCTTTTGTATTCTGATTAAAATCACGAAGTTAAATTTTTGTACAGAGTATTTTTTACGTAATAATATAACTCGTTATTATTAAATGAAATGTTAAAGGAAATATTGAGCTTCAGTCGAAAAAAAATAGATATATATATTAAGGCGCCTTACAAAAAAAGTTAAAATAAACTTTGGTTTATGTTATGATGATTCCCCAAATATTTTGGCTTTAACGATAGCCGTCAGCTAGCTAGAATGGTTCGAAAAAACCTCTAAAATTCGCGTAACGTATGAATAATTTTTTTGCCATGATATTTTTAGTAAAAAAAAATTGTCACAAACAGTGTAAATCAAAGAATTACACGGTTCTGCCATTCCCAAAAATAATTTGGGAAATTTCCTCTGACATAAAAGATATTTACTATCTTGCAGTGATTTTTTCCAATTTTGTTTCCAATTTTTATTAAAATATGTATAACTCCTCCATATTTTGTCCGATTTTCAATTCTGAGGTATCATTGGAAAAGTGCTGACTGCTGTTCTTCATGTCACTAATTTACCCTTATAGGCCCTTTTTATGCTGTCGGTTGTTCAATATAATCTTTCTCAACTTTAATACACTTATTCCAATGATCCTCCAATAATTTAATACCATCTCTGTAATGATTTTCCAGAAACTCTGCAAAACACTTTTCCATGGCTGCAATAGTTTCTTCATTCAACGAAAAATACTTTCCACGAAGGAATTGTTTCAAGTTTCTAAAGAGGTAGTAGTCGCTGGGAGCCAAATCTGGTGAATACGGTTCAAACAATTTGAACCTTAATACATTCAATTAAGTCATCGTCAAAACACTTTTTTTTGTTGCAATCCCTGACATCCTGGGATGGTAAAATCGGTAAAAAAAAAACTGATGCTGTAATTTTTTTTACCGATATTTCTGACTTTTGGAGCTGAAGAATTATCTTCAGGAGTCATCTATAAACGTTCTTGTTTAAATTAAGGATCACTGTGGTGGATCCAAGTCTCATCCATAGTTATAAAAAGATGAACAAAATCTGTTTTATTCTGCTTTATACACTCCAAATTACGCTGAGAAATTTGTTTTTGATTCAGTTTTTGTTGAATTGTTAATGAATGCGGCATTAATTTTCCGAAGACCCAGCTAACATTAAGGTTTGAGAATGATTTGAGAATGATTTGATACCAAATGTATTTCTCAAATGTCAAACGTTTAATATCGATTCGAGATTGATTTGAGTATGATAGCATTGTCAGCAAAAAGGGGACTATGTTCTCAAATTGAGAATTTGGTTTGTTCTCAAATTGATATCAAACGTTGATCTCAAACCTGCTTCAAATGTGATTTTCAATCTGTTCAGAAAAACATTTATTCTCATATCAACCTTAAATCGAACTCAAATATTAATTCAAACATTAATTCTCGATTTGAAAATGATTTCAGAATCACATTTGGAATCAAATTTGAGAAAGAAAAAAATTCTCAAACCTTTGACTTGTGTTTTTCATATAATATATGTAGTTCCCATTCATCTGGACCTTCACAAACAATATCATACACTTGCTCAATGATTTGTGTGTTGTTGCACTTTTTGGACGTCCACTAAGTGGTTCATTTTCAATGCTTCTACAAGCACGTTTAAACTCTAAAACCCATCAGCCGTAATTTTCAGCTATCATCATGAAATCCGATATTTAAGCTTGTACCTAAAAAATAAATATCAAGTTCGAAAATCAGCCAAATCGAATGAAAACCACACCTACCTCCCATACAAAGTGACTTTATCAAAACGGTAAAATTTCTTAAAACCACAAAAAGTAATATATAGACTTGAAATTTTGCAAATAAGCTTTAATATAGACTCCGAGTATATATTTCAACGAAATCGAGTGAAAACCACGCCTACCTTCCATGCAAAGTGATTTCATCAAAAGCCAAAAGCGAATATTTACTGTTAGAACTATGACGAAAATGATTTTACAAAACAAATATTTTATTGACTGCTTAAGACTTTGAATATACTTTGGTTCGGCCATGGGAGTATTTTATCTTCGGCCCAGTCGAAAATCATTTCTTACTATTTTTTTTTTTAAAAAAAAAATTGAGGATCACAACAAGAAAACCAGTTGTCAAGAACACCGCCGACAAAACTCATTTGAAAATGTTGCCATGGCTTAATCAAATAAGATAAATATTTCACTTTATTGGGTCTTAATTCCACTTTATTAATGTCTAAGTTCAATTTCAATTAAACTAGTTTTAAAAGAAACTAGTCAGGAACTATCTAGCTTTTACGAAGTTTCAATATTCCATCAGGCCCTATACACCCAGAGTTATGTTTAAGCATATTCCAAGTAATGAGGATTTTATTATTTTGAAGACGCCGGTTTCCATGAAACTCGCTTCAGTTTGTTACAAGATTTCTTAAATCCACTTTCGGCTGTAAAGAAATTTCAAGTATTCAACGACACAGTTGAAAAAGGCGTGAAGATAGTGTAAGACTTAAACGAGGGTCTTGTGTAATTTGTAGGGGGACTCCTAGAAGTATGTCAGATAGAGGGTAGATGTGATAAGAAAAAATGTTGGACAATTAAAAATAATTTTAGCTAGAATTACATTTAATTATACATTTCACCCATCTAGAGGTCATCTAGGGACAGTTATAGCGATTTTTCAAAAAATTTATATTTTGTTATGGTGAGGAGGGTGGGACTCAGAAGAGTGCGAGTTGGTGGTAGCTATGTCCCAAAAATATGTTGGGGGTCAAAAAATAATATTATCCGGTGATACACTTAATACCTCTTCGGGTCACCCGGGGTAGCGGATGATAAATGATTTTCTTAGAATATTCTTCAAATTACCCAACTTTGATGCCGATGCAGCGAGGTCTACCCACTACCGATCGGGACCAAATATTGGCTGAACCATTTTTTTGCATCGCCTAACACAAATGGTTATATTAAACTATCAATACAGCCATAATTATTTTCTTTTCTTCTTTTTATTTATTTATCTTCTTTTTTTTTGTTTCATACGATACTTAAGCCAGACTAATTGTTTGTTTTTAATTTTGATATTAATTTGTTAATAAATCATTATAAAATAAATAGGGGTGTTCACTATGATGCGTATTTGGTCTTGTATTGATAATTTGCGATAAATTTTATGTTTGTAGTAAATTTATGACAATAACAATAAAATATACTTTAAATTTTAAATACAAAATATCATTAAACATGAAAAAATCTTATTGTATTTATAGTAAATTTTTTTGTAATTGAAAAAAAACAACAACATATTTTCTGAATAAATATTTTTTCTAACAAGAAAGTTATTCTGAGAGTTTTTCATGAAAATAAATAAACAAATATCAAAACTACAACAATTTGTTACGAATATGAGCAGAGTTCAGAATATATGCAGTATAATTTTGAAAAATACATTGTACTACATTGTGAATACCCACAAATATTCCAACAAATAACACTAAATTATTAATAAAATTATTAATAAAAATAAATATAATAACATAAGTACATTAATAAAAATATTAAAATCACAACAATTTGTTACGAATATGAACAGAGTTCAGAATATATGTTGTTAATATTTGAAAAATTACACCACAAATACACCACATTGTGAATACCCCTTAGATATTCTCACAAATAACACCAAATAAGCAATTTGTTTTTATCTCCTAAGCTCGAGATAAGCCAGGCGCATATGGTAATAAAGTATTATGGGAACGCAATATAAATTAGCATTTTAATCTCGCCTCACGTGAGTAGGAGTCAAAAAGTCATATGAATCAACGTATTTGTATCAGGTGATAAGTGACTTATAAGTATCGGTCTGAGAAAACAAACAAATTCAAATAAACAAAACAAAAAAATAAAATTATAGAAAATATTGACGAAACTCATGATGTTTGGGATGAAACACGATGAATATGGGTAGAAAAAAAAAATAATTTATGAATGAAAAGTCGATTCAATAATGAATCAGGATTAAAACAAGAACACTTTTGAACACGATTACGTATCGTAACGTAATTGACAATTAGTTAAAAAGCATTAATTAAACTATGTAAAAAAACTATTTCCTATAATTACATTGAATGATCTTAGAAAGTGACAATATTGAAATTCAACTTTAAAGCTATTAAAAAAACCCACAATTTTTGTTGAAAATTTAAGAAACAGCTACGAAAATGTAGGTTACGAAAGAAGAGCAAATACGTAAGAGTTTTTTGAACGAACTTAAAAAGAATACTTTACTTAACACATTCGAACGAGGAAAACCCGAAAAATTAATAAAAAAACCGGACCTCAAATTAGCCGAAATCTTAATTTACCTACTGTTCAAATTTACTTATAATATTTGTTATGAAATTGATATATATAAGGTATTTTTTAATTCACTGTAAGATTTCTTTTCAAAATAAAATAAATAAAAATAACCCAAATGACCAACTTTTTGGCTTTATTTTAAAGTTTTCGACATGAAATTAGCGGACTGAAAAAAAGCAGAGAAAAATTCATGTTTTTCTGTATTCTTTTTTTAATTTAGTTTTGTTATATTTTTATAAAGGTAACAAAAAGTTTTGTTATATCTTTATAATGGTTCTATGTATGATCTTGCTATTAGAATAGGGACCCTAAAATACTGACCAAACCAATACTGACCTAGCCAAATACTGATCAAAACAAGTCAAACAACCCATGATACATGGTGGTGGGTCTATCAAGGTTTGGAGTCTTATAACTATGAATGGTGTTGGATCGTTAGTTAAAATAAAAGGGACTATGAAAAAAAGAAGCAATATATCTCGATTCTACAAAATAATTTTTCAATTTCAATTTTTTCTGGAAAACTATGCAAACGATTTTTCTTAACAACAGGTATCATTCAACAGGAAATGAATGTAGTTCCCAGAAAGTACTTAATTTTCAAGGGTAGATTCATCCCTTTGCCTACCAGACCACCCCAAAGTCGAAAAATCTTTACTTTTTCTCCCCCTTCTTCTTGCTGCAATATTTTGGGGGTAGGAGGAGCTATAGGTAACAAATTTTTGGGAAAGTTGCGGGCAACCTTTCACTTTTTAACAAAAAATAGCAAAAAAAAGATAGTCCACTCGGGCTATCCACGCGACCACCAAATCTGACGGGACCTATATGTCCCAATGGTCGTCAACGGTAAAAATCTAAGACATATTTCATTTTGTTGTTAAGTTAATTTATTTGAAATAAAAATAAATTTGTTTACATTTTTGATTAATGCATTGAATTTTCATTTTCTTATGATGAAATTTGAAGTTATTTCGATCATTGGCGAAGCAAAATTGTTTTTTGCAAAAGGGAAAAATAGTAATTATTCGATGGCCTTTGTGTTGTTTTGAGCAGAAAATACATCGTTATGTCCCGTTTCACTTTTGCAAAATTATCGGACAGAGAAGTGATATCCGCAAGTTTAAATCTTTTAAGTACCTGTCTTACAACAACACAACAGCGGTTGGTGACCTTTTTTTTTTGTGTGGGAAAAAAAATTGAAAAAAGCGCTAAAAGCCGTTTCAGCCTCCCCCTTGATCTATAAAACTGTTAGCTCAGTCCTTCCCCCCTCTGGTGAATCCTAGATCCGCCACTGATTGTGCACACTCAAATCAAAGCGATCGCAGAAAAGACGCAAGTAGAATTTGGTCTTTGATTTGCGATCGTGTTCGTAGTAATACTGAAAAAAAAACACAAAATCAAAAGTGTAATTTTCTTTCTAATGGTGGTACTTTGGCCACTCTACGACTATTGGTCCAGAAGATATTTCCAAAATAGGTCAAAAATTTGTTAAAAAATCCCAACAATTTTTTTGTTACGGAGTTTTGTTTTGCATCAAATGAAAGATCCGATTTTTTGGAAAATTTAACCTATTTTGTGATATTTTGAATAGTCGCAAAAAGGTCAAAGTACCACAATTGGAAAGGTTATTTTTCAATCTTTCAGCAAATATAGAAGGCCAGGTATTATGATAGAATTTTTGGGGTTTTTTAACAATCTTTTTAAATATTTTGGAAATATCTCCTAAACCAATAGTTATATAGAGGTCAAAGTACCATCATTGCAAAGGTTATTTTTTTAAACTTTCATTTGCAAACCTTTAAAACAGATTAAAAACAACGAGTTCTCATAAAGTAAATGAAAATTCAACCTCAAAATTTTCGTTCGCATACTGTCAACGAGAGAAAATAGTGGCATACATTTTTACCGTTGACGATCATTGGGACATATAGGTCCCATGATTTTTCACACTTTTGCAGCTAAAAAAAATTGTTTTTTGCGACACTTTTGTTTAGTAATTTGGAGTCGCTTAACACGAATCCGTTGTCGAATTAACGAATTTTCCAGCGGTTCAGGAGCGGTCTTCAAAGGGCTAACAGATTTTATTAAAATTTTGTTTTTTTTTATGCAACATTTAATTGTGATTGTGTGTGTTTTTTCATGTTTTTTTAAGAACCGTATCAAAACAAAACACAATAAACTTTGATTATTTATTTTAAGAAAGACTCGAAATATCAGAATTTTTGCGAGATTGAAGCGAGACGTTCCAAATTATGCTTTCCACTGTAGATAGTTCCATGATTTATATTTTCTAAAATTCTTTATTTAATTGTTCACATTTCGAATAACTGTTTTTCTTAAGATGCCTGTTTCATTACTTAAATATTGCTTTAATTAATTGCTTTTAAATTTTATTAAAAACATTTTTCTCCCAACAATTAACTCAAAGATCAAAATTAACTCATTTATACAAAAAAAAAAAAAAAAAAAAATTATAATAATATTGAAAATAATGAAAATAATGCATTCACTGCACATAAGCCGATAAATTAAAACACTGCACATCAGTGATAAAATAATTAATATCAATTGCATTGGTGAAGTGCACCGATTCTTATCGAACGAATTAATTCACTATGCAATGTGAATAAAAATATGTTTCCACTTTTTTTTTTTGCGAATTTTGGTTTTTGTTCTTCTTCATAAAGATAGAAATGAAATTGCAGAAAAAAAACAACAATTTTCAAATAATAAAATTTTTGTGTAATTATTTAAACTACAACAACGATAACAACAACAACAACTGCAACAACAACTTATTGTCTGCCAACGCCATATGCAAATATTTATTTGTACAATTTATATGTAAATATTTTTCATATTGAACACCTACAAACACACAAACAAACAAACGCACCTACATGCAAACATAAAGTGCATTATTATTGGGTGTTGCTTGTACCATTGTTATTGTTTTTGTTTTTGTTGTTTTTTTCTCCCCGCATTCTTGTTATCGTCTGTCCATAAACAATTTTAACCGCATTAATATCGAAAAGTTATGTCATTGAAAAAATAATCGACTATAATTTTTGCTTAATTATACATTTTTAATTGTTTTGTGATTTTTATGTTATTTTCAGTGCGATTAAAAATATACAATCAATAAAGTGAAGTTCTCATTGTTTTCAAAAGTTTTAAAGCTGCTTTTTATATTTGTGCAAAGTGCCGAGATGTAATTCACAGCGTTGCTGAAAGGTGTTCAATACATCCGACAGGTAGCACTATTATATATGTATACAAAGAAGTTATTAGTAAAATATATTTTTTAACATCAGACATGGGCAAATCCAGCGTGTCGGACGTTTCATTCGGACGCTTCTTTTATAAAATTTTTATATAGTCCAGAGATATATTTGAGATAAGTGTATATTATCGAAAAGCTACACTAAGGGAAAAAAATATTAAATTTATCCAAAAACTTTTTTAATTTATCCAAAAAGCGAGTCATTTTTGCACCAATAACGCATTTGAATAAATCGAATACGTAAATATTTAAAATTTATTTGAATACTTTTTTAATTAAATTAAATATTTAAATATTTAAACAGAATTAATAAAAAAATATATTAAAATTATGCACGAATTTTTTAAAATATCTTTCAAACATTACTATTTGAAAATAAACTATCGCATTTAAAGAAAATTTAAATAAAAATATTGAATTTAAAAAAAAACATATTTAAATTGAATATGTTATTAATAGTTTTATAGCATTATTTTCTTCATATTGCGTCCATCAAATGTCATTTGCCTGTATTATTTATTCTGTTTCACAATTCTATATTTCACTGTTATACTATTTTTGACAGTTGGTAAAATATTAGGGCACCAAAAGTCAAAAATAGCATTAACTAGAAGAAGAAAAAGTAAAGAAAATTATAAGCAAAATATGTAGGTAAATGACAACCGGTACAAGATATTTGTGAGTTAATATTAAGTTGTCACTCCACCCTACATCATTTAATTTCATTGCCAAACATGCATACTATATTACTCTGGCAACAATAACTAAATGAGAACTATAAGAACTGCAAATGCAAGAAATAAACTGCAGGAACAGAGTGCGATGCTGTTGCTGCTTGTCGGAGTATGTGTGTACGTGTGCGATGCTGTTGCTGCTTGCTTGTTGGAATATGTGTGTACGTGTGTGGTATAAATAAAATTCAAATACGGGAAAAAAACGAGTTGTAAGGAAAATATTTGATTTATCCACGTAAATATTTAAATAAAATTGATACTCAGGCGTGGATAATGTTAATATGCATTATTTCCCTTAGTGTACCTATTGCTATAATAATAAAAACATAAAATCAATTTTATTCAACTTAAATTTAGAACAACATTTTTATTTTAAACTAGCTTTTCCCGGCGCGCGTTGCTGCACCCAGCAATTATATCGCAACATAATAATTATATTCGAAACTTTTCTTAGACCCATAGTTTAACACCACTGTCATTTTCCACTGCCCGTTACAGTTTCCCAGTTACAGTTACAGTTTAAATAGTAACTCCATTTTGAGTTTGTATGTAAATACTGCTACTTTTACTTTCAAAGCTATTCGATAATACAAATTTTAATTGTATGGGCGGAGCCACACCTTACACCTTATATAATGCCCGTCCCAGTTTTCTAGTAGATGGACATTATCCAGTTTTAGTACAGTTGCCGACAGTGAGCATACAAACTAAATTACCAAAATGTAGCCAAATCGACGAAAACCATAGGAAATATAGCATTTTTTATTGATTTGTGGGCTGTAAAAGTGGTGTGACAGAAATTAAAACCATCTTGTGCTTGAAAAAAATGTACTCCCAAAATTTCAGTTTTATCGACTCAGCAATTTTGAAGTTTCCAGCCAACACACAGACATCATTTTGCTTTTTGTATATATATTTTGAATAAAGATTATTGGTTATAACTTTTGATTGGTAAGAGATACTGAGATAATTTTTTTTAATAAATTATTATTTTAGCTTGCAAATTTATTCAAAAATATAAAACCACAATATTGGAAAAAAAAATTTTCTTCAAAAAAATCAAGGGGTAGCCTTGTTTTTTGAATCACAAAAATGGTTTTTAATTTTTGCGTAAAATTGAAACAACTTTTATTTACAAATGTTATAACTTTTAAATAGAGTTAAAAATTTGAGAATTTGAGTTTAAATTATTTTTACAACAAAAATAATTTTTGAGTCTGTTTTTGAGAAAAATCCAATATTTCAGACCTTTTTTGAAAAAAATATTTAAAATATATATACTCAACTAACGGTATTTTTGCAATAAGGTTTTAATAGTACTTTGATGAAGCTTTAAGACAAAAAAATAATTTAACAAAATGTATACAAAAGCAGCGGAGATATTTGACTCGAAAGTCGCAAAATTAAATTTCTGATTGTTTTGTTATCATTTTTGAGCAACGATGTTGCATTAAATATATCGTTGTAGTAAAATTTTTCATAGTTTTCAAGATATGTTCATGTTTTTGATGTCAAAATAACGGAAATTTCTTTAGTTTTACTAAATTTAAAAAATATTTTATATTTTGTAAACATTTGTGTATGTAACCTAAGAAAACAACTAAAAATAGGCGATTTTGTAAAAAATTTGTACTACAGCACCATCTGGTGTCCAAGGTGGTTCAAAGAAGATAAAGCTAAAAAACTCATCGTACCTGAAAACTACTATATACCAATTTTTATTCTAATCGCATGAGCAGTTTGGGAGTTTTAGGTGGTTTTGTAAAAAATTTGTACTATAGCGCCCTCTGGTGTTTAATATAGGTCAAAAACGATAGCAGCACAACACTCAACGTATATGAAACCCACTGTATACCACTTTTCATTCTAATCGCATTAGCAGTTTATGAGTTTTAGGCAGTTTTGTAAAAAATTTGTACTACAGCGCCCTCTGGTGTTCAAGGTGGATCGAAATTGATAGCCCACAAACACGCACCGTACCAAAAAACTTCTATACACAAATTTTCAGGCTAATCGGATGAGTAGTTTAGGAGTCTATTGCGGCCTTACAAACATAAACTCCTTTTTTATATATATAGATATGCGTTCGGACGTTACACGAAACGGAAGTCAGTTTGGGCTCAAGTTTATACTGTGCTTAAATCTGCGAATTTATCAGCCATACAAAATAAGTTCGAAGATAATATTTTTTATAAATTTAACAAGCTTTCAGAAAAGCCACACGTCGTCTTTATAAAGGGCGTAGTGAGGTCACAGTAAATTATTTTATTTGTTCGGACGTTTCGTGTCGGGCGTTTCAGATTTTTCCACTCAAAAGGTACGATTGCTTTTTGCGTCAAATTTAAGTGTAAATACATGATTTACTTAACATAGCATATTTTAAAAGCATATTTTTTTGTACTTAGAAGCTGTAGTTTTAGATGCTTGTAAAGTTGATAAAGGTAAAGTTGTTTTCTTTTAAATATTTTAAATGGTTTAAATTTTAAGGTTAAACATTTAGGGTTTGGAATAGTTGGAAATGATTTTGCTGAGATCGCTTTACATATGAATGCAATTTAAAAGGCGGCATCTGTGATTTGATTTAAAAAATGAAATCATTTATTGACTCCTCTGAATAGCTCAAAATCATGCGATTATTAACAAAGCGCCAGGTCTTTCACTTGACTTCTTCATCAAGTTTACTGATGTTACTTATAACATAGGTACTAAATTAAAAATTATATCGGTCTCACAGCTGTCACATTTATTTTTCATGCACATTTCATTTGAAACATTTTGCTTACAAGTATATGGCTGAAAGTCTTGCTAATTCTTTTTTTGTCTCTCAAAAAGACTTTAACCTCTTAGGGGTTACGTGCTGCTTGCACTTTTACTTTCTGCCTGTAAATTCGCTTCCTTCCATAGAAAATCTCGAAATTCTTCGTTATTTTCTTTTTGTTCCCCCATACTTTGGACCACGCTGCTGACAAATTTGACATCTGTATATCTATAGCACTAATATAATCTAATTATATTATGAATAAATAAGCTGCTATTAAGACTTGTCGTTCGGACGTTTCAATAAAAAATTAGCTTTTAGGACTAAACGCCTATATTTTTTTAAATATTTTTTTTTTCTATTTTGAAGAACTGGTTCAACTTTCTTAAAAAATATACTTTATTCACAAGCTCCTCACTTTTTGCAGTTCTGTGGCAAATTAAATTGATGTTTCCGTGTCGGACGTTTCACATAGCGGACACTTGACAAAAAACAGGATTAACGGTTATATATTAGTGCTTACATTGATCTCATTGCAGAAGATCAAAATAAAATATAGCAATATATAAATAAAAAAAAAATGGAGCGAAAGCTTGATTTTAAAAACTTAACTGTTATCATAGAAACAAGTAAAAAAGGCGAAAATAAACTTTTCGCATGAGTGATGCAGAGAGACTAAAAATTTTGACATTTTTGTAAAAAATAATTGCATTTAAGTGTTGAATTGACCAGAAAAGTGATGGAGCTTAGTTTATACAATAAAATTTTTACTAAAATTCAAACTTATATATTTTGGTCCTGGTTGACCTTTTTCTGGATTTGCCCACTTATGAAAAGATGAAAATTATAGTAAAGACATACACATAGTGTAGCACATTTCATTTCAGCAGTTGTTATCGTCTCCAAATTAGTAATAAATTTGATTGGTTTTTTTTAATAGTGTTATTGGTACACTTGTACTCTTTTTTACATTTCTGTCTGCTAGTTTTTTTGTTTTTGGAAGAATAACTTCAAACTGGTTTGGGAGAAAGAGTACAAGTAACAAGTAACCAATAACATTATAAAAAAATAATCAAATTCATTACTATTTGAAGGCGATAACTGCTGCTGAAATGAAATGTGCTACACAATGTTACAGTTTTGCTCTTCAGTGTATATGTTAACAAACAACTAAGAAAAAAATTTAAAACAAATATCATAGCAGGAAAAAAAGCACTCCGAAAGGCCTTTTGGAGTGCTTGCAAGTCAGCTGAAAGCGCTGACTCTACATATGACACACCATTGTAATTTTAACATTACATGTCATTGGAAAAAGCACTTCAATCACCGTTGCCAGATTGGGCGATTTATCGCCAATTGGGCGCTTTTTTTCTTGTTTTTGCACTTACATTTTTAGGAAATCGCCTGGCGATTTTTTGGGCGATTTTTGTGAAAATAACGCTTTTTCATAAACTCATCTAATGTGCTTAGAATTTCAATTAAAGAAAATAACAATTATTTTAAAAGTGCTTTGAACACTCTGTTAACAATGTGACTGAACACAGCTCACAAGCCTTATCGATAATTTATTTATATCGAAATCACATCGGTATCTTTTTGAATAAAATTTAACTGACAGCAACTCACCAATTAGAATTTGCAAATTCTTGTTGCTAGTTTTGAGCACATACATACATAGTTCTTTGTAGTAATTTTGTATACATATAAATGAGCAAGTGGGGAAAATACAATAACAATTTGTGCAGCATTCCAGCGTATGAAGGTAATTTAATTTGTCAATAGATTCTAGTTTTTTTAATAATATTCGAACAAATAAAGATTGGAAAAGATTGAAAACACAAGGGAATGCTTCGAAATTGGACTTCAAGTAATCCAAGATATCAAAATTTTGTTCGTTTATAAACCTATCAGTGTTTAAACAATAAATTAAATTCACTCTTATATTAGTGGCCACACATGAGAGACATAATCACATAGAAGCAATTCGATACACGCTTTTTATAGCGCATCATGCGTCCATTAGTTCAGTCGATAATCTAATTGATATTTACAAAGAGCTGTGTCCGACAACTAGCAACTCTCAATACTATTAACAGATCTTAATATTATTTGAAAAAAATGTATATTATTTTTGGTTTTTTTCTAATATAATAAATTTCTTAGAATAAATTGCGATTTTGGCGATTTTTTTTTTCATTGGGCGATTTTGGGCGATATTTTTTTTACATCTCGCGCGTTTCTCAAAAAAGTTCTGGCAACACTGACTTCAATTTAGCTGACTTTGGGTTGCTTCAAAAGGCCTCTCTTGGAAAGCTTTGGGTCAGCAGTTCATTGCATTCTTTTTGATTTTGTCTACCTCAAAAAAAGAGCTGCAGAGAGGAAGAGAGAGAGAGAGAAGGAGATGTATTTTGAATTTTATCGAAAATAAAGGTTAGATTCGCAACCATCGATACTGCTTAAAAAGGCCTTCCTTAGAAAGCTTTGGGTCAGCAGTTCGTTTTTGTTTTGAATAAATCAATGAAAAATCTGCATTTTTTCTGAAAAAATTACTACATCAATGTTTCCATTTTCAAAACAATTCAATTTTTAGTAGTTTTTGATTGATTAAGTAAATAAATTACTAACTAGAGATAAATTCACTTACTAACTTACTTAAGAAATTTCACTTGCAAAAAACACTTGTTTTAACACTTGTTTACAGGCGTACTTGCATCAAACAACTGATTATTTGCATACCACGCGGTTTTTTCCTTTGTTCGTGTTTTCTTTTGTTCGTTTTTTCCGTTATTCGTTTTTTTCTTGTATCCGTTACTTAGCGCTCTCATTGTACTGTTCGCTTGCACAACAAAAAAAAATAAGTGCTGACGTTTTGCTCCTGCATGAAGCTGCTGACATGCCGGCCCGTTGGAATTATACACAGGGTGGATCAAATACAAGTTCTTTAATATAAATGCAATAAAGTTAACAAAATTACATTTTTCCATCTATTATGGTCTTATTACTTAAGAGTTAACATTCCCATTAATTATGGAACACAACTTCGTTAAAGTGGCTGCCTCGGCTGGCTTCGCAGTAGCGCATTCTGTCTCTCCAATTTTCCAAGACCTTGTTGATGGTTTTGGGCTCACGGATTGCTTGGATGATATTGGTATTAAGTGCTTGAGTCGTTTTCGGATTGTTGGTATAAGATTGGTCCTTCACTGTTCCCCACAAAAAAAAGTTCCTAAGGGGTCAAATAACACGATTTAGAAATTTGAAGAGCAAAAGATCGATTATGGCATGGACTGTGTGACATGGCACGACATCCTGCATGAAACAGAGGCCGTCCTAATTCATGTCTCCAATTTCAATAAAAATAATGTCGGTTCACATGGATCAACGGTGGGCGTGTTGACCGAAACGTTGTTCCGGGCGTCATTTTCGAAGAAAAATGTTCAAATGATGTCACCACTCCACAATCTGCACCAAAATGTCACTCTCTGTCATCGGCTTCTCGACAATAACGAGCAGTTTCTCCGAGCCCCAGATAAGGCAATTTTGTTTGTTAACGTAGCCGCCGAGATAAAAATACGCCTCGTTCAATAACCTATTTTCCAATAACGCACTGTTTGGGCTACACAGCACTCACTTTGGAAAATAAATAAACTAGCCATTTCAGCTCTTGAAAGGACTTTGACCGAACTTCTTATGATCAAATTGTATTGTGTGTGTTATTAAAAATTTGTAAACAATTGATCGAGAACTGGACCTACTGTTTTATGCCAAGAAGCTTTACATGGTATTATTTACTCTTTGAGGTTTGTCATTGTCTGCAGGGAGGTGACTATCAAGCAGAAAAATTAATTCAATTGAAAAAATTTTCTGTGTCAGATGGAATTGAACCAGCGTTCTCTGGCGTATAGGTCACGCACTCTACCCACTGCTCCACGGCCGCCACTTTGGAAATATGTCAATATGGAATAATGATTTAAAAAGAAACCACTAGATGGTCTACACTCAGAAAAAAACCCATATCTTTCTCTCCATAAAAAAAATCTCTATTTTTGATAATAGCAATTTTCTCTTTTTCAAATAAAATTTCCTACAATTAAAATAAATTTTCACATATTCGAAATAATATTTCTTCACTTGTAGGAAATGAAAATATTTCAAGCCTCTAATAATGATAAGTATTTTTCTCGCACTAAAAAATTCTCATTTACAGATAAAAAATTCTCATTTATAGATAAAAATTTCTAGAAAATGAAAAGTTTTCTCTATTATAGATAAACAGTTCACTACGCGAAATATTTTCTTCAATAAAAACAAATAATTTCTCAAAAATAAAAGTCTTTTTCTCTAAGAGCGATATATTTTTGTTATATTTCTCTTTTCAATGGAAGCTTTATACCATTTTTAGGGAATTTTTGGTATCAGAATTAGAGAAAAGCATTTTCTGGAGCAAACTCTATACCATTTTTCTCTAAATATGATGCCTTTTTTATCATATTCCGAGAGACTTTTTTCTGAGTGTACCCTGTAGAACTAGTGATACCCGCCGCATGTTGCTACGCCTAAAACAAACGCATGTACTTACAGCTATGAAATTTAAGTGTTTTCTATTTTATCTCAACGCTAATGGATATTTTTACTACAACGGAGCCAAGTCCCGTTTCCCAATGCCCTTACCAGTTACCCAGTAGAAAGACCTATCCAATAAGTAACAGCATACTGAGCTTCATTGTACTGTGACATTTAGTTCCAAAGCTATTTGATATTCAAAATTTGACTTGTATGGGCGGTTCTACATACCCTTATCAACGTTCAATTTGACCAGTCGAAAAAAACGATAGTAAGTTCTTACCGAGTTCTTGTCGAGTTTAATTGATGTGTGACTCGTCTGTGTTCGAAAGTTAAACAGACAATTTGGTCTGCTGAAAAAGTGCCACGCCCCTAGTCCAACGTCCATTAAATGTTACCAGTGGAATGGCACGTGTAAATTGAGGTCGAATACCCGAATTCTGAGGCTGTGGAACTTATAATTGCAAAGCTATTCGCCACCCGAATAATAATTTCATGCAAAAAATGACATATTTGTTGCATAAGCTGTTATCTTCACTTTCTGATGCCGTGTTAATTATTTTATTTTTTATTTTTATCCTAAGGCCAATAATAAATTTTTAATTTCTGTTCTATAACATTTACCGTGCCGCATATACTCAACGAGTTACAATTCCATGCAACGCATAATTGAGACATTTTCAATTTTGTAGCGGCTCTCTCCACAATCCCATGAGAATCAGCCTTTACTCGCAAATAATACCTTTCACCGTTGCATCTATACTCAACGAGTATAACATTGCATGACAAATTTGCAGGTTCGTTGCTTGAGCAGCTCCCTCCGCGTCCCGGTGACATCTTTAGTTTTTTTTTCTTCATTATTTTTGTCATTAATTAAAGAAAAGAACCTTTACTGTTGCATACTTATTTTCTCCTTAGAATTTATACTCAGCGTGTTACAATTCCATGCAACGCCAATGCATTTTAAAAAAACTGCTTTTTTAAGAGTTTTATAAACCTGCATGGTAAATGAATAAATGTGAATAAATGACGTGAAATGTCCATGGTGAGTTTCAATTGGTGCATGTATAGACGTAGTGAATTTCCTTTTTCCTAGATTAGCATCATTACTACATTTTTAAATTTGTGAAAACAATTTTTTTTTTTTTACTATCAATTTAAACTTTGAACAACGAGTGTTAATACATGCACCATAAAATAAAAACAATCAATGCATTGATAGCAAAATGCACATAAATAATAATCGTAAAACAAGCCGTACAAATGGTTGAATTATTATTTTCAATTAATTTTACATAAATTTTAATCCAATGCAAATACTGCGTCACGAGCTTAGATAGGTAACGGAGCTTAATGCCGAAGCAATTAATCGCCTGGGTTACAGCCGGGTACAGCTTGGTGGGTTCGATAACCAGTTGCAACTTTACACATAAATGGCTATGAAAATGCAACGTTAAAACAAACAACAACAACCAATGTGCAGTTTTATTGCCGCATCACCATGACTACCACCAGTTGAGCAACGTCATCCGCCAACCGGTGAGTGCTGCAGCAAATGGACAACTGCGTCCAAGTCTGGTCCACTGGGCCAAACTCATGAATTTAATTGAGAGGCAAATATAATAAAAAAAAAACTCACTGTGCAAATATCAAAAAACTACTTAAACCGAATGTGGAACTAAAACGCACACGCGACTACCATGAAATTCCGCGTTTTCAAAGTAAAATCCTTGCATTCTATTTTACATTCTCACCACGTGAAGCATGTTGCCTGCTTGTGGTTGACACAGAGGCGCCGCTTGTGGGGACAAAAATGCTTCAGTATCAAAAAATAAAGCGACAAAAAACAAACGCAAAAAAAAAATAAACGAGATCCTAAAAAAACATTGTCTGCCATGAGGCTAGACCACGACCATGGCCACGAGACCAGCACGTTGACCAACACTTTTAGCTTCGTTTGCTCTTTAATTAAATTGTATGCTTGGATGAAATGAACTGTGCTCGAATGTACTGCCAAAATGAAGTGCAAAGGGAATTGTTAGCTAACGCAATGGCGTTAAATTTTTAATGACTGTACAATGGATGTCAGGTGACGGAATTTGGCAGTTAATGCTCAGAAGGGCGAGTGAGGCGCTATTTGAGCTGTCGTATGTGATAGAGTTTGATGGCAAAAAAATAAAAAAAGAGTCTTAAAAATAAGATTAAAAAGAAGCCTGAAATATTTGTTTTACTCTTTAATGTTTTAACTTACAGATCGGAATGTGTCCGGATATCTCTCAGGGCACATTGGCTTTTACTCATGTTGACTTCATCTGAATGTATTTGTAACATACAAATACTTTGAAAAGATTTTAAATATTCACAGGCACATTCATAAACATATTTTGCAATAGCCTAAAAAACGTTCAATAATTAAAAAGCTTTTTAAACAATATTACGATTTCATGTTAAACAAAGAGAGAAAAAGGTTTTTTCAAAAATTAACCCTATTTGTCCCATAAGTATTTTTTATTTTTAATTTTTTTATTTTATAACGTGGGGGTATACGTTTAAAAAAAGTCACTTTTATTTTTGTCACTCCGTCGCTCCACTCAGCATCAACACCCGATTCGATTTAGCCATGTCCGTCTGTTGTCGTCTGTGATCACGATATTTTTTGATATGAGCATTGATATATAACATGGACTCTGAGTATGAAATTAAACCAAATCGAGTGAAAACCACACCCACCTCCCATACAAAGTGACTTTATCAAAAAAACAAAAGCGAATATTTTCTGTTAAATAAACAGTTTATTGAGTGCTTAAGAGTTTTAATATACTCTGGTTCGGCGGTGGGGGTATTTTAACTTCGACTCAGTCGAAGACTATTTCTTACTAGTTTTTGACGTAGAATACGTCCTTCTCGGAGGTAAGTAGGGTGGTTGATACTGATCAGGTGTCGGTATTTATATAACTTTTTGAGCCTTTGGTGGGCCTAAAGTACTGATCGTACAATGTTGATGTTAGCACTTGTTGGTCTGCTTGATCCTCAATGTGACAAAAATTCATGTTAGAACTCTCTAACTTATATAAATTTTACACAATTACATGAAATATAAAGCCAACATTTGATGTTTTTGTTTGCTTAAACTTGCTACCTATTTATCGACAGTTTCCGGTTTTATCGACAAAACCATAAAATTTGTATGGGAGCCCCCCTAAGGAGTGGTCGGAGGGAATAGGTGTCAAAGACAAAAATGTTCCTTTTGCAAAATTAAGGGGGGTCAATAATACATATTAACCCTTTCCGGCACTCTTTTAAAGGTCATATGCTCAGGTGTTTGGAATAAATAAACAAAAACCATAAAATTTGTATGGGAGCCCCCCTAAGGAGTGGTCAGAGGGAATAGGTGTCAAAGGCAAAAATGTTAATTTTGCAAAAGTAATTGGGGTCGGCAATACATATTAACCCTTTCCGGCACAAAAACCAAAAAATTTGTATGGGAGCCCCCCTAAAGAGTGGTCGGAGGGAATAGGTGTCAAAGGCAAAAATATTCCTTTTGCAAAAGTAATGGGAGTCAGTCATACCTATAAACCCTTTCCGGCACTCTCTTAAAAGTCATATGCTCAGGTGTATGGAATAAATATTTTGCTAAATATTTTTTAAAAAAGATGTCATCAAAAGCGAATTGAATAATTCTACGTCTTGTGTTACGACATAGTCGAAACTACTGTATCTTTTTTTTATTTTTTGGATTTATGGTATAAATAAAGATCAAGCGGCTACAGAAAGCGTAAATATGTAATAGTTTTCAATATTCTATGATTGGTTTTTTTGGAAAAGCGTGGTCCCATATGAGACCGCTGGGAACAACTTACTGAGGATAACAGAATAAGTTTTTGATATTTTAGTATTTTTTACTAAAATCAAGAAGAAAAACAAAAATAAAATGTTATGTTATTTTTCTGTATAATCCTTAAGATATTGTATCATTTGATGTTGTATGCTTCTTGACTGATAGTAATAAATGACACAATATTGAGACTCAAATATTTATTACATAGGTACTATATTAAATTTAACGTACATACCTGGTCATATGATTTTAACGGTTTCTTGACATTTTCCAAATAAAGATAATTTTTTAAATCACTGTAACACAAATTATTCACTTTTTAATGTTTGCACTTGAAAATCTCAAACCGGAATAATTGAACACGTGCTACGCGCCACTTGTCTATTCAAAAAGCTTTGCAAAAGTTTTGTTAGCTTTAAGTAATCCACTATTGCGGTACCGCAGTCACAACTGCATATTTCATTTTCTGAAAGTCAAACACCTAGTTGCACCTTGCGGCTCCATATGGGATCGGTTAAGAAAATCATTGATTTTTTTTGCACCAAAAGTAAAAAGTATCAAAAAAGATTATTTTCGATATATTTGGAAGTGTATGGTTTTTCCTATTTCTAAACACACGCATATATGTTACATATGTATATCAATGGACAAAAATTTGCATATAATTAAAAAAAAGAAAATAAATTTTTCATTACTATGTTTGTAAAAACTGCTATTTGCTGCGGTTGTTTGTTTATGGTTTTTATCAAGAGTCTGGTTAAAAAGTAATACAACCTAGTGACACAAATGTTACTTTATCTTGAAAAACAATGTTTAAAGAAGTAATGCACGTCTTTAGTTTAATGAAATAACATTATCCTTATTAAAACCTAAAAAAACTTCACGAGTATATTTTGTGGCTCCATATGGAGCTGCAGGGACAATTCGGCTTTAAGAGAAAAAATTAAGCATAAATTTTCGATGGTCGATGAAGATAATAACCATGAATTATTTTACATTAAAAAGTCAAAATTTGTAAATTTTGCTGAACATAGCCTTTAAAATAAAATACCTTTTAATTATCTTTTAACTGTTTTTTTTTCGAGTTTTAGTAAAAGAGGTGTTTTACAAATAACATTTCCTTAGAATTCATTGAAAATGTGCTCACAATTGAAATATATTTTTTGAGTCTTATTTTTGTTGCTCTCATATAACAATTATTGTTGAGTCTAATTACATCGCGCAGAAAATGCGATTATTTTTGTGATATTATTTTTTAATTATGAAATAACTTTTTTTATGTACTGTGCGTATCTTTTGTATGTATTGCACGTATCTTAATGAATTTTCAAATATTCATAAATTATATTTTTAACCGACTTCAAAAAGGAGGAGGTTCCCCAGTTCATTGGTTTAATTGTTTTTTTTTCATGTATGTACATCGATAACTCCTAAAGCACTAGCTCGATTACAGTAATTTTTTTTGTCAACAGATAGAGACCATAAACACGGAGGTACCCATTTACAAAAGTGGGAAAACCCTGTATCTCGGTTAATATTGACACTAGGGTACTGAAATTTAGTAGAGGAGTAGAAAGAATTATTTGTAATAATAAACGTTCAAGAAACTGGGTAAAATTTTGCAAAGGAGCGTAGCAATAAAGACACTGTATCTCGAATAATATTGGCACAAGTGTACTGACATTTTGTACGGGGATAGGCACAATTACTACATATAACGGTCATGAAAGTAAGCGTTATTCGGCAAATGGGCGGGGTAATATAAGAAAAACACAAATATCTCGAATCATATTGACACTGCACTAAGGGAAATAACGCATATTAACATTATCCGCGCCTGTGTATAAATTTTATTTAAATATTTACGTGGTTTTTATCTATACCACACAGTGAAGCTTCTGACCTATTCCAAAAAGCTGAAATCTAATTTGTTTTAAAATAAATATATTAGTTTTCTTATAAATATGAAAGCTTTAAAGTCGGCGCTAACACGATACAATAATTACCATATCGGTGTGACAACTGGCTAATTTCTCACGAGCTGTGTCCACCAAATGTCATTTGCCTTTTTATTTTACTTTCCATTTTATTTTTTACTTTTTTCGTTCTCTAATTTATACTTTTTTTGACAGTTAGTTCAAGACAAAAAAAAACTGCCACTCCTATCTTGTTTAATTATATAATGGGCGGTAAGCTTTGCCACACAATTATAATATTTTTACCATCCCTGCACTATTTTAAACATTATTAATTTGACTCTATGCTGCTTTGGTGGTGACGTTGTAGTAATTTCAAATCTTAATTTAAAAGCTTTGCGCACATAAACATTCTCACTCTACTGGTTTGGGTAAGCTTGTAAAGCTTATATTGAATATGCTATAGTGTGTTACAGCTGCACAAATAATGCATGCAACACTTTGGCTACATTCAGCGTACTCACAACAATAGCAAAATGAAAAAAAAAATTCCCAGAAAAGCTTTTATATTCATAAAGTTATTAATATTTTTATGATAATAAAACAAATTGTATGATAAAGAAAACAATTAAAATAATAAGATTTTAAAATTATTTTTTACTTTGTAGTGATTGTAGTCTTTTAGTCTTGTAGTCTTTTTGTTTTATTTTTTTTTTTTTTTGGTTTTTGTTAAAAAGTTTTTAGAACAATTTTTTTACTCACAAAATATTGCTTTTTTTAAGTTTTATTAAATAAACGACTCTGAAATAAATATTTTTTATTGAAAAACAAGTTTTTCGAGCTCTAGGCCAAGCATGTTGTCAACAAGACAACATGAAGAACAAAGAAGGCAACAACCAACAACAACAACAACGGCTCTGTATAGAGCAAATCACACAGCTTGACTATACAGACTGTTTCATTGGCCGCTACACAAAACAGGCTATCAGTAGCCTTTGTATGACTTTACACTGTGATCCACTCAAGCTACTTAGGTTCTACATATACTGCCAATATGCCGAGAAAGTTACCCGGAATTTGTTTTTGGCAGAAAACGCTGGAATTTTTGTAACTGAGTTCTTATCTACTTTTTGCTGCATACTGTACTAAGGTTAACAACCTAGATCGTATCATACTTTTAGGCATAACCTTAATTCATGTGCATCTTCGAAATTCGATCACAGCGGTTTACTGCTATCAGAGCATATTGAAGTTGTTGTTATTTTTGCTGTTTAGCGTGGAGTGAATCACAGTGTAAAGTCATACAAAGGCTACTGATGAGTTGGTGTAGCGGCCAATGAAACAGTCTGTATAGTCAAGCTGTGTGATTTGCTCTATACAGAGCCGTTGTTGTTGTTGTTGGTTGTTGCCTTCTTTGTTCTTCATGTTGTCTTGTTGACAACATGCTTGGCTTAGAGCTCGAAAAACTTGTTTTCAATATAAATAATTAGAGGCCGTATACAAAATATTAATATTAAATATTTTTTAATTCTTAAAATTTTTATTTAATTTTTTATTTTTTAGTTATGGCTTTTCTGTCTATTATTTTTAGGTTTTCTTTTCTTTTTTTTTTTTTTTTGTGACAAAATTGAATTTTATATAAACTTTAGTTTGTGAGTAAAACTTAAATCTCAGCATTTTTTTTCAAAAAATGTAAAAAGTAGAAAATAGCAAAAATAAAAACTTACTGCTATATGTATGTATGAACTTAATATAAAATAATCTGTTTTTTTTTATGACTAAAGCTGTATTGATCTTCATGAAGAATATTTGAAAAAAAAAAAAATAAATAAATGCAATTGCGATCATAAATAATTATTTTATCATTATTAGGCCAGAAATATAAAAAGCAAGCCTCGTATAGATTTATGTTTTGAGTATAAGCCACCAACTACAATTTGAGGTTTGTGAATAAGATTTCCTTAAAGCTTAAATTGACTAAGATCAATTATAAGGTCAAAATAAAGGCATAACACTTACCTCAGAATCGAATTCAAATCTTTCTACTTTCCATCAAGCTTGGAATATCCTATACCTGTTTCACTTGATTGTTCCTTCCTACCTTCCTTCCTTTTCTCTTATCTATAACTCCATTTTGAACCAAGGCAAACTTGACTGAATAGGTATAAAACCTGAAATTCTTGGTTCAAAGCTTAAAAAAAGGAATACTACGTTGGTCTTCCTAACATTCTTATGAAGACATCCTTATATACAACTTTTTTCATTAAAGGTTTTGAACCAAGGTTTTTTCAGTCATAAGTTTTTATTTTATATTAATTTTATTTTCATCTCCTTTAAAGATCATTTAACCTGTTCTAAAAAAGTTCTTTAACTGTTACATACACGCAAAGAAAAAAAAACGTTTATCGCCAGTTTACCGCAAACAAACTTCGGTTGTCATGCTTGAATTTGTTTTTTGCAAACGTTGCAACAGTTGCCATAATAATATTCATTTGCGAGAAAAGCGTCATTTAGTTGCAGGAAATTAATTTTATTTGTCATAAACGCCAGTGATTTTTAAATTGCAGCAATTGAAAATGTTGTTTTTCCTAAAAGAAAACTTCGTGTGTTTTCCCCTTCGTTGTATAAACACAATGCTTATAGTTCAGAGTAACTTTTTGGACAAATTGTAGCTATATATATATAAATATATATATATATATATAAATTACCAATTTGTTTAATACGCGGACGGAAATAACAACAGAGATGAGATGAGTACAATCCATAAGTAGTCGGTCGGAGAAAATAGGGAGAAGGATAGGGAGAAAGATAATTAATATAATAAATAATAATGACTGAAATAGTTTGAGGTATATAGCATATATAAGATGTGTTTTTAAGTTGACAACAACTGGCGTCCGTGGCGTAGTTGGTTAAAGTGCGTGTCCGCTATGCCAATGAACATGGAGACCCAGGTTCGAACCCCAGCAGTGACAGAAAATTATTTGAATTAAAATAATTTTTCTGTACGGCCGCCACCTCTCTGCAGACAATGGCAAACCTCAGAGAGTAATAAAAAAATGCCATGTAAAGCTTCTTGAGAATAAGAACATTTCGTTCATCGCAGTTCGGAGTCGGCGTTAAGCCTGTAGGTCCATTTCTCGATCAATTGTGTACAAACTTAATAACACGCACAACACAATTGATCATAAGAAGCTAGGTCAAAGTCCTTTCAAGGGCTGAAATGGCCAGTTATTTATTTATTTTTTTTTTTTTTTACAACTGAATATTCATTTGCGACAAATACAACTCGCAAACAAAGTGTAGTTGATGAATTTCTCAGTTGCGGTAAACGAAAAATTTCTTTGCGTGTAGAAGAAGCTTTGAACATTAATTAAATACTTATTTGCGCTGTACAATCAAAATTAATTTACCTTCTTTCTCAGTAAAAGTCAATTTGGCCTTTTTTTTTCATAAAATAACTTATTTCACAATTAAAAGCCCGCTCCTGTCTAGGCAACTGAATAGTATGGAAGTGCAACAAATTCGCACTCAAAACTTTTTCACTTTTTCGACCACAAAGTAAAACAGAATGAAAAAAAGCCAAAATATAGACAAAAAACAGAAAAATAAAAAAAAAAAAAAATGCACGAGCACGTTTTTTATGACACCAAAGAAGCGCCTGATAAAATGCGACACTCAGTGCCAACGATTTTTTGTGTGTTTTTTATTCGTGATTTTTTCATTTTTGGCACCAGCGGTTGACAATGAGTACGTTTTTTTTTTTTGTTAATTTTTTGCCTAAAAAATCATAGACTTCTTTTTATAAAGCTGACAAAAAAATCAGGTTAAAAGTTAAGGACGCGACAAAAGTTACGGTAGTTAAAGTGAGTGCAGGAGAAAAAAAACCCCAAATCCTATGATATTTTTTTTTTACAAGGCAAGCTCATAAATTTAACAGAGCCCTACTTTAATGTAGTCCAATGTCACCAGTTAGCAGCGGGTGTAGTGTATGTCTTAAGATTTTGCTATATCCTTAAGAGGAAATCCTTAAAATAACTAAACTTTAAATCACAAAACGACAGCTAGGATTTGCCAAATGCAATTTATTGTTAAGGACAAAAGGCCCCTAAAAAAAGAACTCATATGCTTCATGTAATAAAAGCTTAAGTGAAAGAACAGCAACAACAAATCGAGCACATGTATAAACGAGTATCCCAAAGATACAAATCTGCATGACACCTTTTTTGCGCTCGGCTACACCACGTGGCGCAGAGGTATCTGACTGGCTGGCTGGCCAATGGCGGCATCAATGGGCTCCTTACCAAATCCCCGCCAAAGCACGAATGATATGTGATAATGGGAAAAATCAGAAAATCACTGAGTGAAAATAAAGAAACGAGCAACGACGACGACGACGACGACGGCAACTAAGACGATGAAGACGACAAAATAACGTGTGCACTGCGATAAAACACTGAGCTACAGTATCTGGCAGATACTCATTTTGCAGCAATGGATATCACACGGTAGCGCTTGGTTGTTGGCAGCAGTCACCATTAAACTGAAACTACAAATTTTGTAAAGATAAAGTTTTCTTATAAATGCATTAAAATGTCTCGCCGCGTTACGTGCGAAGTTTGTAATATTTTCTGGATGTTTCCCTTTTTTTGTGTTTTTTGTTTTTATTTAGATCACATTTGGTTTTTATTTTATTTTTATTCTGTTGAATTATTTGCTAGAGTGCGACGCGAGATCTTAGGAAATCTCGGGGCTTGTAGTTACAGCGGCAACTGCTGCAAATTACTTCCGGCATCATGGTAGAAAATGGCAAAATCTGCGACATAACGATTTGAATTTTACAAATGAAATGCAGTCAGCGCCAAAGGACCAAAAGAAAGAAAATTGAAATCAAGAAATAAATTTGTTAGTTTGAAAGTGGGCGAAACTAAAGAGTTGTGAAGAAGAGTGTGTGTGTGTTTGTGTATGGGGTGGGTGCCTGCATACCAAGTGGTGTCTGAGAAAATTTAATTCAATTTGTTTTTACAAATGGCTCACAATTAATTCATTCCGTCTTGACTTCGAAGTGCTTTAGTTTTTTGTTTTTCGTTTTTTGTATCCATTCATCAGTTGTGGCAAAGAAAAAGGCTTAAAATTAGCAATAATACCAAGTTCAAAAATTACTTGCTGATGTCATTCATTAATTGATTAACTTTTGCAATCTCAAAAACTTTTAAGTTAATTTTTTTTTTTCATTTCTAAATAATTTAAAGTTATATCATCCAAAAAAATACTACCATCTTGGAAAAATTTCGCAAAAAATTTTTTTAATTATTTCTTTTCAAGTGTACGCTAGTGGTGCTGTTCCAAATACTTTGCTATGATTATGCCGACCATAATAGGCATAAAACTATTGCATAGTACATACATTTCAAGCAAAACTGAGTGAGAAATATATGTGAAGTGCAACATTTAACGTTATATTTATTCTGCGTACCTAAATAAATTGTTTTTTCTGAAATACATTTTTTTAAAAAAAAACTTTCTGTTCATTTATTGTTCCGTAAAATTTTCCAAAATCCCGTTCTACATATTTTGCATTTGTCCCGTATTGTTGGAAAAAAAATCTGGCAAAACTATCCAAAATATACTTTTTGAACACATCAACGGCTTCTTTTGGCGTTGAAAATTGTTCTCCACGCAGTTTGTTCTTGATGTGGGGGAACAAAAATAAGTCATTGGGTGCCAAATGACTGTTTTGAGTGCTCACACATTTTTCGCAACTATGAATTCATGTAAAATGGTATGAGTGCTTGTAAAAGGTATGTCCAGGGATGCCTCAATCACACGGTATGTTTTGGGGCACAACAATAGATTTTGGACGCCCTTCACGAAATTATTCACTGAGCAAATTCCGGTCCCACTTGAATTCATCGATGAATAGAGTTTTTGATGGTGCTTTGTCATTAAAAGTCGAAATAAGTTTACCGATGTAGTCTTGTTGCGATAATTCACGTCGAAAGTTGTAAAAAATAATTGCACGAAAATGTTCACGTGTTAATTCAATTTTTCTGCTTAAATAAAATTTTAAAAGCACTGCAGACAATACAATAAACTCACGTAAACCAAAACGTTATGAATACTTTTAAATTCAAAAATTTCGAATGTTCCAATGGAAATGTCAGTTGAACTGGAATGAGATTAGAGTTGCCAGATCCCGAAATATAAGTAGCAGCCTACCTATATAATAAAATGTGGCTACAAGTATAATATTTTTAAAAAATGATTTTAAATTAATATTTTATAAGAAACAAGCTTTTCCCCGTGCGCGTTGCTGCACCCTGCAACTATATGGGAACATAATAAGTATATTCAAAGCTTTTGTTAGATCCACAGTTTGACACCACTGTCATTTTCACTGCCCGTTACAGTTTCCCAGCAGCAAGACATCACCAAATAGTAACTCCGTTTTGAGTTTGTATGTAAGTACTGTTACTTTTACTTGCAAAGCTATTTACACTCCCTTATAAAATGACCATCCCAGTTTTCTAGTAGATGGACATTACCCAGTTTTAGTACAGTTGCCGACAGTGAGCACACAAAATAAATTACCAAATTGTAGCCTAATACGGCCAAAACCATCGGATATATAGCATTTTTATTGATTTTCAGGCGGCATAAGGGGTGTGGCAAAAATTTTGTTCTACATGATGTCTTACCTTGGGCCAATACGAATCCATCAAGATCAAAAGTTATGCGCGCACATACGGACGTCAGTCTCTTTTATTTATAAGATTTTTTTCTTCAATTTTGCAGTTGTGGTCGATTAATAGTCGGTCGTGTGGATCATTTAATGCCAATTCGAAACCAGGTTCGAAACCCGGCTGAAACAGAAAGTGTTCGGCCGTCAGCTCTCTGCAGACAAAGGCAAAACTCAGAGTGTAAATAATGCCATATAAAGCTTCGTGAGAATATGATAATTAGCAGTTTGAAGTCGGCATTGTATCACAAGTTGCTCGGTCAAAGGCCTTTGAAGGGCTAAAATAGCCAATTCGTTTATTTGTATCTCTTCAATTTTCTACCATAATTACTACCCTCTCTGTATCCACTATATTCTTATGCATATTATGTGTCCACTTTGACGATTTTGTGAAAGCTATTTTTTTCACCCTATTAGAGACATTTTTTAACTCTAAATTTGTTTTGGGGTTTAAATGAAAGAATTAAGAAGGTTTTGTTCAAAAATATTTGTACAGTTTTGCGCAATAAATTTTGAAATTGTCTAAGATACAGCAACACCGCAAAAAGTTGGAGGAGGATATCGTCATAGTGAACACAGAAAGGGTTAAAAAATATTAGATAATAACACAGTGCAACACGAAAAAAAATAACCATATACGGACACCACTACGTGATAAAAGACTAAAAAAAAAGACCCGTGTCTCCCAATTTTTCCCAAAGTCATGCACTTTTTTGTTTATGGGCCGCCAAAGATTTGGGGCCTCGGTCTCATTTTCGCAAAAAAGTGATCATTTTCTCGGGCTCATATCTTGCAAACCGTTCAGAATTTCGATTTACTCTCTGAGGCAAAGTTGTAGCTCTTGTCATAAAGAACAAAAATTGCGAACATATAAAATTAAAAAAAATTCACCTTCCAGATCAAAATCGCAAAAAAACTTTAAAAAATTAGATTTTTTTTACCTTTTTCCCGTATTCAGGTCCATATGTAGCAAACCGTTAAAAATTCAAGAAAACAATCAACTACAAAAATTTACCTAAGATCTCAATAAACAAATTTCTAGAACATATAAACTTCCTAGAGATGATTCTTAACACTGTTTAGGTAGCACGCAAACGTGAAAAAATTTGCCGAAAATTTTTTAATTTGATTTTTTTTACCTTTTTTCTCCTGTTCAGGTCCATAGGTTCCTTATTCCAAAAACACATATTAAAAACACATGTTCATATTTGAACAGAAACAATCAACTACAAAAATTTACCTAAGATCTCAATAAACAAATTTCTACAACATATAAACTTCCTAAGACACCATAAGTTCTGAATCAGAGTCAGATTCGGACGATTCGGACGACGATTTGGATCCACAACTTAAGAGAGCGCGATTTGCAAGTCCAGGGCCATCAACATTATAAACATAATACGAATACTTTTTTTTAATATTTTTGTAATAGATAGCATAGTATCTCAATGTTGAAGTAAATAAAAAACAAATGAAATTAAAAAACGGTGTTAAGAATAATTCCCAGGAAGTTTATATGTTCTAGAAATTTGTTTATTGAGATCTTAGGTAAATTTTTGTAGTTGATTGTTTCCTTGAATTTTGAACGGTTTGCTACCTATGGACCTGAACACGAGAAAAAAGGTAAAAAAACATCGAATTTTTTTAAGTTTTTTGCGATTTTGATCTGGAAGTTGAATTTTTTTTTATTTTATATGTTCGCAATTTTTGTTCTTTATGACAAGAGCTACAACTTTGCCTCAGAGAGTAAATCGAAATTCTGAACGGTTTGCAAGATATGAGCCCGAGAAAATGATCACTTTTTTGCGAAAATGATACCGAGGCGCCAAATCTTTGGCGGCCCATCAACAAAAAAGTGCATGACTTTGGGAAAAATTGGGAGACACGGGTCTTTGTTTTTTAGTCTTTTATCACGTAGTGGTGTCCGTATATGGTTATTTTGCCATGACTTAAAAAATTACACACAGTGTAATATTAGCTCTGGGGACGATTTCTCACAATTTTTTAAAAATTAATACAACTAGAAATTATGGAAAAATAATGTTTTCTTTTTATACTTTTTCGAACGATTTCTTAATAAAAAATTAATAACTCAATGAAAAAACTAAAATGAAAAAAAATAAAATAAAATTCAATAATTTTTGTGTTCTGGAGGTGCATATTAACTCGCCCATACATATGCCTTTCTTGGTATTCCCAGCTGTAAAGTAGTGTATTGAATTCTGAACAAATAAATGTTCAGATTCTTGTCAGCTGTTTTGTCAAGTTTTTTTATAAGGAAATCCTTTTTTATACTTTTGGAGCCTATTGGAGGATTTTAACGCCGAACCCCGAAACAAAGTTCATTCACTTCTATTTGAGTTGACCCGGAAGTAATTGCTAAGGCGATATTGAGTACTTTAGTTAAAAAAACGATGTTAATTTATATTTAACATAATTTTTTTTTACTTTACATTCGATTTAATACCGTACAAAGCTTAAATGTAATATAATCAGTATATTTCCGGTGTGGAAATAAATGAACCCTCTAGTTTGCAGGATGGATGCTTCTTTTTACGTTTCATAGTACTATAAAGCTTTCATCTTCTTCTTTAATCAATGCTTTATGTGTAATGGATATGCTATTCTGTTTTACTGTTACACTATTCACTGTTAATAAAATCAAGTTTTTCCTAAAAAGTTGTAAAATTACCTTTGATGACAGTTTAAAAAATCAAACATTAAACCTGTCAGCACCATTCTTATCATTATCCTTATGTTAAAGCTAGAAGCGTTATCGTTATCCTTACAAACTCTTTAATTATGTCGGATATGAAGACAGCTGTCGACGCAAACCGTAAGTTTAATGTTCGCCGTAACCAATCTGTTGGCCAAGAACGGAAACATATGTTTTGCCACATTCGAAATTCACGTCAATGCTACGCAAACGAAATGCAGCGCCGACAGAGAACGCTTGGCTGAGCGATACTCAGTCTGATTCGTTGAGTAAGCTGTGTGGGTGCATTTGTGGGACGCAAGTCGTCGTAGCTGAACCCTTTCCTATCCTTTCCGCACGTACAACATGAAGTCATTAATAATTTCCGGCATTTCGGACATAACTTTGCACCAGCAAAAATAACAGAGTTATAGACGAGCATTAAAATAATAAAAGTGTGTTGATGGAGGGCGTATTAAGGTGGGCTGAGTGGTGGGCGGCATCATGAGCGGATTTCATCACATTCCTGGCTGCGTACTTTTACAATTTAAAGTTTTTCATAAGTTGGCCAAAGAGCGCATCAGTTGGTAGCCATTAAGGCCAACGAGTTTATAGACTGGCAGACAAACAGATGGCTGGACGGACGGATGAACAATGGGACAGACTGCATGAAGTAAGGTCGTCGACAACTGCAGCAGCCGCATGCAATAAATCATATTTTTGGTCAATTGCCTCGATTCAACTAAATTTAAAAAAAAAAATATGTTTTCAACATAATTTATGCAGTTTTATCTTTATCTGACAAAAGTGGATATCATCCTTTATGCTTAATATTAATATTTCAACTGTAAGTTCGCAACTTTGCATGAATTTTGAAAGCAGTGTGAGTTCAACAATCGATGTCTAGTGAATCGATTGAAGTAAACTTTGCCAAACATAAAATGAAGTGGAGTTTTACAAAGCACCAATTTGTTCAATAAATTATGAATTTAAATTTTTCAACGATAAAATTCTTGCTGTCATTTTTTTGCAAATACATTTTTGTTGAGTTCTAAGTGAGCTAGGAAACTTTTGAGCAAGATATTAAAGAAAAAAAAACACTTCTTTGAGTAAGCTGATATATTGAAAAAAGTAGTCAAAGATTAGTTTTGCAAGTTGATAAGTTTCATGTAAATCACTTTTAAATACAAAGTTTTTTCAAAATTTTTGTTAGCTAACTACTCGAAAAACACAAAAACATTTCTACCAAACATTGACTTCCGGTTGTTGTACTGCAACCAGAATGCCAAGCCATGTTAGATCGAGTGCAATGCGATTTCACTTAAAGTAAGCCATTTTCTGGCATCTTCTATCTCTGAGATTTCAGTATTGTTGTGGGTTCGTAGCAAATTGTCTTAGCATCAAGTAGTAAGAGAAAGAATGGACACAGATTGACAAACAAGCAACGGAAGTGTGTGCGCTCCAATAAGCTCAAGGACATAACTACTCTAAGACATCCAATTTGAAGGCAACGCATGTGCATCGTGGTGATGAATTCGCTTAAAGCCGCACTATTTCAGTTCAAATTTTCATATTGTTTTGACTATTATATATAATACAATTACGGTACTTTTTAAAAAAGGTATTGGAAAAAATTTTTCCTGAACTATACTTACTCCAAATTGTAACGCTGTTACGTATATTTCTGAAACAATGTTGTTTGTTGAAAACAATCATTTAAAGGCTTTCATAAAATTAAAAGAGGAGATTTCTATAACTTAAGGAGGATTTCATACCTTTTGTTGATACATATGGGTCATTCTTTTACAAACTGCACGGACATCGAGTAAAAACATCGAAAAAAAAAAACTGTTAGATAATGTTTAAAACTCGTAAAAAACATATTATGAAGTGGCAACTCTATTGTCAAAAATTTCATAATTTTGAAATTCTGACAACGTATTCGGATTCAGTGACCCATTTTTACCTAGTGTTCGCCCCAGTACCGAATTCATAAAAATAAAAAAAAAATTAGGGGGAAACCCTATCAGCTGTCTTGAATTTTAAAATTCTGACATCAGATTCGAAATTAGCGACCCCCTAAAACTGTTATATAATGTTTAAAACTTGAAAAAAAACTGTTAGATAATGTTTAAAACTCGTAAAAAACATATTATGAAGTGGCAACCCTATTGTTAAAAATTCCATAATTTTCAAGTTCTGACAATGAAATCGTATTCAGCAGCCAATATTTACCCTGTGTTCGCCCCAGCAACGAATTCATTAAAATATAAAAATTAGGTTGCAACCCTATGGAACACAATATTTTTCAAATATATGGTTCGGCTTAGCTAGCAGACCTTAATGCTTCTTTCGAAATTTTCGATCAATCTTTCGCATAATTGGGGCTCAAATTCGGCAATGGCGACTTTAATGTCCACTTTGAGAGTTGTTATTGCTTGCGAATAGTTAGAGCAGACCTCATTCTTGGCATAACCACAAAGACGTCTAACGCTGTTAAATAGAAAAATCTTGGTGGTCAACTGTAGTCACCAAAACGCTTAATTTCGCTACCAGGAACCTACGTGCACAATAACTCGATTAACTCTAGACTTGTATGGCATGCAGCACCATCTTTTTGAAAGTAAAGACAATGTATGTCCGTATACTTCATATTCGATCACAAAAAAATTTTCATCATATCTATGTCGAGCACTTCATTGACTGTAACGATTCTTCTGTCATCATATTCGAAAAAATATGGCCCTATGACGCCCTATTAGCCACAATGTGAAAATAAGCTTCGTCAGAAAACAGGTTTTTTTTCAAAAATCACAAAAAATGCAATGGTGACCATTTATGTTTTCAAAGACCCAATCAGAGAACTTAAGGCGCTGCTTATTGTCCGTCGGCTGTAGTCAATTGGACCTTATCCACATGCAGATTTTTTTGTCAATATTCGCTACTGTGTGGAGCTTGAGTCGAATATTCAAATTAAGGTACTTCGGCCAAACGTCCGGGGGGAATTCGTTTCGATATTTTCACATCTTGCTCTTAGCTAGTCTTTTGCAACTTTTTGACTATGTTTCGAACATATGCTTTAAGAGTCACATGATAACGAGGAAATTTGCTCGGATTTTTCGCATAGTAACTGCTATTGAACGCGAATTTTTTTAATATAATTCAACGAATTCTGTCCTTTCTTTAACTGTGTAGCACTCCGAAGTAAATTTTCCCTGCCAATTAATGAAAAAAGTTAATATTTGAGATGCTTTTGCATATGCTTTTGCAACCTATATACCTCATATTGATGTACCATAGAATTTTTGGAATTCTTGGGATTTTTAAGATCATTTTTTTTAATATCTTCAAAAATAATTAGTTGTTAATAGAACAAAACACCATTAAAGATTCGGCTAAGGATATGAAGCAATAAAATCTATATATATAAAAATAAGTTGTATTGTGTTTGAAATTGATGTTCTCTGTAATGCGTAAACCGATTTCGTTTCTGGAAATTTCCCATTAAAGGTGACGTCAATACGAAGGGTTTTATGTATAAACGGTCTTTGTATGTGTATTGGTTCATGAATTATAGGCATTTTAGTGAACTTCTACAACAATATATGTAGGTGTGAACAAATACAGGTGCGCACATATGGTGTATATTTATCATATGGGGAAATTTTTGCAAGGGAAATTGAAAATAAATGGAATATTGGAATAATTTGGCAAGTCTCACTTTAGTTTGCATTTGCGCGAAAAATATAGGAATAGTAAAAATTTTTCATACTCCTTTTTTTCCATACCCCCTTTTACCGCCTACAAGTCAATAAAAATGCTATAAGACGGTTTTGGTCGAATTAGACTAAAATTTGGTAAATAAGTTCGTATGGTTACTGTCGGCAACTATACTAAAACTGGGCGTGGTCTAACTTTATATACACGCCCACTTTTTATAAATCATTATTATTCCTGAGTTGTACATGTTGTACATGTTTTGATAGTGAAACTTGATATGTAGATGCTATGGGCATATTATTACTATATATTTGAGCGTAATACTATATATTATGATATCGAATTGCTTTGGAACTAAATGTCGTATAACAATGAAGGCCTTTCTACTAAAAAACTGGCACGGGCATTCGAAAACGGGGCGTGGCTCCACCCATATCAAACAAATTTACGATACAGAATAGCTATAGAAGTAAAAGTCACAGAACATTGAAACTCAGAATGTAGATTTTTTTTTTTTTTTTTTAGAAAAAAAACATAGAAGTAAGCATGAAGTTACTACTTGGTAATATCCTGCTACTGGGAAATGAAAAATGCAAAAAATTTACAATAGAGAACGCTGCTATAAACTCCAAAACTACTGAGCCGATTGAGCTCAAATTTGCGCAGTAACTATGGGGTCATTCATAAATTACGTTACCAATTTAATTGAGAGAGAGGTTTTAAAATGTACTACGATAAGTAACGAATGGGGGGAGGAGGTCTCAGATATAGTAATGTGACCAAAAATAAAAAAAAAACTTGAAAAAATTGAAATCAATGCAACCCAACATTTCAAACCATTTTCATCCTTACGTCTTCATGTTTGACTGTTAACTATTGGCAAGTGTAGTAAGGGCATAATTTTTCTTTGCTTTCTTTTCCACAGTTATTTTTTCTTTTTTCGAATATTTTGTAGTCATTTTATTTCATATACTACGTTACTTTATGTAGGTGGAGGGGAGTGTTTTTGAAATGCACTACGAAGTGTACCGGAGGGGGGTAAAAAAAAAAAATTGAAAATTGGTCACGTAATTAATGAACGACTCCTATGTTTCGAGTACGAGATGGTCTAGAAATAATAACGCTGAAGGCATTGCAACATTTTCCGGTACTTATCTAGATAAGGTGCAGCAAAGCGCACCGGGAAAAAGCTAGTAATATTATAAAGTTTATTTTTAAATTATTATCCATCCTGTATTTGTCAGGACAGTCCCGTTTTTTTTTTCAAGTAAAGTCCAATGTCCTGTGTTGAAGGTTCAAAATTCTGATCTTTTTTTCTTTTGCCTGTTTTTTATCTTTTCCTCAAAATTTTTCACTTCAGTCCATTTTATGTTATTTATTTAATTTTTATTTTTTAATAATAAGTCAAAAATTTTCCTAATACACTTTTCCCTTTTTTACGACTTTGTTAAAAGTGTTACACTGCAACCCTGTCTGTGCCACTCATTTTTTTAAAACTTGTCAAAATGTCGAAAAGAAAGTGTGTGTTAAATAATCAACTTCAAAGAAGACATTTATTCCTGGAAAGAACAAAAAGTAGTAGACAGTAAGGTGTTCTATTCAAAGTGTTAAGGAGTCTTCTCGATAGTATCAGGAGGATATATAGCATCAATATAGATATAGGACTGCGGTTGAAAACAGCTAAGCACATTTCCGCTCTAGATGCTGCGTTTTCTAACCTAACCATTACTTACTTCCGACAATCGACATTCAACGCGAAAAATGCAGCAATGGAAGCCATCTGGGTATATCATGCTATAGATGTAAGCAACAGCTTTATACCTTCAGGTTGTTAGTACAAATATTTGAAAATTGTTTTCATATTTAAAGTTTAAACTGTAGTTTCTAAATTTGTATTTGTATTTATTGGACTTAAGAATTAGTACAGTAAGATCAATAAAGTTCTTTTAGCGTACAAATATAAAAATAAATTTGATAATTTTATCAAAGTAATTTAAGTAATGATGATTTTTCTACATAAAGCTGCGTCCTGCGAATATTTCATGTTTTTGTATGAGACGTTCTGTTAATCCTGAAAAATCGAGAAATTCTTTTAATTTTGTACTGATTTTCGTAAAAAAAGAGCGTTATGTATAATCCAAGATGTAGAATACTTAGTTCTATGGTGCTCCAATCTTATTATTTTCAACCAAAATGGAAAAGTGTTTTGTAACTTTTTCACATCACTATGATTTCCATTATTCCATATTTTTATTTTATAACCAAACTTCTGAATTTTCGACCCGTATCTTGTAAATCACACAGAGAACATTATTTCGAAAAGCAGTATGGCCCATCATATAATAGAGGTATTAAAAAAATAGCTGATCTTTTTTTATTTATACGTCCTATAAATTCTGCAAAATATTATAAATTTTGTCATTTTATCCTGTTTTTGGCGAAAAAGAGATGGGAGAGTTACTAATGCCTGTTGTTTTTAACTATTTAAGAAGATTTTCTCAGATATCAAATACGACCCACTAAAAGTATTTGACAATTTGGAATGTTCCCCAAAAACGTTTGAAAATTAAGCTAAATTAGCTGTTAATGTTTTCCAAAAGCAAATTTTTATTTTAATTGATTTTGACAGTTCTGACCAACAGAGCCAGAGAACTGTCAGCATCTTGACTTACAATTTTAATTATGACATTTTAATTTGAAAAACTTTCTTCCTTTCAGAATCAGCCGCTTTTCAGCCCGAATTCGTGGAGAGCATAACAAATGTATCCGTTGCGGTGGGGCGAGATGCAACATTTACTTGTCACGTGAGACATCTAGGTGGCTATAGGGTAATTATGTTTATATTTGTATTTTTTTATTTTTCATACAATAAAGTAACAGCAGCTTTAAATTACTTAACTTTTCCCAAACGACGTGCATCGCGACGTATGAGTAACATTGATTTTATTTTCCCAAAATTAATGCAGTTTTCGTGACTTAATTGTTACATAAAATAACGCATTTACTACAGCTGTGTTGAGTTTCATACACACAGACACACATGAAAATTGCATTAAATCATTTTCAACAAATTCATTCAAAACAATCTTCCTCCTCCACCCCCAAACCATTCACACAAACTCAAGCTGCTGGTACTTCACAACGTCAGCATTTATCTAAAATTCTACAGCTGTTTTGCGGTATGTTAACTTAATGTTTTACCTCTCGCTACCTCCTTCCCGCACTCCTTTTCTTCTCCTCCTGCCTTTTTTTTTCTTTTGTTTCACACATGTTTGCATGTGCACCCCAACACCACAACATGTGTTGGCTGACGCACTCTAGGTTGGCTGGCTGAAAGCGGACACAAAAGCCATTCAGGCGATACACGAGAACGTCATAACTCACAATCCACGCGTGAGTGTGAGTCACTTGGATCAAAACACTTGGAATTTGCATATAAAGGCTGTGTCAGAGGAGGATCGTGGCGGCTACATGTGTCAGCTGAATACGGATCCGATGAAGAGTCAGGTGAGTAGCAATAGTGTTGATGTGGACTGTATTGGTGGTGTCTGTTCTTAGTCAGCAAAGTTAAGAATTGCTAAAGTTTTTGAAATTGAACATGTGTAAGTGGCTGTGTGAGTGTGTGTGTGTGTGTGTGTCTGTGAGCTACCAAAATTCGTGTTGTTTTTGTATGCAAAGCTGTTGCGGCTTGTTTTGGTTGAACAATTGAAATAATTCTGTTGACAGCCAAAGCAGATGGTACGTTCAATACTAAAATGTTCGAGCTAGCACATGTTTGTGTGTATATGTGTGTGAGGATATAAATGTGAAGGAGTTAATGACTGAAACGTTTAAGAAGACTTCACTTGAGCATGATTAGCATGGCTTAACAGTATTAGTTACTTTCTTGCACATCTTGTCGTATGAGTAACATATAACTTTTTTTCAAACAGAACATAGAAGTTGATCCTTAATTTTTGGGTTTGTCTGATGTGTATAAAAAAAATGAGCTGTGATGTGCCCAATGTGTGCTGTCATATACCGTATGCTTAATACATAATAGAACAACTTAAAAATTTTTGAAAAAAATTAATTTTGAAGCTAATGTGAAGCATTAAATCAACTTCTCACAAATTTATACCTCTGTTGATTTAATAGATATTATAAATTATCATAACATAGAAGTAAATAGAGACAATTTCTTTGTTATATTGTTGCACTCATATTCTTTTTTAAAATAAACAAAAACGGTGGAGCCTGTTCCATGCGCATGTCTGCCAGGAGTTGTTTTTGTGTCTTTATCCAACCTATTTTACGGATTAATTTTCAATTTATTGAAATTATTTCAAAACAACAAAAATATGCATTTACCCACACATCGCTCAATAAAGAAAAAGGAAACAAAAATCATTCAATGCTCCACAATTTAATCAAATTTATTCAATTTTAAAACCCACACATTTCCTCATATAAAGAATTTGCAAATTTAATTTTTAAATTTTCACCTCCCAATTCGACGTGAACATTTTTGTGAGCCATCCCATCCAGGCCTCTCTCAACTGTGATTTGCAGTGGTTACCTTAAGACAATAAAATTTCCTATTTATGCACTTCCGCTTACGAAGATTTTCAATTAGCAAAATTAGCTCTCAGCGCTAAAATCTTATTTTATTTTGTTTTACTGCTCATCTTTGCGAACTATAACTTTAGCTGTAGGAATAAGAATGAGACTGTTGATCATAAAAATAAAATTACCTTTAAATAAACATCAACAAACAAACTACAGGCGCATAAATTTCCACAATAAACAACGACACATCATTTTCACACAAAAGGTACAAACATACACTTATACACACACTGACATACACAAACATATCCAGCAAACACATGTGCACGTTTATAAATGCAACTAGCCAGTTCCACGAGGCATAGCAACCATAGTACAGACGGCGCAGCATAAATATTTTTATGGCAAAAGCAGGAAGTGGCAGTGACAGGTTAGCTCTCCGTTCCCAACCATTCATACCTAAAATTGGTTCGAATGTCCTTGCATTGTTTTTCTTCACAAGCTCAACAAAAAAAAAAAAAGGAACAATGTTCCTTACCTACATTCCTTAAGCAATATGTGTAAAAGCAAAGCTTATCCTAGCTAAAAGTTCAGTTGGTCGATGGTTGCTCGATGGCTGCTGCTTGGTTGGTTCGTATAGAAAAAGATGAAGAGCAAAAGACTGCGAAGAAAATTCATTTCATTATGGGGTAGAACTTACATAAAAATTAAGGAAGCATGAAATACATTTTATTGGCGCCATAAACTTCACTTCGTTGGACAATGAAGTGTGTGAGTTTAGTGCAAATATATGTATGTGAGTGTGTGTGTGTGTGTGTGTGTTTGTGAGTCAGTGTATCTTTGAGTCGTTTTGTTTGTATGTTAACCATTTTCGTTTATAAACCATTCGACACTTCGGAATATTTGTGGCGTTGGGTAAGCAGCGCCGGTCAGGGGGCAGACATTTTTTCCACATTCATTTTTAAAGGTAATTTTGTCATGAAGAAGTGTTTATACAAAAATTTCTTATTTTAAATTTTGTGCTATTTTTTTCTTAACCTTGTTGTTTTCAAAAAATTTTTTTAGATATAAGAAGTTATTATTTTTTTTTTAAATTTATATAGGTTATTGTACATAAAAAATACTTTATAAAAATGTTTCTTTTTTTTTAAATACAGTTGTGGCTTTTATATACAGGGCGCTGAAAATGGCATTGAAAAAGAGACATCCAAAACGGTTCGATGGATTTGGGCTTTTTTGTTTATATAAAAAAAAAAAAATAGATTCTTGAATTTAAGGGGAATGCTTAAAGGACAAAATAACGATTAAAATGCAAAAAAAAATCATTGAAATTGAACCAATAGATTTCGAGTTATCTATAGAACCGTTTTAAAAAAACTAATTTCGGGGAAATCGCGTTTAAATTTTTTTATTTGTTGTATGGAGCTTAGACATAGGTTAACGAAAACCGTTATAACATCTGTTTTTTTTTTAAATATCGATTTAAAAATGAGTATGTTTATTCTTAAAACTATAAAGAACACATTAAACAAAAAATTAATTTTTTTCGAAAAATTTACACGCATTCTATACCTTAAAAAAATCACTTCAACACAACGAAGTTTCACTTCACTAAAGAAGTTTCACTTCAAAAATAAAGTAAAACTCTTAAATGTTCATAATTTTTAAAAATAAATTTTATTTCAAACAAAAAATAATAAATAAATAACTGGCCATTTCAGCCCTTGAAAGACTTTGACCTAGCTTCTTAGCATCAATTGTGTTGTGCGTGTTATTAAGTTTGTACACAATTGACCGAGAAATGGACCTACAGGCTTAACGCCGACTCCGAACGGCGATGAACGGAATGTTCTTGTTCTCAAGAAGCTTTACATGGCATTTTGATTACTCTCTGAGGTTTGCCATTGTCTGCAGAGAGGTGGCGGCCGTACAGAAAAATTATTTTTATTCAAATAATTTTCTGTCGCTGCTGGGGTTCGAACCTGGGTCTCGAAGTTCGTTGACATAGCGGCCACGCACTTTAACCAACTACGCCACGGACGCCACGTCCAACGTTTTATTCCAAACGCTTGTTCATAATAAATGTCTTAAAAAAAAAATTGATTCATTTCATATTTTCTTTGAAATTGAATTCTCTTTGAATTTTGAAAAGTAAAATTATAACTTATTTTGACCGAAAATATTTTAACTGTTATTTTTCACCGAAAAATTTTTGACCCTAAAAATAAAAGTCAAATTTTAACTTTTATTTTTGACAAAAAAAAAACCGGTAAAAAAATAACTTTTATTTATAGACTTTTTTGAAAAAAGTCATAACAGTTACGGTCCCTGCTTTTTCGAACATTTGGTTTCGTACCTCGACAATTGTTTACACAATGTAGTCTTCCGGGGCGTTCATTGCTGGTTCATTGCAATACTCCAGAAAAAATAATTCAAAAGCGTTTAATCAGACGATCTCGGTGACAGAAATTTCTAATGTGTTTTACGTGGACACCTGTCGTAAAGACTATGTTCAAACTGAGTTTTAAATGTGCATTTAGAAGTTCGAAAATTCTTACAAATATCAAGTGTTCAAACTATGTAGAAGCCCTTAATTCGCATTAAAATTGACAGATTTATTAAAATTATTTTTATGTTGTGAAAATGCTCAGACATTTTAACAAAAATATGATTGCAGGAACGAACCAGAAAATTTTGGGAAAATTTTAAACATTTGTAATTTTTTGTTTACATCTTTATTAATAATAATAATTAAACAAATATATCATTGACTAATTAAATAAAACTTATAATTAACCTAAACGATTTTTTTATACGATTCGCTTGAGTATGCGAGCCTCCGCTGGCGTCAATACTTTTCCTTCGTACACGGTGTAGTCACTATAACATAGAACGTTATAATTTCCTTTGCAATTTAGTGGGCATACCCAGTGAAAACAAATGAGGCTCCAGTGAGTGTGCAAAATCTTCGAGTGGACTTTCTTTTAATACCACTGTTTCTGTGGCTACAAAACCACTGCGAGCATATTCTACCGCTCAGTAATATTTGGCCCAATCGAATACCTCTTGCTTTGGCGTTTCAGTGGCAGACCAACCTGTCCCGCAAGTCTGTTGGAAAGCTTGTGCAAGTCTGTTTCAGCTTCTTGAGCTTCTTCAGCTTTGTTGCGTCCCAAACCTATTTGCATGATATGACTTTTACCAAAACAAAGATGTGAGGATATTTTCCCACGCAGCGGCTCACGTCTTCGATAATTTGTTGCTTCCAGGCCAGTCCCTTGCGATCGGTTTTAGTCAACGAAGTCTTCTTATTTATTTTTGAATGGAGCATTTTTTGTAAGTTCAATTAATGAAATAAATTGAAAACGAAATACTTAAAAGTCGTTCAAGTTTATCAATCGAATGGCGAACAGCTGATTGCAAAGAAATAAAATATAAGGAAATGGTGTTGGCCACACACACAGTGTACATGAACTGTGGTATGATTTCTGAATTGAGCGAGCTAGATAGAGAGTGTTTTTTGACATTTCTGAGATCACTTAAATATAATTGAAAGTGTGTGCAGTGAAATAATTAAATTAAAAGCGTTTTTCACTGCTGAAAACTATGTAATTTTAAAGAAAAATATGACCAAAAATAATTATAGCATGCGTTGTGTGGTTAGAATTTGCTAAAATGAAAATTAGAGCCAGTTGATTTCGCACCAATTTGCACTCACAATGGTGCACCCACATCTGTCAAAATGCTTCAGGGGCGCATCAGTTTTTCACTGCTGAGTACATTTTTGGGGCGCTTCTGTTTTCAGCATAGTTAATCAGATGTAATACATTTTATTCATTTCTTTTCAGATTTCCGCATATTCGGGACCTTAAACTGACTATTCGTCAAAAATTGTATAAAACTATACATTTCAAAATGTGTAAAAACAAAATTTTTCATTTATTTTTTCATGCGTTTTATATGAATATTAGTAAAAATCCCATCCTACGACAGGTTGTACCCAAAAATAATAAATACAAGATTATGCCATGCGCATGTCTGCCTACGTCATGATCGCACGAACAGAAAATCAGTGAGAACAGAGGAAGTGTTTTTTCCTATCTACGTCACGAAAGACCTAATGGTGCAACTTTTTCTGCCTCTGATGGCGTAATCTGATTTCTATTATTTTTGGGTTGTACCCATGTAGAGTAATAAATATATAAACTTATTTCCATGTTATTTGAAAATATTTTTTTTATATATTCTTTTCTAGTGATTTTTCTTTTCAGGGGTGATATAGGCCTACAGGGGAACCGAACACAAAAAAAAAAAAAATCGGTAACGCACCAAATTGTATTCCTTAAGGGTGGTGTGGAAGTGGAAATACAAAACAATTTTCTTTTAATATATATAGCGGCAGTATTCATGAAATATTTTGAACCTCTTATAAAGCCTTCATAAGAAAAAAATCGGAAAAAATTAAAAACATTATTCATAAACGTTACTGGACGAAAAATCACTATATTTTTATGAATACGGTCTATGAGTAAGAATTTTTATGAATAAGATATTGTTATGAATACGGCTGTAGGTCTTTAATTATCAAACTTTTACTAATAACGTATTACTCTAAACACCGGTTCCATATGTAATTCTAACAAGCACACTTTGAGCCTTCTTTTTCGACGTAACCGAATACGGCCCTTTGAGAATGTTTATGTATTTGTGTCAACCAACACGAATAAGAAAAATACCACACTTTTTTGCAATAACATCACTTCCTTATATCTTAGTTCTTTGGCTGATTGAAATAAATAACGAGTGCTGTCAAAACAAACGAGTAAACGAGTTCGAACTTCGAAACAGGGTCGCAAACTGCTAAATACTCATTTGAAGTAGCATATATGTAAATTCACTTGACAGAATTTTTAGAGAACCATTAAGGAAATAAATGCGAGATTTGCGATTGTGACATCATCTGTTTAATTTTTTAGGGAATTTTCAACTTGATTTCTTCGTTCGCTCTGATCGGCCGACGCTCGATCTCTTTGGGCGAATCCAGTGTTTATTTGTGTAGAGTAGTAGATTTGTTGAAATGGTAGTTAATAACGTAGGGAAAACAAAAAAGAAAGAAAATATATTGAAAACTTAACGCAAAAGAATTTTGTTTTATTTTGTTATTTTATTAGCACTTTATTTTATAATCAAATTATTTATATAATAAATTCTTTATATAAATCTATATATGTGACCCGGTCTACGAAAAGGGACCTTCGGTGTGAAAATATCATTTTTCACTTTTTTGGCGATTCGGATAGACTAATGTGTGCTCTTTCTAATGGCGCAAAGCAGAAGTTTCCAACTCGTAAAGAACTCGTATTAATTGACTAAGAAATACAAAGACGCCATTCAGTATGCGACAATTAAACGTTTACAAACAGCTGTTTTCTCGAAAACTTGTTTTTACACCGAAGGTCCCTTTTCGTAGACCGGGTCACATATATAAAAAAGGAGCTTATGTTAAGGCCGCAATAGACTCTTAAACTACTCATCCGATTAGCATGAAAATTTGTGTATAGAAGTTTTTTGGTACGGTGCGTGTTTGTGGGCTATCAATTTTGATCCACCTTGAACACCAGAGGGCGCTGTAGTACAAATTTTTTACAAAACTGCCTAAAACTCATAAACTGCTAATGCGATTAGAATGAAAAGTGGTATACAGTGGGTTTCATGTACGTTGAGTGTTCTGCTGCTATCGTTTTTGAACTATCTTAAACTCCAGAGGGCGCTATAGTACACATTTTTTACAAAACCACCTAAAACTCCCAAACCGCTCATGCGATTAGAATAAAAATTGGTATATAGTAGTTTTCAGGTACGATGAGTTTTTTAGCACTATCTTCTTTGAACCACCTTGGACACCAGATGGTGCTGTAGTACAAATTTTTTACAAAATCGCATATTTTTAGTTGTTTTCTTAGGTTACATGTGCAAATATTTACAAAATATAAAATATTTCTTAAATTTAGTAAAATTAAAAAAATTTCCGTTATTTTGATATCAAAAACATGAACATATCTTGAAAACTATGAAAAATTTTACTACAACGATATATTTAATGCAACATCGTACACAAAATTACGAAAAAAACAATCAGATATTCAATTTTGTGGCTTTCGATTCAAATATCTCCGCTGCTTTTTTATATATTGTGTTAAATTTTTTTTTGTCTTAAAGCTTCATCAAAATACTATGAAAATCTTATTGCAAAAATACCGTTAGTTGAGTAAATATATTTTAAATTTTTTTTTTTCAAAAAAGGTCTGAAATTTTGGAGTTTTCCTCAAAAAAAGGCTCAAAATTTGTTTTTGTTGTAAAAATAATTTAAATTCAAATTCGCAAATTTTCAACTCTATTTAAAAGTTATAACATTTATAAGCAAAAGTTATTTCAATTTTACGCAAAAGTTAAAAACCATTTTTGTGATTAAAAAAACAAGGCCTACCCCTTGATTTATTTGAAGAATTTTTTTTTTCCAATATTGTGGTTTCATATTTTTGAATAAATTTACAAGCTAAAATAATAATTTATTAAAAAAAATTATCTTAGTATCTCTTACCAATCAAAAGTTATAGCCAATAATGTTTATCCAAAATATATATACAAAAAGCAAAACGCTGTCTGTGTGATGGATGGAAACTTCAAAATTACTTAGCCGATAGAGCTGAAATTTTGGCAGTACATTTTTTCAAGTACGAGATGGCTTAAATTTCTGTCACACCCCCTTTTACCGTCCACAAATCAATAAAAATGCTATATTTCCTACGGTTTTCGTCGATTGGGCTACATTTTGGTAATTTAGTCTGTATGCTTAATGTCGGCAACTGTACTAAAACTGGGTAATGTCCTATACTAGAAAACTGGGATGAGCATTATATAAGAGGCTGTGGCTCCGCCCATACAGTTAAAATTTGTATTATCAAATAGCTTTGAAAGTAAAAGTAGCAATACTTACATATAAACTCAAAATTGAGTTACTTTTTGGTGATCTCCTGCTACTGGGAAACTGTAACGGGCAGTGGAAAATAACAGTCAAACTATGAGTCTAAGAAAAGTTTTGAATACACATATTATGTTCCCATATAGTTGCAGGGTGCAGCAACGCGCGCCGGGAAAAGGCTAGTACTTATATAAATATTTAATTAAAAGGCATAATAGTCAAAATTAATCCGATTTAGTACGTTTGCATAAACGAAAATTTATCAACGCTGATGCTCACAAGCATTGAATTTAAGTGTTTCCACTGCACGAACGAACAAGATGGCGACTTACCAATGTTCGCAACTTGTGTTCGTGCGGTGGAAACGGTTGGACCGAACGAAGAATTCATCGCTACGATTTGTTCGCGATGATTTCTTCGTTCGTTCGGGCAGTGGAAACGCTCGATAATAGGTTAATTTTTTTTTTTTTGTTTTTTGTTTTTGTTTAATTATATTAGCTTTGATATTTACTTAACCCTCACTTTGACACCAATCTTTTACTACATAATCTAGCACTATTTACATTTGTAAATATTTTTTTGGCATTATTAAAGATAAACAGAAACTCAAAGTTTACATTATTTTTTAGGTGGAATATATGTATTTACACCTTCTAAGTCCAATTCCGGAAAAATTTCACGCCGCTCTCAAGTGGTTTAGAAGTTATAGAGTTCGCAAGTTGGGAAAATGGGCCTGGAAAAGTCGTGTTTTTTTTTAATTTCCAACAGAATCTAACATTATGGATATCAAAAGAAAGGTTATTCTGTAACCTATTCAAAAAGTTATCAACCATTGAAATCCATGCTTTACTTCTTACGATAAAGCGTTACATATTATGCACACTTCAAAACACATGCATATTGTAATAAAAATTCTCGCTGTTTCCACACAACTTCAATTGTTCCTTTTTTTCATATATTCTGTGAGGGGGTTTTTGCACTTTGCGGATTTTTTTACATTTCAAAAGCACACTGCGTTGACAACTGTTTTTCACGGTTTCGTTTCTGCGTACAGTTATTTTTCTCCCGAAACACCATAAAAGTCTTTAAAATAAAAAATATTTACATATGTAAATAGTGCCAACTACGTTATAAAAATGAAAAATTTTCGAAAAGTATCAGAAAATTCTAAAATTAAAAACAACTTTTGACATTTTCACAAAGAATAACGAAAAAATAGCCACAGAGACCAAGCTATATTCAAGTCGTATAAAAAAGAAAGGAGTTATGGCAAATTTAAAATTGGGATATTTACACATGTAAATTGTGCCAAAGTGAGGGTTAAGCAAATGATATCTCTTCTATATAAGAATTTCAGTTTTATTAATTTTTTTTTTATTTTTCGTTTTTTCCATTATCGCTCCAAAATACTTTTATTAACTACATGTTCCTTTTTTACCCCATCATCAAATTCAAACAAAATTATTTAAGTGATAATCTTTGCTAAATAATAAAAATAAAACCTTTTCTTGACTTCAATTTGAAATCATTGAAACTTAAAATAATTCTAAATTAATTTCCCCTAGATTGGCTTTCTCGATGTCGTCATACCTCCAGATTTTGTTGCTGAGGACACGTCATCAGATGTCATCGTGCCCGAGGGCAGTTCTGTCAAATTAACTTGTCGGTAAGTGTTGCACTGGCTGCTGGCGATGTACTTAATTTATTAATTATTTAATGGCCCATCAAAAAAGTCGTTATTCGTGAAAACATTGAATTGAGTGATTATTTGATTGTTGTCAGGACGTCCTTGAAAATTAGTGAGTCAGCAACTGTTTTCCAGGCGAACATAAAATCTAAAAAAAAAGTCACATAATCATTTTCAACTGGCGTCAAAAGCAACATAAACAAATAATACTAAATACTTTAATGTGTGACCACTTGGTTAATGTTATCAATATACAACTGGCTACAACCACAACAAAAAACAAGAAATTACATTAAAAAAAAACCAAAACAACCCCAATCAGACGAGGACGACAACAACGACGACGACACTCCATTAGTTAATCATTAATTTAAGCATAGCTCGGTCCAAATGTGACCGCAAGTAGAAGTAATAATGTCAACAAATTAAACGGCACTTCATTACTCTTGATTTAGCAGGTCCTGCAAAACAAGCGCCATCTATATGCGTCCCCTTCTGTTCCTGCTCTCTTTGCTTCTAATCTAAGCCAAGCAAGAGCGATGGATAAACAACATAAGTTGTCGCAAGTAGTTCTTCAGCAAGTCGTTAAAACTGTTGTAATGCGGCTAAGTCGGAAGAAGGTCGGAATGAGGGGATGTCGCAGAGGCGAGATGGTGGTGATGCTGGTGGTGGTAGTGGAGGCAGGGGTATGGTCAAGCTTGCTTAGTTGCTGATTTATGAACTTGATCAACGTCATTGGAGGTAGCCATGAGTTGTGTAGATGTGTGTGAGTGTCAGTGTGTGTGTGCAAGCAGGATACATTTGGCAACGCGAATTATTGCCAGCCATTGTGCGTGCATGTGACGCAATGATAACTCAAGCTGAGTAGCAAGAAACTTTTGGGCAAAATTATTTTTTCTCAAATTTTAAAGAACAACTCTGTGACTGTTAGAGTGGGGAAAAAGAGTCTTTGTTTTATTAATTTAAAGTTTAGTTTAGATTTGAAGTGTTGCAGCACTCTTAAATTTCGAATGTTTAACTGGATTTTGTCAACAAAAACCTATCTTTCTCAAATTTAATCCAGTACAACAACCTACAACTACTTCAACACTGCATTTCAACACTAAATTTTAAACAATTCCAAAAATTTGTTGGCTTGCCTTCTTCTTTTTCTTCTTCTTCTTCTTCTTCTTCTTATTCTTGAACGTTGCAGACGTTGCAGTTGTTGCTGCAGACATTTTCTTAAGATTTTCTTTTGGCTTAAAATATGAAGCATGCATATATTAGCTGACAGTTAACAAGAGCTGCTTCCACTTCTTTAAGAGCGGTCTTTAAGACTTGTAAATAAATGGCTGCAATGAGCAAACGTCTGCTGCACACACTCGGCACGAGGATATAAATAAATTTCAAAGCAAATTTTTCCAAAACAATGCGAAACGCAAAGCTTCTGACTTTGTGAAGTTTGAGCTTAAATTTTAACATTTAGTTAAATTTTAAAATTTGTTTGAACAGAAAACTAATCCTTTTCCGCTTGGCCGCTATAAAAATTTAATCTGAAAAGATTTTTTTACGTGTATTACCCATATTTTCGAAGCAATCATAGCATGCTTTCTTTTCACCATTCTCCAATAGCTTTCTTGCTTACCCGTTTCTGACTGAACCATCTGACTGACCTGCAAACTATCTTAACAAGATTTTTGTTTAAATTTTTTTTCCTGAAGCATTCTTAAGTATCGTGATATCGCGGTTAAGATTTTAAAGGTACATACATATATGAGATGTACTACACCACACTTACAGTAGTTTAAAAAAGGACTTTGACCTTTTTTGCCTACATCATTCTGAATTTTTTATAAAATAAGAACGAGAACTGATGGATAAAATTTATTTATATAAAATCCCGAGTAACACCGGGTACATCAGCAATAACCATAACTTTTATTATATTTTAATTTAATCACAATATCTCTCTTCTTCTCATTGCAGTGCTCGTGGTTATCCTGAACCGATTGTTACGTGGCGACGTGAAGATGGCAACGAAATTGTGCTCAAAGATAGCATGGGCACAAAGACAGCAGGTATGTTAATGCAACAAACCCGCATTTTTGTCACTTTGGCTGAAATGTCCTTTAAGTTTGATTTTTGTCTAATTTCTGTTCCCTTATAGTTGCTTCTTTTCGTGGCGAAGTTCTTAAGTTGACAAAAATCTCACGTAATGAAATGGGTTCGTATCTCTGCATTGCCTCAAACGGTGTACCGCCATCGGTTTCCAAAAGGATTTCACTCAGCATACATTGTAAGTAAACAAAATGACCAAAAATAGAAAAGAAAAACCTTTAAATGCAGCAACAGCTGGTGGATTAGAGGCGGAGCAACCTTAAGTCCCTCTTAGCTCACAACTTAGCCAAACAGGAAACAGCTGCTGCTCATTAATTACCACATGCTGGGTTTTTATAACTTTTTGGTTTTTTTTTTGTGCACCTACACCATTTCTTTTCATGTTTTCATTTACTTCTGCATATCCTGCCCATTGACAGCCTTTAACTCTCACACACATCAATACGTTTGCGTTTTCACTTGTTTTTGTTTTTAACTTATTGTCTTCTTTGCAACAACAGCATTTTTTTTTTTATTGGCCTGCATATCCATTTTTTAACAAAGTGTCCTGCTAAACTGCTGCTAACTTCATTGTTGGCTTAGAGCAAATCCTGCTAAGCCACTGCAGAGATTTTGTCGACCATTGTCGTCGACTCTGCTTCCTTGTCGCTGCTTTGGGTTTTTTCCTTCTGTTTTCTCTGCACTTACGACATGTTTTGTCAAAAATGTCTCCATCACGTGCTACTCCTCTACCAGTCAACCGACTAAGTAGCTCACTTAATCATACGAGTTGCCTGCTCCACGCGGTGCTAGGTTGGTTTTCCTTTCGTTTCTCTGTTGCAACGACATCCTTTCGTTCTTTTTAAGGCACATTGACGCTTTATGGTTGCCAACCAGCATCATTAGGTTAACAGCTTAGGTGACAAACAATGTTTCAACATTAATGTTTTAACCCACGTCAATGTATATATTTTGATCTTGTTTCTCACAATTGTAGAAAATTATATTTTTGGGAAAATATAAGAAGAAGAAATTTAACTTATAATATAAATAAAACTAATTCTATAGCAAATACCATAACCCTAACCATAATCATAACCATAACCATAACCATAACCATAACCATAACCATAACCATAACCATAACTATAACCATAACCATAACCATAACCATAACCATAACCATAACCATAACCATAACCATAACCATAACCATAACCATTACCATAACCATAACCATAACCATAACCACAACCATAACCATAACCGTAACCATAACCATAACCATAACCATAACCATAACCAAAACCATAACCATAACCATAACCATAACCATAACCATAACCATAACCATAACCATAACCGTAACCATAACCATAACCATAACCATAACTGTAACCATAACCATAACCATAACCATAACAATAACCATACCCATAACCATAACCATAACCATAACCATACACATGTTTATAACCATTTTATTTTTTTCACACCGTACCAAAGGTAGGGGTCTTATAGAACCCCTTACACTACCTTTAAGGGAGCATATAGGTTACAAATTTTTAAAAAATAATTTGTTTTCAGGAATATTTTGTCATAGAAGGGTAAAAGATATCTTTTTAAAATTTTGCACATATATTAACTAATATTTAAAGAACACAAAAAAATTTTGTAACTTCGAAAATCGACTTTTTTTCAAATAGCCGCCATTTTGTTTTTTTTCGGCGGAAAAAAAAAGATCCTCGTTCAGGCGATAGCCACTTTTTTGGCATTTTAAAAAAAAAATCAAATACCGTCAAAAACCGCTTCAAAAATTCTGACAAAAATTTTTTGTATTTTTTAAATGTCAATAAATGTATGTGCAAAAATTTGAAAAATATGTCTTTTTTCCTACTATGAAAAAAAAATTGACGAAAAAAATTTTTTTCTTAAATTGTAACCTATATTCCCTTAAACCATTTAATGCCCACTTTTGTATAAGCTATCGAATCTTTCGGTCTTTTTGATAAACTTTTAGCAGAGATTCATAAGATAAACTAATATTAACTTACTATATGAACTTTCATATACTTATTTCTATATATTAACTCTGTTGTTTACAATTTTTCACGCCCACTTTTGTTTGGCTTTGCCTAAATAGAATAAGTTTATCCTTAAAGATGGCAACAATTACTCATATGACTTCACATTTTAACACTCCCCCATCTGCAGTTTAGTGCTGCATTTTGCAGATCATATTTTGCCGCTTACCACCCTCTGCTCCTCCGCTATTCTTAGTCCTTTTTGGAAAATTGCGCTTTTTTTTTGTGCGCAAACAAACGAAGTACTTCCGAAGAATGTTGCGCTACCTGACTAGATAACAAAAATGCCGCCAGCCAGTAAGTCAGTCAGCCAGGCAGGCAGGCAGCAGGCACCAAACAGCAAAAGTCGAGCCAAGAAAGTGAAAACAATGAAGACAGCAGCTAAAACATTGCATCCTGCTCTCCGTAGCTGATGCCGCATATGAATCCTTCCTGTAGTCAGGAGCATCATGTTTCAACAGATTGTGAGTTGTTCTTGTTAAAGTTGATTCTTGTTTTTGTTGTTGTTCTTGTTGCTGTTGTTCTTGTAAGAACACTCACCGGGAATAAATTTCAGCTGTTGTTATGATGAGTCTGATTAATTACAACAACTTAAGTTATTATGCGGTGTTTTAACAATTTGTACTGAGTTGCCACAAAATTGTCGATGCGGCACTTCCGACATACTTATGTGTTTGTTTCTTATGTTATTGTTGTTGTTTTTATTGTTGCTTTGCTCAACATCATCTTTGTGTTTGAAGAGTATGCGTTTATCGGTTTGTGTGTATGTGTGTGTGTGTGTGTGTGTGTGTGTGTGTGTGTGTGTGTGAATGTTTGTATGCATGTACGTGATCTAGTGTGAATGTAACTGCGGTTAGATATTTTCAGGATGTTTATTTAACATACGCGCTTCAAAACCTTCCGGTTCTTAAGAAAACTCACAGGAATTGTTTATAATTATTAAGGAACTCATTAGTCAAAGTTGAAAATAGCTAGAATTTTATTTGTTTTCAATTTGAATACAGTCAGAAGCTAAGAGCTTACAGAAACCATAAGAAAATAGAAATTAAAAAATTTACAGTTTTTAACTGAATTGACTATTACTCACTATTTCTTTTCAATAGTGAGTAATTGGTTGCTGATAGCAAGTTAAAAAGAAGATACAAAAAATTTAGATTTTGTTATTTAATTTAAATAAAAAAATTATATCAATTTAGAAATCTGTTATTATTTTATTAGCTAAAATTATCACGTTTTAACATGCCAAGAATGATTTAAAAACTTTTTTTTTTGCTTTAAGGTATAATATACGTGTAACAACCAAAAACTGGACTGGTTTTCAAAAAATTTTTTTAGATTTAAAAATTCATTATTATTTTTTTTTTAAATTTATACAGCTTATTGTACATAAAAAATACTTTACAAAAATTTTTTTTTAAAAATACAGTTCTGGCTTTTATATAGAGGGCGCTGAAAATGGCATTGAAAAAAAGACATCCAAAACGGTTCGATGGATATGGCTTTTCCCATGTATGGGAAACAAAAAAAATCAAATGACATTTTAAAGCATAGACCATATACACAGAACCGAAAACGTACTTAATAACAAAGAAAAAGTTCTTTGTCCCAATGTATTATACATTAAAATTGGTCCAAAGTACGAGTTCCTTGATTCAATGAATCTTTGTTCTTACGTTATTTCTTTGATATGTTATGAAGAAAAATGATTAATTAATGACACATACAACTGTTACAATAAGTTAGTCTGTCCTTAGAAATTTTAAAACAATATCAAGATATATTTTAAAAAATCATTTTCTTATTGAGATAAAATTCTCTAATGGTTTTTTAGATATTACAACACAAGAACTGGAACAAAATTTTAATGAACACGAACAATGAACTGTTCCTTAAAATTAAGAACAACGATTCATTGAACCAAAGAATTCGTTCTTTGGGGCAATGAATAGTTCTTAAAAATCAATGAATTTCGCTTTATGAACGAGATTCTTTGATTTTAAGAACAATATTTGGTTCAGTGTATTAAGCATCCCTCCTACGCAAGACCCCCGGGTTTTTTTTTAATTATGGCGGAAGTTGAAGGAAAAAGTTCAAAAAATAAATACATTTTAGCGCCCTTTTTTGTTTATAAAAAAAAAATAGATACTTGAATTTAGGGGGATGCTTAAAGGACAAAATAACAAACAAAATGCAAAAAAAAAATCATTGAAATTGAACCAATAGATTTCGAGTTATCTATCGAACCGTTTTAAAAAAACTAGTTTCAAGGAAATCGCGTTTAAAGTTTTTTATTTGTCGTATGGAGCTTAGACATAGGTTCACGAAAACCGTTATAACTTCTGTTAAATATTGATTTTGTTGGCGTCCGTGGCGTAGTTGGTTAAAGTGCGTGGCCGCTATGTCAAAGAACTTTGGAGACCCAGGTTCGAACCCCAGCAGCGACAGAAAATTATTTGAATTAAAATAATTTTTCTGTACGGCCGCCACCTCTCTGCAGGCAATGGCAAACCTCAGAGAGTAATCAAAAATGCCATGTAAAGCTTCTTGAGAACGAGAACATTCCGTTCATCGCCGTTCGGAGTCGGCGTTAAGCATGTAGGTCCGGTTCTCGGTCAATTGTGTACAAACTTAATAACACGCACAACACAATTGATCATAAGAAGCTAGGTCAAAGTCCTTTTAAGGGCTGAAATGGCCAGTTATTTATTTTTATTTTTTTTTTTTAAATATTGATTTAAAAATGTGTGTATATATTCTTAAAGCTATAAAGAACACATTAAACAAAAAAACAAAATTTTTTTTTTCGAAAAATTTACACGTATATTCTATGTATTTACCTTAAAGTATTCTTAATTTACAAAATTGTTAATTGAATTAATTGAAAATTCAGTGAATTAGACATGATTCTATACTTAATTGAAAATTTCTGGTAAGCCATTTCTGATCGGTATCCGCAATACTGAACATTTTTTAAACCCTTTTAAAAGTGCTTTCGGGAGGTTTAACAGAGGTTTTCTATTGCAAAAATTAAAAACAATTTTTTTAATGAGGAAACTGAGGAATAGAGTAAAAAATTGGTTTTATTATTTTTTATTAAGTTGTTCATTTTCTTGTGAAATCTGTCGAAATACTGTTGTATGTGGAAGAATACATTAGATTTGAGACAGTAGATATCTCAAATGCAAATCTTTAAAGGGATAGTCTGGTACTTTTGGGCATATTTATAAGATTTTTTTTTTCATCGAAAAATTTATTTTGACAATCTGCTAATTTTGTATATTAATGAGTGGATATTTTAGCATACAATAACATTTTTAATTTTTTTCACTTTATGGCCGAAATAGCGCCAACTGAAGGCAACCCTGTTTAAAATTGCTTGACATGATTTTTCAGCTCTGGAACGTCTGAAACAAAAAATTCAAAATTCTTATTGAAACATAAGTTATTATCTACGTCCGATAGTAAAATTAAGTATTTTGGCCAAAAAAAAAAACACAAAATGGCGAAGTTTTGAATTTTTTTACCCTTTTTATGTTAGGTCGCATTAAAAAAAGGTTAAATATTAATATTACTACGAGATATAAGTAGGTGCATATATATACAATAATAAGAGAAAATTTAAGCCCAATCAGTTGAATAGCTTTTTCGTAATGACGTCAAGAATGTTAAAAAACGTGTTTAATTTATTTTTTTGCCTACTTAATAAGTATCCTTTATATTTTTTTTTCTCCAGCTCGTCGACTTAGATAATATGTTGTATACTCTTTCTAATGGTATTTAATATATAAAACTGGGTATTTTGGAAAATCGATTCTTTGAAAAATCGAATCGAAAATAGAGTCATAATGCCCCCCACCCACCCCCCTTTATACGCGTTCTCCTTTTTTTTTTTTTTTTTTTTTTTTTTCTTCAACGACAGTATGATAATGCTAATTGAAAATTGGTATGTTGGAAGAGAGTTCTTCATGATCGGAGACATCATCGAAATCAGCGTTAGTTTCGCATAACATACTAACATCATTTATCCAAAAAGCGAGTCATTTTTGCACCAATAACGCATTTGCTTAAATTGACTACGTAAATACTTAAAATTTATTTAAATACTTTTTTAATTAACACTTTAACTGCCACCATACAAAAAAATATCAGGTCCTCCGGGCCATTTTATTTTTTTTACAGATCTAGTGTATTTTGGTATCAGAAAATCCCAACAAACTATCGGAAAATGTTTTTTTTTATATTTCTGTGAAATTTTGAAATATTTTATTGAGGCACAACATATGTAGCCTAGTGTATACGGCGTGAGGTACATGTGCTGTACCTTGTTTGTATACTTGTGCAATTTTGTTTTGATCATAGTAAATAACCATTTCGTCTGACAACATTGAACTGCGACACATTCGATCAAGAATATATATACTTTTCTATACCTACAACGCTTTCTTATGGGCGTTACAAACGGAGTGACAAAATTAATATATCCCAGTTAAAGGGGTTTTTTTAATCGTTGGGGTATAAAAATGATGCGCTAAAGATAGGTTTAGGTAAGCCAGCCCATGCGGAATTGAACTACGTTTACAGATTTGCATTTCAAGGTACTAATTTTAAACCATGAACTATAATGTGTAATCAAATACTACATGAGGCACATACGCTGTGCCTCAGAGCCTACGTGGACATTTTATTGAAGCACCTCGTATGTGCCTCATGGCAGTTAACGTGTTAAATAAAATATTAAAATATTTAAACAGAATTAATAAAAAATTTATTAAAATTTTGCACGAATTTTTTTATATATCTTTCAAATATTTACTATTTGAGAATAAAATTATCGCTTAGAAAATTTATATAAAAATATTGAAATTAAAAGACAATAAGAAGATATATATTTAAAATATTTCTCACGAGCTGCATCCAACAAATACCATTTGCTTGTATATTTTATTTTCTTTTTACTTTTTTCGTTCTCTAATTTATACTATTTTTGACAGTTGATGCAATATTATGGCACCAAATGAAAAAAATAGTATAAATTAGAGAAGGTAAAAGCAGAAGGGAAAATAAAAGCAAAATGTGCAGGCAAATGACAATCGGTGCAAGACATTCGTGAGAAAATGTCCGATTGTTACTCTAAACTTGCATAAGTTGATCATGCGATCACCCATCGCAATCACAAAGAATCTTGGCCAAACATCCAGGCTATATTACCCTTGCAACAAAAACTAAACGAGAACTATAAGAAACTTGCAACTACAAGAAATAAACTGCAGGAACAGAGTGCGATTCTGTTGCTGCTTGCCGGCTATTTCAGCTGTATGGAATATGTGTGTAGGTGTGTGGTATAAATAAAATTTAAATACCGGAAAAAGGAGTTGTAAGGAAAATATTTGATTTATCCACGTAACTATTTAAATAAAATTTATAATCAGGCGTGGATAATGTTAATATGCGTTATTTCCCTTAGTGTAGGAAGGCAAGAGATTTTCTCTTGAAAATCCACCTAAAATTGCTTTAATTGGTAAATCCTTCTTATTGGCTATTTGGTACACCATGACGTATATATTCCAGGTTTTCACAGCCGTGTTTTTGATAGTATTCAATATAAATTCTTCTTACAATGAATCGCTACTCGGTCGATACTCGAATAAACTCTTCTACGTTTTATCGTATCGTTAAGTCAAATATTTTCCAATGACAAAAAATTATTAAAAACTAGTAAGAAATGATCTTCAACTGGGCCGAAGTTAAAATACCTCCACGGCCAAACCAAAATATATTCGAAGTCTTATGGCATCTTGCTGTAAAACGAAGACTTCCGCTGAAGCCTCTTTCGTCTGCAAACGATGTCGGATAAAATTGGCTTGCTGTATTTATTCTTTGCGTCATCGTGCACTATTACGTCGCTTACGTTACTCAAATACTCTCGACGTGAATATTTGTCAAAAGAAGCATTACCAGATAATAAAATTTCAATATTCTTCGTAAATATTCTAAAATCCTTAAAAATTTTAATGTTAAATCATTACATCTTTTTACGTTGGCAATGCTTTTTCCATCAGCTGTTTCATTTATTTTTGCTTGGAAATAATTGCTGACTTTTGCAGCAATCTGCAATTTGTTTTCATATATTTTGTTAAATTTACCTAAAATAGTATTTTATTTTTTTTTTTTGTGATAGCATTTTATAATTTTAACAACGAAAGTGAAAGTGAAAGTGATAGTGATGAGAAGTGCATTTCCGGTACAAGAACCCAAAATTGCTCGCTTGTATTTAGTTTTCTTTGTGCTGAAAACATATAAAATATTGTTAATATATGTTTTCATTATTATTTTTTATATAATAATGTTAAATATGCTTCTGAAAATGTAATAACATTTTCTTCACAGCAACTTCCATTATTAAAATTTTGTGGACGATGGCAATTTGTTTATCGTCGTTTTTTGACGTTCCGCTTCGGGTAATTTTCTTACAGCAAGCCAAATTTGTACTGCTGTTACGTCTTCGTTCGTAACTGAATCAGCTGATCTCGTTTGTGTACAATATACGTTTTACATCAAGCAAAAACAGCTGATTATTGGCTTTTGAACGAAGTCTTCGTGAAATACACGTTTCGTTCGTTTTACAGCAAGATGCTCTTAAGCAATCAATAAAATGTTTATTTGTAAACGAAAAAGTTATAGTTTTAACTGAAAATATTGGATTTTTTTTATAAAATCAGTTTGCATGGGAAATAGGCGTGATTGTCACTCGATTTCGTTAAATTTCATACACATACACATACACATGTTATATATCCAAATTGATATGCAAGTCCATATATTAATTTTTGTGACCAAGATTCGATCTCGTGTTTCTAAAAAAATGCTTCCATCTGCATCCGCGCTACCCAAACGATTTTTCAGATAATTCCTGTCGCATGAAAATGTCGATCGGTGAGTAAACACTAGATAATTAGACGTAAAAAGTTATTAAAATGGATTATCAAGATTTTGCAGTAAATTAAGTAAAAAAAGTTGTAAAAAAAACCGATAGGTTTTCTGCAGTTGAACATTTTGTATTAATATCTTCTATGGTATGGGATCATTTGCTAGTCGAAGCTCAAATAAGTTTCAAAAATGCCCCATTGTGTATACCTTTCGCTTGGTCTGGTCAGAAGAAGCTGTTTTGAGGTTGTGTTGGCATAATGTTCTCTGTCAAGTGAAAATATTTCCTAATGTTGCGGAAATCGTTTTGAGACAATGTTATCTTGACCTTTTTCACATCGAATTTTGGTTTTAGGAAACAGTACAAATCCCAAATTGAAATTGTATGAAACCCAGTAGTCCTCAGCATATATGTATATAGCAAATAATGTGAAACAAATAATGTGTAGTTTTCGTAGTTAATTTTTTGTTGCAATTTTTTTTTAATTTTTATCCGTTTTAGTTTCTTCTGGACCATTTGGACAAAATTCTCCTCGCTGTTCTACTTTTGCATGTCAAAGTCAATTTCTTGGAAATTGCTTCGGCAACCAATTCATTCGGTGTTTGTAATAACCTGGCGAAAACTTCGTTCTCCGTTCGAAAACTTACGTAAATTATCACACTTTTTGGTAAAAAGAGAACTTTTGTCTACAACCTTTGATGCTCCTTTCTTTTTAAAGTAAACAGATTGAATTTACGGTTATTATATTCAACTTTGTATGATTGTATGTAACATTTACAAATTCATTTCAAGTTTGTGAATGAAAACGATGTGTCATTAAACCGCCAATGAAGCGTATACAAAACGCCATGAGGTTACCATGACAGATAAGGCTTTCATTTGTGGTCATCATACAGTTTGTTTGTTATTTTGGTCTATTAGCTACAATATTTTTGACAAAAATCTAAAATATAATTGATATGAATACTTATCATACATTTCTAAGAGTATTATTTTTTGTATATTTTTCGAACATTTATTTTTTTATCGAATGTAGCACGTTATAGTACACATCCAGCACATTGCAGCACATTTTTCGTTTAATATGAAATAAAAAAATTGCTGTCTTCATGTGAGCATGTGTATTCAACACCCATTTAATTTACCTCACTGTCAAAACTATGTAGTGTAGAAAAAGAGAGAACAAGATGACTACTCCCAGGGATCAACTTGCTTATATGATATCTCCCTATAGCTCAGAGACCCAGAACTAAAGAAAATTTGACGAATTAGAGGCAAACTTTTGAAAAAAGCTTTTGAAAAATTTATTCGACAAATATTATAAATATAACCAATCTCATGCCAACAAAAGGTTTATAGTAAAAATTAATAATTATAAAATAATGAAGGCTAAGTGATAATTATTTAATAACTACGTTCATCAAATTATCAATCTACATAGATGCGAAACAAAAACATGTTAATATTAATACGTGTTTAACAATTAAAGACTTATTGAAATTTGATTTGGCATTTGATCACATAATACAAGGACATCTTTAAATTAATTTAGTTCAACTTACTCTAAATAACTGTATTGTACAAATTTTCTTCACTTCTCATTTTTAAGCAATCTTGTATTATTCACAGCCTCAATGAAACTGGATATGTTGGCAAACTAATGAACCTTGACAATATTTATAAGCATTTTATATTATTTTCCCCACTGTGCCCAATTTTGACATTTGAAATTCGATTCCATAATAAAATGAGACGCCATTAAAACTATCTTCAGAGCAGTGACATGAAAGAAAACGTAAGGTCCTGCAATGCAGTTTAAAATCATTACAGGGGCGGCACAAAAAGTCAGGCACACAAAAACACACATAGAGACACTCACACACGCACACACTCCCAAATAAGTTAGTTTAAGCAATTTGAGCGTTTGACGATTGGTTTTCACACATGCTGCATGCTTGCATGACTGGACGACAACGTGGCATCCTTCCAAGTCGACATAGCACGTCGACAGTGTCCTGATGAGTCCTTGTTAGAGCGCATTTTGTGGCTTTGTTTGCCGCAACCGGATGTCCATGAAGTAATCATATAGACACATATGCAACACACACACACATAAGCGCAAACACGCACACACAAACATATATATGTGAACAGGCCCATTAAACTTTGCTGCTTGCCTATTTTAAAGAGTTACTCGGAAGTTCCATCATCCTCGACTGCAATCGCAACGCACTGAATCAAAGACTACTGGACCCACTGGTCGACACACACCACTCAATTGTGTGACTGACCGACCTGACCTTACCTAGTCAGTCGGGTCACTCAGTCACTCACTTGTTCTCTAGCTTCATCAGCAGTCAGGCAGGCAGGCAGGCAGTCAGGCAGGCACGCATGTCGAAATTCATATAGTGACCAAAATTCTACAGCATATTCAAAATAGTAGTCGTCCTTAGCCACAGTGTGAGTCAACTAAGTGTTGCTGTTGTTGTTGTTGTTGGTTGCGTTAGTATTGCTGTACGTTCGCATAATAAAACCATTCAAAAGTTCACATCATTAAAGGCCACATTGTGTCTTCTTGCTACTGTCTATTCGTTCTGAAATTCTCAGTTAGTTTACGTGAGTGTGTGTGAGTGTGTATGTGGACGCTAGAGTTCTAAATTGCGGCACAACATGTGCGCTTCCTTTAAATTTTATGCACTACAAAATTTCGTTACCATCAAAATTTCACTTTGTACTCGTTCGAACGTGAAAAGAAAATTTAAGCCGATCATACTTGAAACCATTTCTTAATTTTTCTACCCACTGCCCATTCTCTGCTCATCAATGCTTTTTCATTTTTGCTGCAAGCTATTGTGAATAGTATTTTTGTATATCAATAATTATTGTTTAGAAATGTGGGATGTCGGATATTGGCAGCTATTTTGTTAGAGGCAGGAATTCTTTTCTTTACGTGATGTCGATCATAAGGATGAGGTTTATTTCTGTCGCACAGTTTGCCATAAGAACTCTCCAACTGTGTTGAAATTCTAGTAATAAACTATATTCGTCTATTTTTTCGACATTTTTGTAAATTGAGTTCCTCTAAAGTCGCGAAGTGTTGAGGAATAACGAATTCTTTTTTCCCATTTTTCGAAATTACCGATAAATGACATGAAAAGGTAAGATTTTCAATTAAGCGTGGTGTCAACTTGGGAAAATAGTGATAGTAAGAGAAATTTCTCATTATCTTAAGGGGAACAACGCAGCCAGAGGCCGAAAAAAAAGGTCATGTTTGTGAATTTTTTTAAGGAAATCTATGGGATATTTTTAAATAAGAGTTTTTATACCTAAAAATATACACATTCAAGAGTATTTTTAGTTTTTTTTTATTAAAAGAAATTTAATATTAAGGTCGATACAGCAGTTTTTGTACAGCGCTCTAAAAAAAAGGTGAAATGCGGTGACCAAGATTGCTCCTCCTTTATTCATCTGAAACAAAAAAATAAAATATATTATTAAATTAGATACTTAAAACTCGTATTTGTCATAGCCGTTTTTGAAAATATTGATTTTTCACAAAATGGCGGACTTTCGAACGTAAAAAAACGATTTTCGACCAAAAATTCGTCATAATTTTGCCTATAAAAAATGAACGAAACTACAAAAAAAACAAATCCTATGACAAGTACGAGATTATTATGTATACAATAAGCCTGCAAAAAAATTAAAACGATCGGTTTACTGAGCTTCGAGAAATCTTGGTCACCGACTTTGAAAACATGGTTTCGAGAAAAACGCGTTTGAAAATAAGCGCCAGCACTGCGCGCTCTAGAAGGCGGTTCACTCACTTCACTCAGAAAAGTCTCTCGGAATATGATAAAAAATGCATCATATTTAGAGAAAAATGGTATAGAGTTTGCTCCAGAAAATGCTTTTCTCTAATTGTGATACCAAAAATTTCCTAAAAATGGTAAAAATTTCCATGAAAAAGAGAAATATAACAAAAATATATCGTTCTTAGAGAAAAAGACTTTTATTTTTGAGAAATTATTTGTTTTTATTGAAGAAAATATTTCGCGTAGTGAATTGTTTATCAATAATAGAGAAAACTTTTCATTTTCTAGAAATTTTTATCTATAAATGAGAATTTTTTAGTGCGAGAAAAATACTTATCGTTATTAGAGGCTTGAAATATAGAAGTGAAGAAGTGAAGTGACCTAGAAGTGAAGAAATATTATTTCGAATATGTGAAAATTTATTCTAATTGTAGGAAATTTTTTTTGAAAAAAAGAAAATTGCTATTATCAAAAACAGAGATTTTTTTATGGAGAAAAGATATGGGTTTTTTTTCTGAGTGTAGGCTATAACTTTGTTATTTTTGAGACATGGACTTTAAATTTTCACCACATATTCTTGAGACTTAATTAAGGCTTTAAGAAAAAAAATTTTGAAAAAAAAAAGTCTGACTGCGTTTCCCCCCTTAAGGCCTGGATATTAGAAGCATCTGATATCACAGTAATGCTATGATCTAAGAAATTTTTCCCAGAGAAAGACCGAATTTATTACAAAAAAAAAACGATTTTTGAAATTGTTTTTTTTGCGTTTTTTTAATCTTAAATTCAATACATTTTTTTCAATGAGTACTTCCCATGATTTTCTTCAAGTAATTCTCTTGTTTTAGTTATTTTACAAAGATTTTCCAAAACTAGCTATTTCCAAAAGATTTCGGAATCAGTCAAGTCTGTCTTGTTTCAATATGGGATAATATATTAGTGGGAGGGAAGGGGAAATCAAGTGAAACATGTGCAGGATGTTCTAAGCGTGGTGGAAAGCCGTAGAAACATGTGAATTTGAGAATTTCAGGTTTGTTATGCCTTTACATAAAGTGTAAAAAAAGTAAAGTTTGTTATTACTTTAGGCATAAAGTGTTATGCCTTTACCTTAGTCAATGCAAGTTATAAGGCAAACTCACCATAAATTTCTCTACCACCAACTACAACTTCAAGTCATTAATATTGATGAGTTTTCAATTTCAGTTGATTAGAAATGAAGAAAGAAAAAAGTACATAGGTACGATAGGTACGATAGGTTAAAGCGTAGGACCATGGTGCATCTGCTGGCTACTTGGCTGACCTGAACCAAAAAAAAAAAATTAAAAATTTGATTAACTATTGAAAGTATCTCCAGGATGAATGAAACAGATTTTAAAAATAGTCTTTTGAAATAATATTATGAAAAATTAAAACAAAAAAACAAAATTAAAAATTTTATTTTTTTTTTAAAAAAAAAGTGTAAATTTTTTAATAAGGCTTTTTTTAAAATTGTGTCTTATTCATCCTGATGATATTTTCAATATTTATAAAATTTTGTTTTCAGGTCAACTTAGCAGCCAGCAGATTGCATGCAGTGCAAAAACAGGTCTTATATGCCAATTGTGGTAACCAGCGCCATTTTGTTTTTGAAAAAAAAAAACAGTTTTAAAAAATTAATGTATTTTTTAATAAACCAACAACAATAGGGAATGTGACCAAGAAGGATGAAAAATTATAGTGAGTTTGTTTTCGCGGAATGAGCTTGCTTAAGCTTGCGTGAAGGGCAAGCGAAGTTGAGGCAAAAAGCTCTAAATATGTCGCACGTAACTTTTCGTAACCATTTGCGTGCAAATAATTTGAAATGGCGAAGCACAATGAAGACACCACTGTTGTCCGAAAAAGACGTTTCTAAAAGAATGGCTTGGGCAACAGAAAACATTGATCGCGATTGGGGTAACGTACTCTTTTCCGACAAATCTTCTGTTTGGGGTTATTCCATCGTACCGTGAATTTGGTCTTCGTCGTTCGTTCAAGTTATTTTGTCCAACGCACCGTTAAACATCCCATGAAAATTCATCTTTAGGGATGCTTTTCAAAAAAGGGTTTCTGCACTTTGCACCTCTTTACCGAGAACCTAAATACTGCCAGAATGGTCAAAATTTATGAGAAGGCTTTATTACCGATTGCCAAATGCCAGTTTATAATCAAAAACGAAGACTGGATTATGCAGAAGAACAATGACCTCAAACACCGCAGCCGCCTCTGCAGCGACTGGAAACGCGAAAAAGGCATCGTCACGTTAGATTGGCCTGTACAATCGCCTGATGCTAGTCCCATCGAAATCGTCTGGGGCTACATCAAGCAGAAGCTTCGAAGAAGACCCTCCTATACTTTAAAACAGCTCTCCCGAGAAATTCGATGCATTTGAAGAGTTCTTCCTGTCGAATATGCCGAAAATTTAGTGGAAAGTATGCCGCGGAGATGTCAAGCGATTATTAACGCTGTCGGTGATTGGACATCTTATTAATATCATTGCGTCGTGCTTCGGAACATGTATAATGAATGTATGTAAAGAAAAATTTTCTTAAATAAATTTTTCGATAAATTATGCCGTACACGCTCTTACTTAACAGACTGTACATCAAAAGAAAATCTGTGAAGAAGTGTACATGTTGTATTAAGATTTTCTGGGAAACTATGAAAAAGGTTAAAGAATTGAATGTCAAATTCTAATCTAAGAACATTTATGAATTTTAAGGTATTTCTGTAATTTAGGTATTCGACATCCATTAAATTTTGTTAAAAAATTTCAATAAAAAATGTAAAAATTTAAATAAAAATGAAAAATGAGTTAATTCCAACAATAAGATTGAAGTGAGTAAAAAATGTTTGACCTTGTAGTGCCTTTGGACTATGTAATAACCTTTTATAAAATCTTTTTATATAAATTCTTTTTTTTTTTTTGCTTTGAAGGATTTCAGGTGTTACACCTATTCAGTCAAGTCTTCCTTGATCCCAAATGGTGTGACAGATAAGTGAAGAAGAAGGTGCAATCAAGTGAAGCATGTGTAAGATGTTCTGAGGAAAGTGTTAATGTTCTCGGAGGTAAGTAGGGTGGTTGATAGTGATCAGGTGTCGGTATTTAGGTCAAAATTTGAGCCTTTGGTGTGCCTTAAGTACTGATCGTACAATGTTGATGTTAGCACTTGTTGGTCTGCTTGATCCTCACTGGGAGAAAAATTCATGTTAGAACTTTCTAACTTATATAAATTTTACACAATTACATGAAATATAAAGCCAACATTTGATGTTTTTGTTTGCTTAAACTTGCTACCTATTGATCGACAGTTTCCGGTTTTATCGACAAAACCATAAAATTTGTATGGGAGCCCCCCTAAGGAGTGGTCGGAGGGAATAGGTGTCAAAGGCAAAAATGTTCCTTTTGCAAAAGTAATGGGGGTCAGTCATACATATTAACCCTTTCCGGCACAAACACAATAAAATTTGTATGGAAGCCCCCCTAAGGAGTGGTCGGAGAGAATAGGTGTCAAAGGCAAAAATGTTCCTTTTGCAAAAATAATGGAGGTCGGTAGTACATATTAACCCTCTCCGGCACTCTCTTAAAGGTCATATGCTCAGGTGTATGGAATAAATAAACAAAAACCATAAAATTTGTATGGGAGCCCCCCTAAGTAGTGGTCGGAGGAAATAGGTGTTAAGCGCAAAAATGTTCCTTTTGGAAAAGTAATGGGGGTCGGTAATACATATTAACCCTTTCCGGCACAAACACAATAAAATTTGTATGGAAGCCCCCCTAAGGAGTGGTCGGAGAGAATAGGTGTCAAAGGCAAAAATGTTCCTTTTGCAAAAATAATGGAGGTCGGTAGTACATATTAACCCTCTCCGGCACTCTCTTAAAGCTCATATGCTCAGGTGTATGGCATAAATATACAAAAACCATTAAAAAAAAATAAAATTGTATAGGAGTCCCCCTAAGGAGTGGTCGGAGGGATAAGGTGTCACAGGCAAAAATGTTCCTTTTGCAAAAGTAATGGGGGTCGGTGATACACATTAACCCTTTCCGGCACTCTTTTAAAGGTCATATGCTCAGGTGTATGGAATAAATAAACAAAAACCATGAAATTTGTATGGGAGCCCCCCTAAGGAGTGGTCGGAGGGAATAGGTGTCAAAAGCAAAAATATTCCTTTTGCAAAAGTAATGGGGGTCAGTCATACCTATGAACCCTTTCCGGCACTTTCTTAAAGGTCATATGCTCAGGTGTATGGAATAAATATACAAAAACCATAATATTTGTAAGGGAGCCCCCTTAAGGAGTGGTCGGAGGGAATAGGTGTCAAACGGAAAAATGTTCCTTTTGCAAAAGTAATGGGGGTCGGTCATACATATTAACCCTCTCCGGCACTCTTTTAAAGGTCATATGCTCAGCTGTATGGAATAAATATTTTGCTAAATAGTTTTTAAAAAAGATGTCATCAAAAGCGAATTGACTAATTCTACGTCTTGTGTTATGACATAGTCGAAACTAAAACTTCTTTCTTCTAAAAACTTAAACTTCTTTTTAAATATTAATGAATGTTCCATTTTAGTTAATTACACTGAATAACAAAATCAATTTTTTTCCAAAATAACAAGGTTCCGACAGTAGATTAGAGGGGACAAAAAACAAATATACGTGTATCGGCGTTTTGAAAGTTTACGTATGAGTCTTATTTTAGGGGGAATTTAAGTATTCCCCCTTTTTGAACATTCTTATTGCGAATCGGCATAGGAAATTATGTTATCCTTACAATGTGGGTATAGGATGTGTTGTGAGGATTTATGTAAAATACTACGAGGAATATTTTTGTGGAACATTTTAACCCCCTAACCTCTCAATTTATGGGTACTTTTTGACTCTCTTATGATAAAAAGCAAAAAAGACGCATAAAACCAGGAAAAATACACTTAAACTGAAAATTCAGTCAATTCAGTTGAATTTTGTTCTTTTATCAAATTTAAGTTTTCTTAGCCATCTAAACTTTTACTTAAATGTATCTTTATCAAAATCATAAGAGGCATTCATTGACTTCTATCTTCACTACAAAGAATGTCGATGCCAGAATCTTTAATTTAATTATATTTTGCTTAGAACACATAAAAATATGTTGCTTGTGACATTTCTTGCTTCAAGAAGATGCAAGTTGAAAGAACTCGTTAATCAATTTACTACAAGAATGCATCTTCTTTTCTTGTTGTTGTTGTTTTTGTTGTTGTTTTTATTGTTGCCCTCTATTATGTTGTAATATACTCAAGCTAGATGCCGATACATTTACAACAAACAATTTTACTCGAAAGTAAAATAAATCAATTAAAATCTCTGGACTTCACTCACTTATTTTGGTGTCTTTCAAATAACGGTAAATTCACAAAATTCCTAACTCAAGTTACAACAATCATGCATAGAATTTCTTCCTTCACCGACCACAAATACTTCATGTGAAACCACAATTTTCAAGTCTTTGCAGCTCAAAAATGTTACAAAAACTAATCCAATGTGTTAGTGACAATAAATTGTTCAATACATGAAGAGACACACACAGATGCATAGATTGATGCGCCGATACTTACAACCTTTGCACCTGTGTGAGAGAATAGAACAGACATACAAACACACACACACACACACACATGCGTGGCTGAAAAGAAAGACTTGAATAAATGCATTCATTGGAACACGAAGTAACCAGAATTGGTTTGGTTTCTGAGAACGTGCCGTATTTCCGGACAAGTTTATTTTGTTGCCCTTCACTTAACCCTCTAGATGCGTCTTGCAATCTTTCATTGCTAAAATAAGACAATGTCACTCGCTTCAATTGCTGGGGTCATGCTACAAAATGTTGCAATAGCATTTTGCAAATTGCATCTCTAGGTTCAATGGTTTTTCTTATAACCCTCCGCCACAGCTACTTCACCACTCTTTGATGGAATGCAGGCCGTACGTTCAACCAATTTATAGTTAAATTAATATCTACATATATATACATATATATATAAAGGAGGTGATATACATGTCTGTGTGTTTTGAAGTGGATTTGTCGTATTTACTCTAATCCTGGAAATTCTATCAAGTTCTACTCCGACAAAGTTCTGTTGTTTAGTTGATGTTGATGTTTCTGCCAAAGCCTTGATGTTGATAATGATGAGTTCTTAATGTTATTATCCACAAAGTGTCACCTACTTTTGTGCAGATCTATATTGAGTTTTCCTAGCAAAATGTTCTCATCCTATAAAAATATGAATTATAATTAAATTTTGAGCAACTAAAAGCTTTCAAAGAATTGAAAGATTGAATAAGTGGACGATGTATTCGATATATTTTGTCATATATTGAAATTAAGTTTAAAGCTTTAGTTTATGGATTAAGATTGAAATGTTTGGTGAAAGATTTCTCTTTTAACAAAAAGACAAACAAACTTCTTTCTCTTCTTGGTACATCTCCATAAAGAGGTTTTTGTCGGTGAATCGACAAATTTTTTTAAGTTTTATTATCCCACAAATTATTGACATTTTTCAACCACTACCTATATTAAAATATAACCAACATCCCCAACAATTAGTTTTCTTGTTCTTCTTCTGATTTATGGTTTTTTCTTTTAAATTTTTTTTACAGTTCATCCTGTCATTCAAGTTCCAAATCAATTAGTTGGTGCACCGCTTGGCACTGATGTTCAGATCGAATGTCACGTAGAGGCCTCACCAAAATCAATTAACTACTGGATAAAGGACACTGGTAAGTCCATAACACAAAGTGATAGAGTCATTATTTTAGGATTTTGTGCCATATGCACGTGTATTTGTGCTATATGTGAGTGTTTGAGTATGTGCATGTGTGTGTGTGAAGCAAATATTTTGCATATGTCACTCGACCATTACTTCAGTCATGGTTCAAATGTATCACACATAACACACACACACATATAGCACACACATAACACACACTGCAATGCACACATTTATCATCAATCAATGCACTCTACAGCCGCCGTAGTTAACATTACAGTGTTGTACAACAAAAAAAAAAAAAAATAAAAAAAATAGATTCTAAACATCGTCACCACAGAGTAATTTTGAAATCATGAAATGTTGTAAATTATTTGAAGTTCCAATTTTTTACTTCGATAATTTCGAAGAACTGTTATTGCTTAAAATTTTTCCAATAATTTTTATAATTAATTTTCCAATTAATATTAAAAATACATCGAACTCAATTTAATTTACTTTCTTTTATTAATTTTTTTAATTTTAGCTCCAATTAATTAAATGTCAATTTAACATTTTGCTTAAATCTCTAATAAAATAAAATAATTCAAATTAAATAAGCTTCATTTTTCTTTACTGAATTGCTGTTTAAGATAGTTTTTTTTTATTTTTTATATTTTTATTTACATATATTCGCGAAGACGTAACCTTCAGAAAGTGCCATCATGCAGGTGCGAGCGTATGATTCTTATGCACTAAACCTGAACCTCCGCATTGAAACATCGTCTAAAATTACACACCGTGTAACCGCCGTAAAGCATCACTTCACGGGGCATGGAAATATCACTTAGCTGAAATCTCTTCGACTAGTGTTCGTTTTCTATCTGGGAAGTCATTATGGGGTAGCCTACAACTTCTATATCACCTATTTTGTGAGCGTTCAATCCTTCGGAGTTCATCGATAATGACTCTTGCTAGAACGTTGACCACTGACAAGTTCGATTCGTTCACCAACATAAGGGTGATTAAGATTTACCGCGTCACCGTTTCGTCGAGGCTCGCCGAAGCCTGTTCTCTGACATTGCGGAACTTTGGACCCTCAAAAAGGACATGATTCACGTCTTCTGCTATATCTTCAGCGCATTGACAGCAGTACGGGTCTGTGTTGTATTTATACTTGTGCAAATATGCTCCTAAGCACCCGTAGCCGCTAAGAATTTGCGTGATGTAGAAGTTCACAGAGCAGTGTCTTCTACCACACCAATTGGACAGGTTTGGGATATGCTGATGAGTCCATTGACCCTTCATTGATCTATCCCAGCAGTCTTGCCACTTGAGTATGCTTCTTTCTCTAGAAAGTTGTTAACAAGCGGTTGGACCAGCCGCGCTAACGTTACTGGTGGTGAACACCGTTTTATCTACGAGAATGTCGATTTAAATTGAGCTTGCCAGGACCATTACTGCGTCTTCGGAAACCATTCTAAAGGCACAACAAACCCTGAATGCACCAAGTCTGTAAACCTACTCAACACCACGTCGATAGGACTTCGTCTTCGTTGATGTCACTCATAAAGTTGAGCTGTACATCATAATTGACCTGAATACATTGAGTAGCAATGTCCTTCGCTCTTGTTTGGGGACCCTTGTTTTAAACATTATTCTGGAAAGTGCCACTCCTGCTTCGGCTGTTTTTTTGTGAGCATATTGCAGGTGTTGCTTGAATGATAGTCGCAAGTCGATCATCACACCGAGGTACTTGATGTATGGCTTCGATTCTATCACCGCTCCACAAATGCTGATTCTGGCGGTCTCTACCTTTTTTCAGCTACTTATGAGCCTCCGTTCTTATCCGCGTATAAATACTTGTCCTAATTTCTGTTTCCTAATCCTTATCCTTAAATGATTTCTTATCATATTATTCTTTCTGCAAGTCTTGTATAAATCTGTGTATTAATCCTTATCTGAATCCTTGTCTCAATTTTTTTCATAGTTAATTTACTAGACCTTGGTAAAGTCCTTATTATTTTCCTTGTTGTTCTCCAAAGCCTTGTTCATGTCAATGTCCTAATCCATTTCCTTTTTATGATTTTGTTTTCGTTTTTCCTTTTGCTTTTGCTTTTCATTTGCTTTTGCTTTTGCTTTACCTTTTAATTTTGCTTTTGCTTTTTCTTTTGCTTTTACTTTTGCTTTTACTTTTGCTTTTACTTTTGCTTTTGCTTTTTCTTTTGCTTTTTTTTTGCTTCTGCTTCTGCTTTTGTTTTTGCTCTTGCTTTTGCTTTTCATTTGCTTTTCCCTTACCTTTTGCTTTTCCTTTGCTTTTGCTTTTGCTTTTGCTTTTTCTTTTCCTTTGCTTTTGCTTTTGCTTTTGCTTTTGCTTTTGCTTTTGCTTTTGCTTTTGCTTTTGCTTCTGCTTCTGCTTCTGGTTTTGCTTTCGCCTTTGCTTTTGCTTTTGTTTTTGCTTTTGCTTTTGCTTCTGCTTCTGCTTCTGCTTCTGGTTTTGCTTTCGCCTTTGCTTTTGCTTTTGTTTTTGCTTTCTTCACTTTGGTGTCGTAGATTAAAATTTTTCTTGGCGTAATGCAAAAAAAATCATGCAACGATGATGCACTTACGTTACATTAAGTGGGTCTCTGAGGCCTAATGACCCCATTAATTTTATTTTTAATTTTTATTATGTTAAAATCTTGGCTGTATTAACCATCCATACCTCACCGAGTTAGAGTTCCATGCAACGTTTTTGCATTTTCGTTGCACTTTAAATACATTTATCTGTTGCCTCTATGGTGTCATGGTACCAAAAAAATTTTTTTATTTCACTATGAGGTCAAGGAACTAATCTTTGCCGTCTTAAAATATTTTCGTAGCAGCTCCACTCAGCGAGTAATAATTCTATGCAACAATATTGCATTTTTGTTGCTACTACCTCCGGGAGCTGATAAGTTATTGAACTTATCTGTTAATTTTTATAGTAAGGCCAGGTACAAATTCTTTTTTTTTTTTATTTTTATTTTACAACTTTAACTGTACTGTTTATACTCAGTAAGTAATAATTTCATGTAACGCCGTTGCTTCATTGTTGCATTTTCAATTTTCGAATGTTTCACTCCGCGACCTTATTGTTTGGCTATTTTTTCCATGAAGGCTAAGAACCAATACTAAGATATAATATTTTTACCGTTGCACCTATACACAGCGAGAAATAACTCCATGTAACAAATTTTCGCTGCTCTAGTAGCTCCCTCAGTGCTCCGACAACGTCAATACTTTTTTATTTTTTTTTTTATATTTGTTGTAAGGTCGAAGAGTTAACCTTTCCTGTCTTCTCATAACTTTTCTCCTAACATTTATACTTAGCGAGTAACAATCCTATGCAACACCGATGCATTATGAATAAATGCCTTTTTCATCTTTTCTTGGAAACCTACCAGTAAAACGTTAGGGTTTCACATCAAAATATTAGAAAAATGAATTTTTATTTCCAAAATTATTATTAAACAGCATGAAAAAATCGCCCGAAAAAAGGGGTATTTTCTATGGAAAGTGTATCTATATGAGGATTAAATGATGTTTTCAGAATTTTCAAGAATTCGGAACGCATTATTTTTGTTATTATTAGATCGAATTCCTACTTATTTCTTAAAACATCTCAATGTTATCTTTCTGCTCTATTGTCATTATGTCAAAGTAATTGTAAATATTTGAGAAAATACTCTTAACTAAAGCATTGTTTTTGTTAATTCAATGATATATTCTCTACATCTGATATTTATCTGTATTTCGAAGAGAGACAAGCTTTCTTTGATGCTGAATATCGAATGTAAATAAAATGAAAAAAAAAAAAAAAATACAAGTGAGAAGTAGTAAACAATGGTAAAACATCAATAATCCTACTCATTGTTGGTACTAATGCTAGTGGAGACAATAAAACAAAAACAACAACATCAACATCACTTGCTTGTGTCAATGTTTATTGAAGTTGTTGGCATTTCGTTTGGCTCCGAATTTCACTTCGATTTTAAGACAAAATAAATGTTTTTGATGAAACTGTAGCAATATCCAGGCTACCTACATAAACGTTTGTTCAATGTAAGCACTTCAAAAACAAAGCTTTTAGTAAATACGAGTATTATCAACATAGATACATAATATATAGTCTATGTGGCTTTCTTTTTCTGTGCGTGAAATATTGAATTATTTCTAGAAGAAAATTTTTAAATTAGGATTAATTTCAAGGTAAATCAATTAAATTTTATATGCTGAGCAATATTATGCTGCAACAAAAAAAATAACCTTACGATACTCTTAGGTCCTCGATGCAACACCCATAAAAACTAACATTTATTATTGTGCCCATGTCATATAGTCGTATATGTTCCAAGACACACACAAGCACACACTCACACATTGATTCAGTTCCTATTCGATATCAATTTCAACAATATGCAAATCCCCAAACATTTATGTGACACTCCCCTAATACCACAATTTTATGTCCTGTTCCTTGTAGTGCCTTCATTGCTTTTGTTTTCACGGTTAAAAACCGCATTCAGACAAAAGCACTCCGTCCCTATGGTATTTGGCTGTGTGAGTGTTAATTTTCTTACTTGAGTTGGTGTGAGTGTGTGTGTGTGTTGTGTTCTTCCTTTTCAACTATTTGAAAATTCACCACATGTTTGTGGCTGATTATTATTGTTTTTGTGTGTTTTCGGGTGTTGCCTACGAATGCCACTTATTAAAAGCATATTTTTAGGGTTGTTAAAGTGTCTTTTGTTTGAATTATTCAAATTTTTTTCTTTCAAAATATGTTCATTCTTCTCATTGAAACTTAGTTTTGGGCAATATGAGTCCCTACTCATCTTGTATCGACTTAACAAGTTCAGCAGCAACTCGTTAGAATTCAGTTGAAAAATTCGTTAGTTTATATTTACTTTTGTGTGAATAGAAAATAATTTTCTGCGTCGATATTCATTTAACAAGTTGATTTTATACCATAGGCTAGATAAATGAAAGATATATTCTGATAATAATGTAGATATAAAAAAGTTTAGTCCGCACAATATAGGTGCCTTATTAAAAGTTATTTGAAAAGATCGAGAAAATTATCTGCATTATTAATTTTAATTCTCGAAAGGTGTATTTGGCTGAAGTTGTCTCCTGATTCTTTTAACCTACAATACGTTTCTATATCCTGTCTGAAGTGGCATATTTGAAATATCTTAGTTAACAGGTGACTGCTACTCCTTTCTCATTTGAACGAGTTCACAAATTCTAACCAGGAAAAGTGCCAAGTTGAATGATTTTCTGACATATTATAGAGTCCAAAAATCCTAGGTTGTCGTAGTTTGATGTGACAACGTGGGTTTACAAAAAAGGGCAAATGTATCAGGTTTGCATGGAATTGTTTCTCACTGAGTAAAGACACTAAGGGCCAGTTTTTCAGTGCGGGTTTAAACTCTAGTCAAATTAAACCGAACTGAACTCACCAAAATTGGACGTTTAAACTCGGTTTAAGCAAAAAAAAATCACATCATATGATAATTTAAGTCAATTCAACTTAAACGAATGCTACAATATTTAGTTAAACCGACTTTTAACGTATCTTTTTGGTGAGTTAAGCTCACTTTAATTTTAATAGAGTTTAAACCCGCACTGAAAAACTGGCCCTAAGAGACAGTTAAGTTTAATTCTTTGACCTTAGGAAACAAATATAATAACTATTAATAACGTCATCAGGCCACGGAGGGAGCTGTTTAAGCAACGAAACTGCAAATTTGTTTCATGGAATTATTACTAACTGAGTGCGAGTATGGTAAAAATATAAGAACCAGTACTGGCTGGTTCTTGACCCTCGCTATAAAAATTAGACAAACAATTTAGGATGTCATAAGTCTGTGGAGAGATGTGCTAAGAGATAGAAGATAGAAAATGCAACAATTATGCAAATACGTTGCATGGAATTATTACTTGGTGGGTATATGCGCTAATGTAAATGTTACAAAACAAAAATAAATAAATTGTATTTGGCTTTACGAAATACAAATTTATTGTATACCAGCTCGCGTAGTTGGTTCCTTTCCTCATAGCGACATAAAGAAAATTTCTTGTAGCCATGACACTACGTGCAACCACTTAATACATTAAAAATGTAACAAAAATGCAAAAACGTTGCATGGAATTGCAACTCGGTGACTATAGTGAATTTATCGGTCACAATAAAAAATAAAAAAATACAAAGAAAAGCCCCCTCATGAAACCACTAAATAAGTGTATTATCGTTGCATGATTTTTTTGCATGGCGCCAAGGAAAATGTTAACCCACCCTATCAAAGTAAAAGCAACAGCAACAGCAAACCAAAAACTAGGGCAAGAACAAAAGCAAAAGCAAAATCAAAAGAAATAACAAAATCACAAGTAAAAGCAAAAGCAAAACCAAAAGCAAAAGCAAAAGCAAAAGTAAAAGCAAAAACAAAAGCAAAAGCAAAAGCAAAAGCAAAAGCAAAAACAAAAGTAAAAGCAAAAGCAAAAGCAAAAGCAAAATCAAAAGCAAAAGCAAAAGCAAAAACAAAAGTAAAAGTAAAAGCAAAAGCAAAAATAAAAGTAAAAGCAAAATCAAAAGCAAACGAAAAATCAAATGCAAAAGTAAAAGCACAAGAAAAAGCAAGAGCAAAAGCAAAGGCATAAACAAAAGCACAAGCAATAGCGTAAGCAAAAGCAGATGCAGAAGCAAAAGTAAAAATATTTATAATAAAAATAAAAATTGAAGTAAAAAACAAAAATTAAAAAAAAAAAATCAAAAATAGAATAAAAAAATTAATTAAAAAAAAAAATTAATTTAATTTTATTTGCATAAATATAGGCAAGGATTAGGATTAGTATTATAAAAAGAGTGAGAACAAGTATTTGGACAAAGATAAGGACCATGAATAAGATAAGGACTAGGACAAAGATTTGGCTAAAGACCCAAACATGAGTTTGAACAAGGATTAGGACAAGGACCAGAGCAAGAATTCAGACAAAGATTGAGAAAAGAATTTGGATAAGGATTGGGACAAGAGCTAGAACAAAAATTTGGACATATTTAGGATAAACTTTATGACAAGGATTGGGATATAAATTGAAAGTATATGACTGAGAGGGATCCGGACAAGTGTGAGGTCAGGAATTTGGATATGGATTAAAACAAGAATTTGATCAGGAAGTAGGGCAAGTATTATGAATAAGGATGAAAATGAGGAACATGAGGAAAATGAGGAACAAAGAAAAGTATACGTTAGATACGTTATCACGTCAAAAACCAAGGGTGTGTCCATAAACTAACCAACTGTATCTTGTTCTCCGAAATTAAAATTGGAACCAAACAGAACAAGAAAATGCTGATAATTTTTAATTTCAAATCTTAATGATCTTATTACCTTATATTTTCAAACAAAACCTTAGCAGTGGTAAATTCATCCTATAGAAAAAAGGAAAGTCATCATCAATGGTTCTCTCAAAAAAAGAAAGAAACTAAAAAAAAAACAAACTCCAAACATTTGAAGTTTAACTTCAGATAAAATTACTTTAGCTAAAAATTCTAAATAAAAAATTAAAATTATCACATAAAACTTTTTATTTCAACCTATTTTGGAAGTTATAATCGTACATCCCTGAAATGTGATAGTTTTTCGATAATGGTGATTTTAAATTGTTTTTTCTCTTGAATAATTTTTTAAGGAAAACTGTCCAAGTTAAACCTGAATAACGAAATGAATGCACAGAAAACACTATGCAACAAATTCACTTTCAAATTCACACTTCTAACTTACCCGTTTATTTATTATTTCTCTTCATTCCATTCTAAGCTGTCAAATAGTTTAATTGTCAAATATCTGTCAACATAATTATGCTGTATGTTGAAATTACAAGCATATGCAATAAGTTTTCGGTATAGCATTTATGCAAAGGCGTAGTTAATGAAAATGAGTACAGCTTGTTGTTATGAATGCAAAAGAGGAGCATATAGTTAACATATACTTTTATGCAAGACTACTTGCACCGTATCGTGAACAACCCTAACGTGTCATAATGATTTATCACCTTAAAGTCTATAAATAAAATTTTCGCATCGATGATGGTTAACTTTCGAGTTAAGCTCAAAACTCTTGAAGTTAATTTTTTTTTTTTAAATTTAAAAACAGCGACCTGTCAAGTCAAATGGAATTAGTTTTTCTCTGGTCTTAATCTATGACCTCTTTATCTAGATTATCTGAATATTAAACTATTTTTAATTAAATAAAGCTAATTGCATCCCATTTTTACTAACAATTTTGAATTTTTTTAACCTCAATTGAAGCACCCAGATCAACAACCGGATAACTCCACTAGATGCAGATATTAAATGAAAAATGAAGTCGGTTAGTCATTGTAATGTAAAGCAACTATCTTGCCTCTGAGGTTTCAAGTGCCTATTTTTATTTTTAAGATGTTTTTTTGTTAATTTACTCTAAATTTTAAAAAGTGGAGTTATCCGGTAGAGTCTCTTGATGCTTCAATTATGCTGTATAATTGAAATTAAGCTTTTCAATGCAGAAAATTGTCGAAATCACTAACTTATTTCTATGTAACTCCTTAGCTGTTAAGAGTCGTAGTTTTTACTTAAATTTAATTTTAAACTTCCATCAACAGGTGAAATGATTGTATCTTCAGCAAAATATCACGTTCAAGAGATGTCAAAATCAGTTTACGAGGCCAAAATGACAATGATTGTGCGTAAATTCCAAAAAGACGATGTCGGCTCATATCGTTGTATTGCAAAGAACTCTCTTGGCGAGGTGGACAGCAGCATACGGCTCTATGGTGAGTTTCTCTCCTAAATGGAAAAAGATTATGTCATAAAATGAAAATTCTTAATTCCTTTTTGTTAAGAATGATAGGAATTATTTTAAATAAAATAAAATAAATCCGATTTACCAATAAATCCAACGACATTGAATATGCTCAAATATTCCGCCTCACTCTATTTTTATTATCACTTATTTTTGCACTCACCTTATAAAAATATACACTGTTAAAAGTACTTTTAAAAAAGCGACTGTTATTAAAAAAAATATCCCCCATCCTTTTTTATGACTTGGCATACTTTTAGCTTCTTATTTGGAAATACTTTCCTCACGTTTTGCTTTGTTTATATTTCGCTTACAGAAATCCCTGGACCCAATCGTAAAAATCCTTCAAACAAGCATGGCAACAACGATGCCGACACGAATGACATTTTAAAAACGAAACTAGCCAAAGTCACATATCAGCCCGACGATGAGGATCTCTATGGCTCGGCGGAGGATTACGATGATGGCGATTTACCATCGTCGAATGTCAACTACCAGAATGGCAATAAGCCGCCAACAAGAAGGCCCTCATCTGCTGGCGTAGGCGGTGGTCATCATTACGGCAATCCGTACGGTGCAGCTGGTAACATTGGCAACGGTGGCATCATGGAATTTGGTAATTCAGCGGGTGGTTTAGGTGGTGCAGGCATGGGCAGTGGTTTCACAGCTGGTGGTGGTGGTGTTGGTGGTGGCGGTATAACACGTAAGCCGCCATATTATGGCAAAACAGAGGTGCGCGGCGCCATGGATAACAACGAACTGACATCGGCCGGAACACAAGTATCGCTACACTGTTGGTGGCATAGCATGTTCGACGGGCACTGTCGTCGACGCGATGCCAGTCAATGGCGGGCTTTAATAGTGGGCTTGCTGCTGCCTAGTTTAATCACATCATTCTGTTGGCATTTATTATAACACGCGGTTGTTTAACAGCTTCTTTCGAACGTCAGTAGTGCTCGAAATGGCCAAAGCGAAGGCGAATGCGGATGCGGAAGTAGAAGCAGAAGCAGTGGACGCCATCAAAATGTTGTAGTTTCAAGTTAAGTTGTTTATAATGAAATATTTATTATAACTAGATTAGAGCGAAACATAAACATGTTGATTAAGATTTAATTATTGAAATACGTATATTTAAAGGATACACAAAGAGGAAGAAGAAGAGGAGAACAAAATATTCTGTATTATAAAATATTTCAGCAGTGATGAATGTGATGTTCATTGATGAAAGTTGTGCTGAATAATGAATATGTTTGTGTTAACAATCAGTTCGAAAAAAAAACAAAAATAAGTAAAATAAGATAACTTAAAAGTTTCTTGCATATTGTACATAAGAGAAGTAGGGATGTTATTAAATTAACAATTATATATATACATATATATAGTAAATTTGGTAAAATAGTAAAAAAAACTTAGTTAAATTTATCTGACATTTTCAAAAAACAAAGATCATCAGTTGAACTGAATCAGCGAACTGTTGAAAAGAACAACAATTTTCACAGAATTTCTCTTTTTCTTATTTTCAATTTCATTGACATTTTCTTATAAAAAATGTAATAATTCTTTAATAATTCTTATATACTTTCAAAGACCCCTCACAATTCTCTACGTCATCATGGCAACTGACTCAAAACCTTATCAAAAACTTATATTTCCTACAGTTTTAATTAAAATTGATGATTATGAGCTGACCAACCAACTTCAGTCAATCAAAATAATAAAAAAAAAGTTAGAAAATTAATCAAATCAAATCAAACCCTTTTCTAATTTAAGCTATTCTTACCTTTTTCGGTTTTTTTTTTCTTTTCGTTATCGCTTTTTTTTCCTCTTTTTCCCACTAATTTTGCATCTATAACTCATTTACTCATTCAGCCATTGATGTATTCACTGTTTCACACTTTAAATCAAACTCAAAACTTTCATTTATGTTGACATTGACAAACATGCCGGAAATGTCACAAAAAATAGACCCTCGTAACAACAATAAAGAAAGTTAAAAAAAATAGCTGTCCTCTTTAGTTTTGAATTATTTTATTTAGGTGGATTTTTTGAGTTGATTTTTGGGTGCTGTTCGCACATTTGACATCGATTGCTAATCAGAAAACCATTTGGTCCAATGAACAAATATTTCATTATTTTTTGGTAATGAACAAAACGAATTGTTACAAAAACTTTTTCTTTTATTATTAAAAATCAAAGCAAGTGCCAATCATTAAAAAAGTGTTGCCAGAAGTAAATTTTAAAGTATACTATGAACAATAATTCAGAAAAATCATCACTTCTACTTGACCAAACAAGAAGGTCTAAGTTTCTAAGTAAATTAACTTTGACTTATTACGATTGAGATTTTGTGTAAAAAATTCCCTACCAACTGATATCATAAAAATTGATGTTTGAAATATCGAGGTTGAGAAACGAAAGAATGCCGATTGCATTCATCAACAGTAGAAATGTCATCGCATTTTAAAAGATATTCGATTAAGGAATTCCTAATTAAAAAAAAAAATTATTTGGTTGTGTCGTGGACCCGTAGGTTTTAACGTGACAGTGTTTCTTTATCCTTGTCCTTATTGTGGTTCCTATCCTATTCTTTGTTTCCAAACTTATCGACATCCTACTATTATTCTTTTATTCCTACTAATAGTTTTCCTTTTTAATGTCCAAACTCTTGTTTTTATCCATGTCCAAGTTCTTGACTTAACCCTTAAATGCACCGTGTATCTTTAAAGATACAACCATTCAAAAAATTCTACGGCTATATTTTTGGTTTGATTTTTTTCAAATCGGTTCTATATTATTTAGAATATTATAAGTCTTAAATAAAAAAATAGTTTTTACTTCTATTTGTCATAATTTTTAAAAAAATTATGTACAAAGTCAAAAAAAAATTTTTTTGTTTTAATTAAATAAACACAATTTTTTAACAGTTGAACTTCTAGGAACAGATAAATAATTTTGATAAGGAAAAAATACTCACTAGGTCACTTTAGTAGGTTGTATCTTTATAAATACTGTGTGCACTCCCTGCATGATTTGATAATTTTAACTTTTTAAAATAAATGAATTAATAAAAATTTCATAACACATTTCTTTTATTTTGATATATTTTAATAGGGATTTTAAATGTGGTTAAATTCACGTTGTATCTTTATAGATACATACACTTTTCTTAAAATAACTTTTTTAAAAAAAAAAACAAAAAAGTTCAAAACTAAAAACGCAGTTTTTATTTTTACTCAATTTTACATAAAATATATTTTTTCGGTAAAAATCGGGCCCTTGTGCATTTAAGGGTTTATACTTGTCCGAATCCCTTTCCTAGTTTGGAAAGATATATTTTAGGTGTGTCTAAATCTTGATACTAATCCATATCCTAATTGTTGTCATAGTCCTTTTTCGGTTTCATTGTGGCATTTTGTTGTTTGTGACCAATGTTGGATGCCACGAAAAAAACTTATGAAATCATAAGTTTTGTTTTCAGTTTGTCGGAAATTTGTTAGGTTTTTGTTGTTTGTTGTTGTTGTTGTTGTTGCTGTTGTTCTTATGGATGTTGTTGTTGTTTCTTTTGTTGTTTTTGTTATTTTTTGTTGTTTTTAAATTACTTTTAATTTTTACTTTTACTTTTACTTTTACTTTTACTTTTACTTTTACTTTTACTTTTACTTTTACTTTTGCTTTTGCTTTTACTTTTACTTTTACTTTTACTTTTACTTTTACTTTTACTTTTACTTTTACTTTTACTTTTACTTTTACTTTTACTTTTACTTTTACTTTTACTTTTACTTTTACTTTTACTTTTACTTTTACTTTTACTTTTACTTTTACTTTTACTTTTACTTTTACTTTTACTTTTACTTTTACTTTTACTTTTACTTTTACTTTTACTTTTACTTTTACTTTTACTTTTACTTTTACTTTTACTTTTACTTTTACTTTTACTTTTACTTTTACTTTTACTTTTACTTTTACTTTTACTTTTACTTTTACTTTTACTTTTACTTTTACTTTTACTTTTACTTTTACTTTTACTTTTACTTTTACTTTTACTTTTACTTTTACTTTTACTTTTACTTTTACTTTTACTTTTACTTTGCCTTAGCTGCATGCAAATAATCCAGCAACAATGACGACTTCATTACGCCGTCAATTGTTTTTTTTATTTTTATCATGTACCCAAAGACGTCACCTTCATGTTCGTTCCATTAAATTTGCGCCAGTAGTCAGAGTTAAAATTCCATGCAGAGTTTTTTTATTGTAGTAGCATTTTTACTGCATTAGTATGTGGTTACTACTCTGAAATCATGACGATAAGAATTTTTTTTATATTTTAGTTGTGAGGCTTAATAGCATATCTTTGCTGTCGTAAAATAAAATTTATCGTAGTACGTCTCCTGAGTGAGTAATAATTCCATGCAACGATATTACATTTTTGTTACATAAGCTGCTTGCTATCTTCGCAACCTGACGATGTTACCATTTTTTTAAAAGCTAACTTCATCACGTCAAAACAAAAAATAACTTTTTAAATTATTTCACCTCTATCTTCGATAGATCTAATCCTCACTTAAAAAAAAATGGGGTTAAAAATATCACTGTCGCTTAAAACATAAAAATTTAAAATAAAAATTCAAATTCTAAATTTTAATGAATTCAATACGAAAAATTCAATGAAAAAAAGATTCCTTTGTCAAGTTTTACTTCCAAGCTATAAATTTATATTTTTTATAAAAAAATAATCATTTTCGTTAGTCATATTTATTTAAAAAATAAAATCTACTCATGGAATTTTTGCTGTCGCATTCCGCAGCATTCGTAAAAGAATTATTCCAAAATGAAGTTAAACAAAGACTACGAATAATTTCTTGAACGCACAATTTTCAGCACGATATCTCTTGCATACAAGTCTGAGCAGACGATGTCAAATTTCAATTAAAGTTCAGTTGAAGTTTTTTCAAATTTTAAGCGAAAAAAAACAGCAATAGAAGAACCGAAGAACTCGAGCATATAAAATGCCGCAAGGGTATAAAATAAACATGTTGCCACAAAATTTAAATAGATACAACTTCTTGAGCCGCAAAACAAGTGCTGGCGCAATGAAAGTTATGCACACACACAAACATAAACACACAGACGCACACCCACTACAAGTGTAGCTCACAATAGCAAGCAAGCAAGAAATATAAAAGCAAAAAACAATAACAACCAAATTAAGAAAAAAATAAGAGGAAACGAAAAATTAAAATACATTTTAAAGTGAGAAACATAGTAATTAAGGATTTCTTACAAACATGATGTGCTTTTATTACAATAGCAACAACAACAGCAACAACATCTACAACAGCAACAATAAAGCAGCAATTATAATAAGCACAATATACATTGTTCGGCTACACACACACACACATATATAAGAACTGAGTAGAGTGCCAGGACATGTAATTTCAAACACTTGTGACATCATCTTATCAACAACATCCTTTCGTGTTGCTCCACAGTGTTGAAATGTTGCATGTTCCAAAAAAATATGTGTTTTGTTTTTGTGTTGAAAAGAAGCAATGAAGATGCTCAAAATGTTGATGCAGATGATGCAGATGATGATGATGATAATGATGATGGTGATGATGTTGATGTTAGTGGTAGAAAAGCTGAAGTAAATGGTAGAACTTTATTTCATTAGAGTACAAAAGCTATGAGTAAACAGACGGACCCGTAGACGGACAGACAAACGTGTGCGCCATGGCGCTGGAATGTTTTTTTGTTTTTTTTTTGTTTTTTTTGGTGGCATTAAAAGTTTTTCCAACCAAAACTAGTAATTCATCAAAAACCAAAAACTTTGTAAATTTTAAATGTGTGCAAGCAAGATAGCTTTATAATGATCGTAAGTAAGAGTGAAATAGAGAGTCAGCTAGTTGGCTGGTTGACCTAGGTTGGTGAGGGGGGAGGGGAAAAAGATTGCTGGAATGGTGCATGTTGATGAAGTATGATACCGAAATGAAGTGCATTTTAAGTTTTTAACCTTTTGTCTATTTATTTGCACTCGCTGTACTGAGCAAAGATGAAGATAACATTTTTTATTTTTTTTTATTTTGGTTGTTGTTGTTGATATTCGTTTTATGTGTGTTGTTTTAACATTTCGTTTGTTCGGTTTTTTGTATGCAAGTAAGTGTGCATGATCTTAAGGTTGTGAGTGTGGGTGTGATTATTTTATTTTTTTTTTAATTCCAATATTAGGCTGAGTGAAATTATTCAATTAACATATATGAATTTTTTCCAATTATGATGAGCATAATTTTCCTCAATTCCGTTAAACAAATGGATATGTACCATTCAGCATTAACAGTTCTCCTTTGATCAAGTTATATGTGACCGGTTTTCTGAAAAAAGTGGCAACCATTTGGTTGAATGTGCTACGTCTTCGAACAAGTTTTGTCGGGTTTTGTTCACTTTGAAAGACCCAAACAGTTCCGGGTCCATAGCATAGGTCTATGATTCATCACCTTATAGTGATGATGAGACTTGTTTCAAACCATCCCCGCTGTATATTTTTAGCAGTTCCTTGCACCAATCGACACGAGCCCTATTTCCTGAGCAACCGTAAAATTATGGGGTATCCTACGGAAATCGGTAAAACCGAAATTACCATTGTGCAGTCCGATTTTTTCTAAGCACCACTTCACTGCCTGATCTTATTTTGATTTCTTTTTTTTTTGTTTGTTTTTGCACTTTCATACTTTTTCATACTTCCGATATTTTTTCTAATATATTGTCAATAGTTTTTTAATAAAAAAATAAAAGAATAAAACACCACTATTTTTTTGTTTTTTTTTTATTTTGCACTTTCAATATTTTTTTCTAATATATTGTCAATATTTTTTATTCTAAGGGCCACTTCATTTCCTGCTCTTCCCCCTATTTTGATTTTTTTGTTTTGTTTTTTTTTTTTTTTTGCACTTTCAATATTATTTAGATTCGATATTTTTTCTGACTAAAATATTGTCAATATTTATAAAAAAAAAAGAATTATTTTGTGCTTTTATCTTTTAAAGAAAGAAATTTTGAGGAAGAAAATTTAAGAAAATTTTACTCAATAACTTGCCAAAAACATTGCTTTCTTACCAAGATAGGACTATTATTAACGTTAACCGTACTTCCATTTAATTTTTTTTTTACTCCACCCTCGTCTTATGAAACTTACGCCTAAAGTTTTGTTCCTTAAAAATGGATAGAAAAAATGTTGGGCCTCATCTTCAAATGCTCTGAGTTCGTTCAAAGTCTTATAGTTCTAATCTTTTCAAGATGAAACTAACTTTGGACAAAAATATCATTGACCAATAATATCCCTTAATATCTGATAAAAATCCAATTTTGCGAAAAATTATTTTTGATTACTTTAGAATGTAGATTCTAAAATTGGGAAAAAACCGTGGCTGGGGAAATGGGAAAAAAATATGAAACTAACTTTGGACAAAAATATCGTTGGCCAATACCATTCATGTCTAATAAAAATCCAATTTTGAGAAAAATTATTTTTGATCACTTTAGAGTGTAGATTCTTAAAACGGGGAAAAGCCGTGACTAAAGATGGTTTTGGTTCTTGTTCTTAAAAATTCTGGGGTAGTATTTGTTTTTTTTTTTTTAAAATATTATGAATTCATAATATTATCAATTCATTAATATTATCAATTCATATTCCTCTCTGTCATTAAAAAAAAAAAACAACCAACACGCAGAATCTCTTAGAGTAAGTATGGGGCCTTACTTTCGAAATGGTTTTTTTCATCTTAAAGTTTAAAAAATATACCTCGAAAACTAAGTAATTTTTAAGAAATTTTTAAAATTAACCAACCCCTACCATAATATTTAAATACTGAAAATAGTGGGTGCCGACCAGAGAATTATTCTCGTTTTTGAGAGAAAGAGTATTAGTGGATTTAAGTCAAAGAAGAACTTGTACTCATATCCACTCATACTCGTTCACGCACGGCACACAAAGTAACAAAGAATAAGTTATCTGCTGATATGAACCGGTGCCGTGCTCAACTCTCTCATTGAGTCAATGTATTTTGCATACCGTAATCACCAATAAACACCATGAGTTCAGTGGAATTCAGTGGAGTGGTTTTGGTTCAGCTTTCTTGTTATTTGAATTTTTTTGAAACAAACAATAACTGTTTTGCAAAAAACACAAGGCATTACAGTCCCGTTATCTAACGCTCTCTTTCTCAACTGAGTGCATGACGTCACACAGCACTTCTGCTTGATTGTCGAAGCAAATTGACGAAATTGAAAATAAATTCTTTCGGAAAAGTAAAGTAAAAATATTTACTTTTCTGTATAAAGATATGAATATTTTCGTATACGAAAAATATGATTTTTTTAAACTTTCAAGATTTTTACCTCCTAAACCATTCGAGACCTACAAAATTTGATTGCACCAATAGGTTTAGAAGGTTTAGGAGGTTCAAATACATATTATAAAAATAAGAAAAAAAAAACATTTAGGCGTAGGCCCCAAAGTAAAATTATTGGCTGACAATATCGGTTATGACGTCATGCTCTCTCTCTCTCTCATTTGCGGACCGCGTAATCTTGTTTCTATCATTGTTGGTCATTACATAAACTAATACTCAACTCATTCATTTTATCACACGAAAAAGTGAAGAGCAGTAAAAAGCAGTAAAAAGCATCAGCAAAGCATAACACAAAAAAAATACTCACTCATACTTATTTTTTCTCACATGAATAAGTGAATCATATCGGATTATTAACCCATAACCAGCTTTGGGCAGAGAGCCCTCTGGAAGCGTTAGAGCTCGAACAGAATCAAAGCGATTGGCGATCGGCGATCCTCTCTTCTCGCCAATCGCTCAAAACACGTCCGGAATAAAAGCGATTAGCGATTGGCGAACTATTCAGACTGAATTGTCAGAATGTTTTGTTTTGTGTAGGCATAATTGACATGAGGAAAACAGAAACACAGACAACAAATGTCAGAAGATAATGAAACTGTAGAAAATAGCACTGAACGTACCCCATCATTAGGAAAAATACGGCAACACTTATCATGTTTGACAGCACTGAAAGAGAGGATCGCCAGGTCGCCAGAGAAAAAATAGAATATATTCTAATCTGGCGAATGTTTGTCGCGATCGAAGACCAGCGATTTGATTTCGGACGTGTTCATACGTTTTCATGCATTCTATTGCTTGAAAATGTCGCCAATCGCTAATCGCTTTGATTCCGTTCGGGCTCTTAAATGGTGGTGCCCATGATACAATTACAAGGTAGGCCCAGCAAAACCACGCTCTCTATGACTACAAATCAACAACAAACCAATAACAAAGGCGTAGGTATAATTTCAAAATAGAATACAAAGCTATTCAAATAAATTAGTTAAAAAAAAAAATAAAATAAATAAATAACTGGCCATTTCAGCCCTTGAAAGAACTTTGACCTAGCTTGTTATGATCAATTGTGTTGTGCATGTTATTAAGTTTGTACAAAATTGACCGAGAAATGGACCTACAGGCTTAACGCCGACTCCGAACGGCAATGAACGGAATGTTCTTATTCTCAAGAAGGTTTACATGGCATTTTGATTACTCTCTGAGGTTTGCCATTGTCTGCAGAGAGGTGGCGGCCGTACAGACAAATTATTTTAATCCAAATAATTTTCTGTCGCTACTGGGGTTCGAAGCCGGGTATCCAAGTTCGTTGACATAGCGGCCACGCACTTTAACCAACTACGCCACGGACGCCACTGAAGTATCGAACTATATAGTCGAATGAAAATTATAAAAAATGTTAACTTTTATTTGCTTCGTTGAAAGCCTGTATGTTGGCTTCATTCTGTATTATATTTTGCTTACTTTTACTTTTGCTTACTTTTCTTGCATTATTCTGGTCCAATAACCAGAGATATACTATTTAAAGTAAATTATACATCCCTATGGCTGAACGAATAAACGTTAATTGTCAAAAGTGACATTATAATTACGCCAATGTTTTGATTTACTTTGCTTTTTAATTTTTTTTTATCTCCGAATTGGGCCTACCTTTTAATTGTATCATGAGTGGTGCCCATACCCGCTCATAACCAATAGAGTAATAATTTGCCTACACAAATGCGTGTAAAAGTACTATGAATATTTTTTGGTTTAAGTGGGAATGAGTTAAAGTATTTTGTAGAGTAGGCATGAGAACATACTTGCACCAATAGTGATGGCTCATGACTTAAGTATAGGTACTAATTTTATTAGTACTCATTGCAGATCTCTGGTGCCGACCCTGGCAATTGTGAATGCAACAAATAACTAGTCGTAAAGAAACAAAAAACTAGTTCTTTTTTAAGAAAGCACTATTAACTATTTGTAAAAAGTGCAGAACGTACATTTACTATGGATTGAAATGATATGATCGATAAGTACTAGACATTTTAGTGGTAAGATTTTCTAAATTAAAATTTCCTTATATTTCGAAACAGCTTTGTAAATATTTGTGACACAAACAAATCAACAGAATCAATTCAATCTAATAAAGCAGATTTGCACACTTAATGCACTCAGAAGAAAATCAATGAATTCATACATGTCGGAGAAGTTTCGTCCAGCAGTTAATTCATTAAATTATCAACTAATGCAAGTATTGACTGTGTACGTACTTGAATCAAAATGATATGTGGTATAATGAGAGAGAGAGAGAGAGAGAGAGAGAGAGAGAGAGAGAGAGACATTTGTTCTGTGCTGCTTAAGCTTAATTTGTTGCTTCCGTTGCTGACAACGTTTCCGAATGGAGGTATTTAAATAATCAGTGATAAATTGAATGAGTTGTTTGCAACACACGGACACACACACACAAACACACACGTATAGTACACTGCATGTCCTTCAGCGAGTGACGAGTAGTTGAGCGGCAGGTATTGCTAGCTTTTGTCTGCGACTGTACAATCTGTACAAGTTCTCTCGATGAATGAATGGATGTATTATGGATGGATGGTGTCCCAAGGATAATATAATAATTCAGTGGCATAGAAAGTGAAAATTCATAAATGTTGCATTTAAATGGATTTTAATGCGAAGTATGTAGCTACATCTTCATCTTCATCTTCAACTTCAACTGCATCTGTATCTTCTGGTTTTGTGTGTTCGTGCTTGTTCAAGGCTTGTATGACTTGCTTGTGTCGCACAATTTATTTCTTATTGTAAATTAAGATTAATTTTAATTGGTTTTTAATTGTTTAATTATGCGTTCATGACACAAATTTGCTGAAGATGTTTTGCGCAGCTTAAAATGAGTGAGGCGTTGAAAATGATTTCCATTTACTGTACATGTCGGTGACATTCTACCTATAGGCATTTTATCAATCTTGTAGATATATTTGAGAAAATTTAATTCAAACTTAATGTTAGACTAAAGCATGTCATTCAAATATGTTTCGCACAAGATTAAGTTCTACTCTATGTGGTTCAATGATTTGCTGATGGTCTTAAAATAATTTTAATTTAATTTTGTTACTTTTTTGTGATTCACAAAAATCATCATGTAAATAAATACTTAGAAAACTAGTCAAGGTATTAAATAAATAATTCCTCAAGATTGATTGAGTTATTTGTAGCACTTTTAAAGATATAAGCTATATAAATATTTCGCTGAATTTTTGCTTTGATAAATTTTCCAAATATTTTCTTTACTGAGAAAAACAATTTTGGTTGTTGAACAGTTAAAAATATTATAGCTCAAATTCATACGCTCAAATTATCATTATTCTAAAAAGTTAAAAAATAAAATTGTAAATTTAATAAATAAAAAATTTACACAAAAAAAAAAAAAAAATATCTATAAAACCAGCATTTCAAACAGAAGAGTTTATAATGTAATACAATAAAATTATGTGCCATTATTAGAAGAAAATCAAGCATAAAACCAAAACAATATAAAACATAAAAGATAAAATGTATGAGTAAAGAATTCTTCAATTAAGTGGTAAGAAAATTTTAAATATAAACTCTAAATGCTTTGTTTTCCATCTACCGTCATAAGTTATCCATGCTTCCCCATTTTTTATTTTTAACTGCATCAAAAATTTGGTCTCTAATGTGCTCAACATGTGCTATCATTTGTCACACTGGAAAAAATTCAACTCTTTTTATGATTTTTAAGTGAAGTACCATTTTCCTTAAGTGAAGTTAGCAACGCCATTAATTTTTTAGATAAACTCAGAGATTGTGCTGTAATGTGCTCAGATTTTACTGTTATGTGCCGAATAAAAATGACAGTTTGAAATACGAATTGTATATAATGACTAAAGGTAAAGGGTTACACTGTGGAACCAATTCAGGTTAGCAAAAGTTAGGTCGATTCTGAGAGTGAGGGGTCAAAACAGAAGCTAAATTAGAAGACCCGTATCGCGGCGTTTGTTTATGTTAGATCGAATTTTTCTTTAATCGACCTTCGAACTTTGCAGTTAAATGCCGATTTTCAGCAAATTGTTTATATGGTTTTTTGGCTATAACTCGTCGACTAATTGATATTTTTTCAATCCTTAAAAGCCAAATTATTGCTAGAGACCTGTGCAAATTTTAAAAAATTTATTTAGAAAATTTTTGTGGTGCTTATGACGCAAAATGATGGAAAAATTATTTTTTTTTCATGCTTTTTGAAAATATTTTCCACAAAACTAAGTCTTTTTTTGCTTTCTGTTTGATCTATAACACTGTGTGTAATATTTTAAGTCATGGCAAAATAACCATATACGGACATCACTACGTGATAAAAGACTAAAAAAAAAAGACCCGTGTCTCCCAATTTTTCCCAAAGTCATGCACTTTTTTGTTTATGGGCCGCCAAAGATTTGGGGCCTCGGTATCATTTTCGAAAAAAAGTGATCATTTTCTCGGGCTCATATCTTGCAAACCGTTCAGAATTTCGATTTACTCTCTGAGGCAAAGTTGTAGCTCTTGTCATAAAGAACAAAAATTGCGAACATATAAAATCAAAAAAAATTCACCTTCCAGATCAAAATCGCAAAAAACTTAAAAAAATTCGATTTTTTTTACCTTTTTTCCCGTGTTCAGGTCCATAGGTAGCAAACCGTTCAAAATTCAAGGAAACAATCAACTACAAAAATTTACCTAAGATCTCAATAAACAAATTTCTAGAACATATAAACTTAATATTAATTTACTTCTCATTTTTTATGTACCAATTTTGTTCAGTGTTGGTTTTGAAGAAACATTGAAAAAGAAATTATAAAAATATGGAAAAAAATTTAATTTTGAAATGTTAGTTATGAAAAGTTTTAAGTAAAATAATTAAATAAATTAAATTAATAATTTGGCCAGTTGCCGTTTAGCAGGCGGTGTGGATCAACATCACTGCTCTCTCTAATATCTTGGTTAGTGCTATAAGCAATCTGAACAGAAGGCATTCTATTTGTCTTGTGCAAAAGCACAACTTTTAAGCTGATTAGTAAACTATCGATGAATAAACGCCAATCATCTTTTTTATAGGTTAACCCTATCGTCTCCATTAACTTTTCAATATCGCTGCAATAAGCGAAATTTTTTGCATCATTCACATTGAAGAACTTTTCTAACTCTTTTTGACGTTTTCGATATGCTGTTACTTTGGTACCTTTCGCCAGCAAATCATTTCTTTTCAAAAATGAAGCCATTAGTTCTGATTTTTTTCTGAGTCAAACACAAATTTGCAACAATTCAATCCAATTGGTTTTGTGTGACTAGGATTGGGTTCTTTGATGTTTCATAGGATGGACCTTCACCAGGGTCGTATTCTGAGAAGAAATTCATGGATGTAGCAGCGGCGGTTGTAGTACTGATTTCTGTTTGAAGATCAATACTTTGGTATGTTGGTACTGGAATGAATTCTGAGTGCTGTAATGGTAATTGGGCAGTTGGCACTGCTACATAAGTTTTATTCTTTGCTTTCCTTCTATTCAAAGTTTTATGGTAGTTGATACATCCATAGCAATTTTCTTCTTTATGCGGGCTGTTGTCTAACCAGATCATTGGTATACCAAAAGGCATAGCCTTCTTCTTTTCACTTTTCCATTGCATAAGAGTTGAATAGCAATTAAAGCAAACTTTTTTAGGGGCATAGTTTACGTCAGTGATAAACTCTTGCGAGAAATATTGTTTATAGGCTTCCAAAAAAAAAAATCACTCGCATTGCCACATTTTTCATCGCTTGCTATGAAACGTCCACAAACATTACAAAAATGGTCCATTTTACATTTTGGTTCCGACATTTTTAATACAATATATATTATACATATTATATTATACAATATATAATTTTTCCAACATTTTGCTTCATAAGCACCACAAAAATTTTCTAAATAAATTTTTTCAAATATTTTAGTTGTTGCACAGGTCTCTAGCAATAATTTGGCTTTTACAGATTGAAAAAATATCAATTAGTCGACGAGTTATAGCCAAAAAACCATATTAACAATATGCTGAAAATCGGCATTTAACTGCAAAGTTCGAAGGTCGATTAAAAAAAAATTCGAACTAACCTAAACAAACGCCGCGATACGGGTCTTCCAATTTAGCCTCTATTTTGACCCCTCACTCTCAGAATCGACCTAACTTTTGCTAATCTGAATTTGTTCCACAGTGTTATTATTAGAACAGTTAAGAACCATTTTCTCCCGTGCTTCTCAGCCGATTTTGATAATTTTTTTATTTTTAAATCAATAAGAGTGGGGAGAAAGAGTACACCGAATAAATATGATGGGCACATCCCATACTACCCAAATTTTCGATATCAAATAGCTTTAGAGTTATAGGTCACACAGCCTCGGAAATCGGTATTCGACCTCTATTTACACGTACCATTCCACTGGCTACATTTTTTGGGCATTAAAAGAGGGGCGTGGCACTTTTCAGCAGCACAAATTTTTGTTATAACTTTCAAGCTATAAGTCACAAATCAATGAAACTCGGGTAGGAACTACCTATTTAGTCGTGTTCTTCGACTGGAAAAATTGTACGAACATTATAAAAGGGGGCGTGGCACCACTCATACAATTCAAAGTTTTTATATCGATTAGCTTTGGAAGTAAATGCCGTATAACAATGAAACTTAATATGTGTTGCCACTTGGTGATATCCATCTACTATCAAACCGTGACGAGCAAGGGGCTCTTATATGTCTCTGCCCATATAAACCAAATTTTTTAAAATCGAATAGCTTTGGAAGTCAAATTCATAGAACATTGAAACTCAGAATAGAGTTATCGCTTGATAATGTCCTTCTACTAGAAAACCAGGACAGAAATTTGCCAAGGAGATGTGGCTCCGCCCATACAAGCACAGTTTTTAATATCGAGTAGCTTTGGAAGTAAAAGTCACAGAACATGAAAACTCAGAATGGAGTTAGTATTTTGTGATTTCCTGCAAGTGGTACGTATAGTGCGGTTTGAGTTTGGTTATATTTCCACATGAACAAAAAATGTTTTCAATAAAAATACAAAAAAAAAAAAACATCAATTTTTAAATGGTCGAATTTCGGCCAAAGGCGACACTAGTGGACATTTTGGTTCCACATTTGGTGGACTAAAAATGCATATTTCGATGAAATTTTTATTTCGCTATAATGCTTGTACTTTTTCATTGTAGGGGAATACAATATCATTCAAATGTCCTCCGGGACACGGGAGTTTTTGCAGAACTCAATACTATTGAGGTAATTTTCGATGATTTTCTAGTTCACTAGTTCGGCTATGTCTTGACAAATGTTGGTTTTTAATTACTCAAGAGTTTGGGGTTTATTCACGTAAACACGATCTTTTGCGTAGCTTCACAAAAAAAAAGTTCAGAGGCGTCAAATCGCACGATCTCGGAGGCCAATTGACGTCGTCGAATCTCGAAATAAGTCGTCCTGGAAATTTCTGTTGCAACAAAGCCCTAATTGGTACTTTTGTGTGACTTGTGGCCACATCTTGTTTAAAGCACATTTCGTCCAGATTCAGATCTTAAATTTCAGAAAAAAAAAAATTAGTTAACATACAGTGTAGCACTCAGAAATTACTGTAATGGTTGATCTTTGATCGTTTTCAAAAATATACGAACCAATGACACCACCAGACCATACTGCATACCAGACAGTCACTTTTCCAGATGCAATGGCTTCTTTACAACGTATCCACCTGGCGTCCGTGGCGTAGTTGGTTAAAGTGCGTGGCCTCTATGTCAACGAACCTGGAGACCCGGGTTCGAATCCCAGCAGCGACAGAAAATTATTTGAATTAAAATATTTTTCTATACAGCAGCCACCTCTCTTCAGACAATGGCAAACCTTAGAGAGTAATCAAAATGTCATGTAAAGCTTCTTGAGAACAAGAACATTCTGTTCATCGCCGTTCGGAGTCGGCGTTAAACCTGTAGGTCCGGTTCTCGGTCAAATTGTGTACACACTTAATAGCACGCACAACACAATTGATCATAAGAAGCTAGGTCAAAGTCCTTTCAAGGGCTGAAATGACCAGTTATTTATTTTTATTTTTACGTATCCACCTAGTGCGAAATGGGTCTAATCGCTGAAGAAAATTTGCTTTGCAAAATTACAAGTTTTTTTTTTAGAACAATTTAACAATTTTAAAGCATTGTTTGGTAGCAATACTATTTGTACATAAAATGGCAAACCTTCAACTATACAAAAATTAGTTTAGATGATATAAACCTTTTACAATTAACAAATGCCAGGGCTGCACTTTCCAAAATTACCAAAATTACATTCCAAAATAACCCTTTATTTGGAATGAAATAAGCAAACTTTTCTAGTTTCTCTGACAACAATACAGTACAATTCAAGCACAATACAGCACAATTTTTAGCATCATCTTAAACTAAGAGAATTTCAATAAATTATTTTTCCAACTTGGCACATGACAACACACATAAGGCACATTTAAGCATATTTATTATAAATCTAATACTACGTTTCCATCTCTTCGAAATTTTGGTATTTTGAAAAAGTGATTTCAAAGTGTTTTCATCAGGCATGTTATGACAGCTAGATTTAATTTGACAATTAAGACTTAACGTGCTTGCTTCTAAATGGTTGCTTATTGTTTTTGTTTTATATGACAAATGTGACACAAGCTTAATAGGGCTAGATAGTGATGTATAACTTTTCAGGGATGCCTCATTGTATTTTATGAGATTTTGTATTAGATTTTGTTGAAATCTTAGATCACAAGAATTTGGAATCTTTAACTTGTATGAAAATCTCAGTTGATTTCAATGTAGATTTTACGAAATCTCACAAAATCTCAAAATTTTGAGGAGATGGAAACATAGTATAAAATAGCAAAGTTTACTTCATGAACATACATAACTATATTTTCAATAATTGATCCTTGCAACCATACTATTAATTTAATTTTCTTAAAAAAAAAATATATATATATATGTTCATAGACGAATCTTATTATAATCCTTTTTTAATAACTTACACCATAAAATTGCAATTTATTTGTACATAGTATTTGCTTTTAAAATAACCTAATTATTAAGTCAAAATTTTCGTGAAGACATGTTTAGAATCGAAAATGAAGATATGCAAAAAATGCTATTGAATTATTTGGCATAGTTATAATCTTATATGTAAGAAAATTATATATATATATAATAAAAAAACAATTATGTAAATTTAATAATATAGCTCATTATATATATATATTAATAAATAAAAAATATATATATATAAAATATATATACATATATAAAAAATATATATACATATATAAAAAATATATGTTTAATAAATTTCCAAATTAACCCGTATATAAAGAAATATAAACCAAATAAAAGACAAACAATAAAGGAAACATATATTTAATAATTAAAAAAAAAACAAAATTTTTTATTTAATCCATAGAATATCTTCATTCGAGAGAGGTGGCATTTTAAAGGAAACTAGTCTTTTACATATCTACGGGATAAAATTATATAAAAGGTAGGTATACATTAGGACAATAAAGAGGATAATCTTAAAATTTCAGCAAATTTAAAAAAGTAGCTTCTATACCAGCGATGCCCAACTCTTTCCACACTTTACAACAACTTCAATATTTTAATGTTTGTTGTCAGTTTGCATCTCTGACCTTGTTACTTACATTCCAACCTAAATTGTTGCACGTTGCGTTGCTTTGCGTTTCCAAGCGTCACGTAAATGTTGTATCAGCGCTTTGCCAACTAAACGCTGCGTGAACTTCAACAATCTCTCCTTAATTCCATAACAATAATTGATACAGCAATTTTATCATGCTTTATTCTTGTTTTACTTTTCATTCTCCTTGTCGCAGCAATACTATCGAACGCAATGTCAAAATTGGAAATTCGAGTCGAGTTGTGTTAGAGCGTTGCGTATTTGAGTAGGCTTCATACAAAATTTATGTGCATGAGCCAATTTTGTCAGTGAACCATAGTTGCATTGGAATGTACTTTCATACTAAAAAGGGTTCGTTTTTATTTTGGGGGTACGACATTGTTTTGTGAAGGTGCCTTTTTATTATTTTTGAAGTACGTACTATAGTAGAGAGAAGTACGATTTTATTAGTTTTTTTTTTATACATACTTTTAAAGGTCATACATACTCAATTGATCATAAGAAGCTAGGTCAAAGTCCTTTCAAGGGCTGAAACGACCAGTTATTTATTTTTTTATTTACTTTTAAAGGTACGGTTGAAATAAGGTGCCATTTGTGAAGCGGTTTTTATTTTAGCACCTTCAAATTTCCGTGAGTAACTAAACAGGTTCCCAAATTTGAGGATCTTTTGGTTTTGGTCAGCACTTTGAAATCTTCTGGAGTAAATACAAATTCTCAAAGTTGAGGATAATTTTTTTATTTTTTGCTTATCACTTTCAAATCGGCAGGTCGCAAATCTATTTTATTTCGTAGTTAATGACGAAATTTTTTTCAGTTGTAGTTTTTATTTTAAAAAAATATGTTTTTCCAATTTTTTATTATTAGAGTTTTTTTTTTTGTTTTTTCCCCATGCAACCCTGCAGTGAACAGACACAAGGTTATTCTCGAGATCGTAGGCGCTGCCACTTATTGTTGTTTTTATGGGCTCTCCGCAAAATCGCCCAAAAAAAAAAAAAGAAAAATCACCTAAATGAAAAATGACCCAAAAATTTATGAAAAATCGCCCAAAACGAAAAAACGAAATTTTACCCAAGAAAACGAAAAAAAGCCCAAAAATTTTTAGAAAAATTACCCAAAAACAAAAGCGAAAATTCACCCAAAAAAAATGAAAAATCGCCCATTATTTTACATTGTGTTCCCACACGAGATACGAAATTCCCTTGTACGAAATGAGCATTTTCAAGGCCAGTATTTTTTTTTTAAAAGTCTATTTTAATTCAATCATTTGAGGAGAAAAATACAATTTATTTATTTTTTATTAATATAGTTATTTATTAACGACTGTTATTAAAACATGAAATAATAAAACGAAAACTATTATAAGAACTATTATTGCAACGATAAAAGGTACTGGGTAAGCTACTATACGTTACTAATCAATCTTAGTTGTGTAGGAAGTGCGTTAAATTTAGAAATTTAATTAATTTTAATTTTATATAATCTCATGCTTAAAAATCTATAAAAACATTTCGTACAAGGGAAAAATACTGATTCTTTTTCAAAACAACAAGTTTCTTTGGTTATCAAAAAATTTCAAAAAGAAAAAATTACGGCGGAGGTGGTGGGGGCGCGGGCGCGGTACAAAATATTTTCTTTGACTTGACCAAGCAAACTCAAGCAAATGATGCAAATACAAAAGAAAAACAAAAGAAGAACCGCCGCTTTTACTTTAAATACCGTTATCTTTAAGAACTGATTGACGTTTCTTATTTAATATTGAAAACGAAAGATCACCCAAAAAAAACGAAAAATCACCCAAAAACGAAAAGTGAAATTTCGCCCAACATATTTGAGTGAAATTTCGCCCAAAAGCAAAAAACGAAATTTTACCCAACAAAAATGCAAAATCGCCCAATTTTTTCGTATGGAAAAAAATTGGGTGATTTTTCATTATTTTTTTTTTTGGCGATTTTGCGGAGAGCCGTTTTTATGTCCTTTTCGTTGTTGGTAAATGTACTGACCGAGCACAACCCATTTTTGTGTTGTTGGTTTTGAGTCCACGGATTCAACATTTTGCTGTTGATATTCGCTTTTGTTAAAATTTTTATGTACGAGTACTGTTCGGACAATTTTTGAGGGCATCGCTGTTCTACACCGGCAAAAAGCTAACAACCCTTTGGCAACACTGGAAAAAGACTTTGTTGTTGATGTTGGCTTTTGTTGAAATTTTTGTGTACGAGTACTGTTTGGATAATTTTTGTGGGTAAAATGGATAATGTTTTGGCAACGCATTGCTCTCTATTCCATATTTTGAAAAACTATGACTTACTGTAAAGTTTTGTAGCCGCAAATGCAACCGAAACCTTCAGCTGTGCTGTTGCTCTACAATCCTTTGTAAGCAGCTATGACAAGAGCTGAACACATCCTGTGATTCACAAACTTTAACTTCATTTTTGACCAATTTTTTGTTTTTGCTGCCAATGCTCTGGTCTTTGATTTGAGTTCAACCGCAAACTAACTCACAAAGCTCAAAAATGTCAAGCAGTCCGTCTGTCTATATTTGGACTATTACTCTGAATACTTCAGAGTGAATGTTTAAATATTACTTTAAATTTGAAGTACATCAAATTAAATTTTATTTTTTTTTCCGTTTGTCTTCTGCATAAAATAAGGAAATATTTTAAGCTGCATAGTAATTTAAGCGTAAAATTCAAGTCCACTGAATTAACTCCTCCAAATTTTGATTCATAGTTAAAAGAAAAAAATATCTGTTGCATTATGCCCGATGCTATTATGTTCCGCATTTTTAAACTATATTCTACATTTTTTAATGAGGTGGTTTTTTAGTTTAGAAGTAAGCACCGCCATTAGCTTTTTTCAGAAATTTTGAAATTGTGTTGTGATACGCTCGGATTATGCTGCAATGTGCTGACGAAGATTAAAAGCTTGGACATATGCCTATTTTAAAAAAGGAACTAACATTTTTTAAAGAAGTTATCTCCAATTTTTGTATACTAAAACTAGTATACTAAAAATACTATACTCTCCAATTTTTAGTCAACTCAGTATTTGTAACATTAAGGGTTTTGCATTTAGGGTTTCGGAAAGTGCAGCCCTGGTTTTTGACAGCTGTCAAATGTTCATGTCATCCAAACTGTATTAGTTAAATATGTGCCATTTACATTATGGAGCGTTTTACTACTCAACAACGCGTTAAAATTGGTTAATTGTTGATTTTTACTAATGCTGATTTTTCGAAGCAAATTTTTAGCGATAGTTATATTTCGCGCTAGGTTGATACGTGAATAAGCAAAATTCCCGTATATGGGCAATTTGAAATCCTCAATCCACTTCATCTGCATATGCAAATACTGAATGTCCGGCGTGCATTGGTGTGGAAACTAGTACAGTCAATTCTGAGTGTTATGGCTGTATGTCCAAATAAACATTTTGACGAGGGGTGGTTCGTTAACGAATCGCTTATGAAACTTTTTTTTTAATTGTTTTCGAATAGTTTCGTTACGACTGCATCATAGGTTGGCTTGATGCTTAAAAAAAATACCGATTGAATAAATATTTTTTTTTCAGTCTCAACGATTCGCTATCGAATCGCCTTTCAACAATTTTATAACTCGTTAGTGAATCAATCCTTTAAATTTAAGCGATTCGTTAGCAATTTGCTTCTCTAATTTTTAGCAACTCATTTATGAACCATAACTTTTATTTTTAGCGACTATTTTCAGTTTTACCGTTACCGAGTGACTTCAGTTATATTTAACGATTCGTGAACTAATTCTTATGTCCCCAATTATTACCGATATTTAGTTTATGTTTCTTATTTAATACACAAAAAATTTGTTATTGCTATCTTATATATTAATACGTAAACACAAAATTTTACTTTCTTTATACCCCAACAACAAATTCGAATGAAACTTATATCATTTGAAAGTTCTGGTCCATACCACAATATAATTTTTATTCAAAATTTCTTTCATTAAGATAAGATAAGATTCGTCTCGATGAATCGTTATCGAATTGCTTTCTTTATTTTTGGAGACTCGTTAACGAATTGCTTCTTATAGTTTTGGCGAATCGTTAATGAATTCCTTTCTTCGGATTTGACGTTAACGAAGGAGGAATTTCTCCCGCTCGCGATATTATAAGTGAATCGCTTCTAATAATTGCTAATGAATGAAATGTACGAGAATTCGATTCGTAAACGATTACATTAGTGAATCATTTTGTTTGTTGGGGTTAACCGATTTTTTTTTTTTTTTTTTTGCCTAAATTCAAGATATGGATCTGGATGATATGTGGTTTCAACAAAATGGGGCTAGAAGCCACAAACAAAATAGCAACAATTAGGGCTTTGTTGCAACAGAAACTTCTAAGAAGAACAACGGACTTATTTCGACATTTGGCGATGTCAATTGGTCTCCGAGTTCGAGATCCGATATTGAATGAGATCCGATATATGACGCCTCTGGAGTTTCTAAAACTAACTCAAAAGGATTTTATTCTGCAAAAACTCCCGTGGAGAACATTTTAATGATATTCCACTTCAATGGCACAGTCTAAACATTATAACGAAACTAAAATTGATATAAGATTATTGAAATCTGCATTTTTAGTGTGTTTTTTAAACTTTACTTTTTGAAAGAGAAAATGGAAACTTCTTTAAAAGTAAATTGTTACAATCTATATACAGAATCAACTGAGATACTCGTAGCACCGAGTAAAATCTTTCAGTAAAAAGGTAAGTTAAAGTGATGTGATTTCAAAGTAAAATTAAAACTAAACAATATTTGGGACCGTTGGATAAATTTTGCATAACCATTGGATAGAGAAGGTACATAACCCTTCAGTTCTTTACACTTTCTTCTAAATGTTGGATGCTATTCGTTCCTTCTTGAACACAATTTTTTAAAGTATTCACCACGTACTTATTTCTCAAACGCAATATTATAGATTGAAATTATGTGTCTGTATTAACCCAGCCCAAAAAGTAGACCAAATTTAAAATAGTTCTGAACTAGTTCCAAAATGGACTAGTACTAGTTCCACTCCAATATCCTTTTACATTGAACAAACTGACGCTATTTGCGGATTGATGTCATAGGAAAAGACAATTGTCCTCATAAACACTCCTTTTCCCCCATATTTGAACTAGTTGCATTAGGAACATTTTTCAACTGATTGCTTTCGCAGTAGCCTGAAAGTGGTTCTTTTTTTACTAGTTTTAAAGTTTACTAGTTTACTAGTGTGAAGGTTATAAAGACTTGATTTGTTCGATCTTTTCCATCCACAAGATTTATTAGAGAAGAAATTTTGTTTATAAATGTCAATAAACCTTTTTATTTCCTTTTTGTTATCATTTTTTCTTATGCGCAGCAAATTTAAAAAATAGCCAGAAACCGTTGAGTTTTTTCAGCAACAATTTTGAAAACAAATGTAAATTGAACTGTTGAACTGCACTGAACGCCTTTTGTCCTTTTCCAGAGCTACTTCGAACTGCGCTAGAAATTAACTAGTTCACTTTTTCAAATGAATCGAAAATAACTGCTGGGAATGTTGTAGTTTGGAGATGAGCCTCCCAAAATTAACAAAATGAGATGCTCAATTTTAATAGTATTTAAAAAATTTACCTATTTTAAATTTTTATTTTTTATTTTTATATAAATATATAAATAAATGTATGACGAAAAAAAATATTATTTCAAAGGTTATAATGTACTCAGCCTTCTCCCATAACTGCCGCTTAATCAACCGTAATTGAAAAAATATCCTTCCTTCTTCAAAATAAGCAATTATTCATTAGTTTCAAATAACTGATAACAAAATATTTTGCTTCCAAAAATTTGATTTCAAATTTATCTATTTAGCAATTGTGGACCAATGTGGCTCTGGCTTTACAATTTAAATATATTTCGCTTAAAAACACCGTCAAAAAACACATTTACTAAAAAGCATTACATTGCTCTTGTAATAAAAATTTCACTTGTTTAAAATACGGCATAAATCACAAGACGATCACCTGCAACTCTTCAACAGCTCCATCCAGATATTTCATTAAATTTTATTTACATCAAAAATATAAGAAAAAACGCAAAAACAAAAAAATCATTTCATTTAAATTGTGCAAATTCAACAGCCATTAAAATTCAATCAAATTCAAATTCACGCCTCGACAGCGAAAGCAAACAAATTACAAGCCAACAAGCGAACCAAGTAAACAAAATCCTTGCGCTCATAACTGAAGACCACAACAAGTTTGAGCCAAAAGAATTGAACAAACAGCCGCGGGTGCTACACCTACCAAGTGCACAATAAAGTCAAAGTTAAAGAAAGGGTTCCAAATAAGAGAGCCGTCGCACAAGAAAACTCTTAGAGCAGACTGTTACGCTTTAAGTTTAAGCAAATTCAGAAATCACTGCTACACATTTTTAACATAGCACTTTAGCTCAATTACGCGCCTAAAATTATGTCTCTATTTAAGACATTGAAACAATGAATCCGGCTATTTATCCGTCCGCAAATGATGCTTCCGTGGCGTTTAGTTAAACAGGCTGTCGTCGCACCCCAACCCAAGCACGTAGCCAGCCAAACACTAAACCAACCCTTTGCTTAACATGCCGCAGTTTTTGCATTTCCGCTGAACTGTTTGTGATGGTTCCGTTTAATTGAAATTAATAACAGTAACCGTTCGAATTGTTTTCGATTTACAATGTTTTAATTGTAACCGCAATATTATGCAAAACAAAATGTTGCGAAAAATGAAGCTGAAATGAGTAAATAAATAATATTGAGATAAATAAATAATAAAATAAAGCATATTTTTTAGCTCTGTTAAAATTTTCTACATTTATTTATGGCAAATATTTTACAGAGACTTACTGCAAACAAGCGGAGGTTTCATGAAGTATATTTAAGTTCAAAAGTATGGTGCACAACCTACACAGTTTTCAAATAAAAAAAAAAAAAAAAACTAAAATGAGAAAAAAATTAATGTTCGTAATGAAGTTAATTAAGTCAACGAAGAAGCTTATTAGTTGTACACGAAAAAGCATAGCCTGCGAAGTGGTTTAACAGAGGCGAAAGAAAAAAGAAAAAAAACATAATAAGAAGAAAACAACTCCAATGACTTCATGGCATGAGCTTTAGAACTGCTGTGCAGTGAAACTACGAGTAAGTGGCTGCTATTAGGGCAGGAAGTTGGCATGCTGATGAAGTTAACGAAGTTTGCCAAGAACATCGTCCAAAATATGACCGAAACACTGCTACTCATAATCAGCAGAAGTTTGCCAAAAATATTTGAGTTAAGACTGGAACTTACATAAATACTGAGCACCTCGCACTGGTTAAATTAATGATTTCAATATTATTTAAGAAAATTCAAAAATTCAATATCTTATCAGCAGAATTATAAAATTATGTTTGGATTTAAAAGGCATTGGCTTCTTTTGACGTGACGAAGTTACGTTTTACCGCGCAGGTTTCCAAAAAAGTTGAAAAATGGATATTTTCAAAATTCATCAGCGTTGCATTGAATTGTTACTCGCTGAGTATAAGAGCTATGATTAAAAAAATAGAACGATCGTTAAGCTAATTCTTTATCTTCATCATAAAAACAAAACAAAAATTCAAAACGTCATCGGAATGCGGTGGAAACTGCTTGAGCAACGCAACTGAAAATTTGTTACATGGAATTATTACTCGCTGAGTATTAGTGCTAGGATTAAAAATATGATATACCAATAAAAACCTGTCTTAAGTCCTCACAACAAAATTAGACAAACAATTTCTGACGTCATGGGAACACAGAGAGAGCCGCTCAAAGATAGGCAATGCAACATTCATGCAGTGGCGTTGCATTGAATTTTTACTCGGTGAGTATATAAGCTTCGATAAATGTTTATCAAGGAAAATGAAAAATTGATACTTGGCTTGACGACAAAAATAAAATAACAATTCTGACATCACCAGGTCGTGAATAAAACAGCTTATGTAACAGAAATGTCATATCGTTGCATTAAATTATTACTCACTCAGGAGACGTGCTGCGGTAAAATTTGTCTTACGACAGCATAGATGTGTTATTACGCCTCACTACTAAATTAAAAAAAAATACTTATCGCCATAATGTCAGGGTTGAAACCACATAATGCAGTAAACTGCTACAACTATGAAAAAACGTTGCATGGAATTTTAACTCTGTGACTACTGGCGCGTTAGTAAATTTTATGGGACGAAAATGAAGTTGAGGTATTTGGGCATGTGATAAAAATAAAAAAAAAAATTGATAGCGACATGAGGCCCCTTAGGGAACCACCTAATATGACGCATATGCATCACTTTGGCTAGATTAATAGCATGCAGCTAAGATAAAGTTAATGCACTAAGAAAAAGCACAACCAATGAAGAAAAAAAGCAACAACACTAACAACAACAACAACAACAACAACAACAACAACACCAACACCAACACCAACACCAACGCCAACACCAACATCAACATCAACATCAACATCAACATCAACATCAACATCAACATCAACATCAACATCAACATCAACATCAACATCAACATCAACATCAACATCAACATCAACATCAACATCAACATCAACATCAACATCAACATCAACATCAACATCAACATCAACATCAACATCAACATCAACATCAACATCAACATCAACATCAACATCAACATCAACATCAACATCAACATCAACATCAACATCAACATCAACATCAACATCAACATCAACATCAACATCAACATCAACATCAACATCAACATCAACATCAACATCAACATCAACATCAACATCAACATCAACATCAACATCAACATCAACATCTACATCAAAATCAACATCAACATCAAGATCAACATCAACAACTAGAGAAACAATAACAACAACAACAACAACATCAACAATCTAGTAAATTATGATTTCAACAGTTTTTTTCCTGGCAACCAACATTGCTCACAAACAAAAAACAAGAGTTTAGACACAAAATATGAATATAAAGAAACACCGTCACGTCAAAATCTACGGTAATCTCTACGGTTGAACGATATCAGAAATAAAAATCAATCATGGATCGTTTTTTTTTCGATCAGATAAAAAAAGTAACATGCGTATTAAGATATAAATTATATTATATTTGAAACTTAAAAAACTACTAAAGCGCCATATTATGACGAAGAAAGATAGGAAAAAAATAATAGTGGTTTTGGCTTTTCTCTGAAATAGGGTCAGTATTTCGCCAACTTATCAACGTAAGTTTAGCAGTTATAAGCGAAAATTTGAAAAAATTGTTTAGTAATTTCTAACTAATTTCTAATAATAAATCGAAAAATATTATAGCAAAAAAAATGTTCTAGATATTTATTATCGACCTTGGATAGATACACATAAGTTAATAAGCTATGCTTAAAAGTAGGACATGATCAAGGTTTACCTTGACACAGGATGCATCAAAAGTACATAGATAAGAACTCAGCTACTAATGGAAAAGCGTTCTCTCTGCCAAAAAACTTCCGGATAACTTTCTCGGCATAATTGGTAATATTAGTATGACCTAAGTAGCTAGAGTGGATCACAGTGAAAAGTAATGCTAGACTATTGATGAGTTGGTGTAGCGGCCAACGGAACAGTCTGTCTAGTCTGCTGTATGACTTGCTCTATACAGAGCCGTTGTTGTTAGTTGTTGTCTTCATTGTCTTAATGTTGTCCTATTTCAAGTTCATCTCTAATAGATTTACTAAAAAATATAGTTTTACTGAAATTTTGAAGAAATAACTCCGGACCCTTCTCATAAGAATTATATGAGAGTGGGATAATAGTCTGAGTTTCTGTGAGATAATTAGAAGAAACTAAGAAACAAAGAAATTATGAAACTGACATTTAGTTAATTCAAGATTCTTTATGACGAATTCGACTCCAAAGGCTTCAAGGCGTATGGCACCAAATAGATTTCCTATTTCTGATTTTCGTGTGTGTTCCTTGTTTTGTTTTTGAGAAATCCCAAATTTGTACCGTGTAGCAATAGATTTTATAAATTTAAATTTTCTAATGAAAATTTACACTAACCCACCTGATGATCTCGGTTAAACTCTTTCCAAAAAATAGTTAAAAAATAGTATTCTTAAATAAATCTACGATAGGTAATTCACCACACCAGACTTAAATAGCTTTATTCGATTTCGTGTAAATACCTCATTGAATCCGCTTTTATTGCGATTGACGTCAAATAAGCCACGTATTGCTTGTAACGCGAAGTGTGCCTGATTTGATGAAGAATGGAAAAAACATTACATTAAATTACAATTGAACCTGGCACCCTGAATCTACCTCGATCAGCCTTCAACAACAATAACTACTCGATATTTAGAGTTATTTAAGTAGAGCTAAACACAGACGAAGACAAAGCGAAAGAAATACGACGTGGCTGAAGTTAATGCCGCTGATAAGGATACAAAACAGAAACATGCGCTACTTGCTGTAAAAATTGAAATATTCAGAATGAAGAAGACGTGTTTATGACGTGGCGTCCTGCAGGCGTGCTATTTGTTGAAATCTTAACAAGCTAGATGCAGTAGCTCTGAGTCAAGCAATTTTTTTTCGGTCTCATTTCGTGGCCGATTTAGTGGTATTGGTAGAGAAGATGCTTTTAACATAGCAGGAGGAACCTTCAGTTGAGGAGTTAAGGATAAACAAATGCATTTCAATTTCATATCATTTGTATGCGTTCAAAGAAATCTGTGTTGTTGTCTAACTGTCCGAAGTCTGTGTGTCTGTCTGTCTGTCTGTCTGTTTGTCTTCTTGGTGTTTAGCCTGGCATTCCTTGAGTTGAGCTTAATTTCTCTACGCTAGTCCGATCTCTTTACTCGGCAGCGTCTTCTTATGCATTTTTTTTCTTCTTCTTCTACTACTACTTCTCTTTAGTTATTCTTTGCGCTGAGTTGAGCAAACAAATTTGTTTAAACTACTCTTACCCACTCTCCTGCAACCACCCAGCCAACCAAGCAGTACCACATCCAATCGTTGGTCTCATATTTTATCTCTAAATGCAATTCCAGCCATGAAGCAGCAGTAGCAGCAACAACTTCTACGGAGTTGAAATCTTTTGCATTTTGCAGAGTTTTGCCGAAAAATACGAAATAAATTTAAAATTTTTACGAAGCAGATAAAATTGCCAACAACAGAGGTCGTCGTTTGGTTTGAAACCCAAAGGATGGGTCGGTCGACTTCTTTGATGCTGTCTGTATATTGCCGACGTTACAAAAAACAAAATAAAAGTGTTGATAGAAGTACGAGCTTGCATTCAGTTCAACAAGCGGCAGGAGTGGAGGATTTTTTTTTTCGGCTATAACTCGAAAACATTTTTGTTTTCATTGGCCTTATTTTTGTTTTTTTTTTTTTCTATAATATCTCTACTTCTTGTTTTTAAATAACTAATTTGCGGTATTGGCATAAAAATCATCACCATCATCAACATCATCACCACAACTATTTTTATGATGTTCGTGAATTTCTTTATATTTCTAAGTTGTTTTTATGTAATGCCAGGTGTTGATTCATGTTACTGAAGGTGGTTATGAATGGAAGTTGAAGTAAAATAAAACATTGAGTAGTACGATTATGTGCTGTAAAGAAATCATGTCACTTCAATAAAGTTCAACCTTTCCCAAACTTATCCAAACTTGTCCTACTCTTTGTCCAAATTGTTTTAATCCATGTCATTTCTAATTCCCGACCTTATCCTTGTTCGAACACCTAGTCCTTAACCCACTTTCTTTCCCAATCTTTTCCAAAAATTTTGTCCTTATTATATTCACATCCATGTTCTATTGTTTGTACCCTTGACCTTATTCTTTCTCCAATCTTTTCATAAATATTTTCTTAAATATACCTTAATCTTTGTCTTCATTCTTGGCCAAGTATCGGGTGTATTTTTTAGAGGCACAGAATTTTTTTTTAAAATAAAATACAACAAATTGATTGGAACGACCAAAACTTTGGCCTTAAAGCTCACAAATTTTATGGTATTTAATGTTTAAAAATAATTTCTGGCATATGGCCACCGTGACTGCGGGTTATGAACGCTATCCTTTCAGTCCAATTTTGCACCCATAAAAAGTAGTCTAAAGGTCAAATCACACAAACGAGTTGGCCAATTGGTCCATTTCTTGAAATGATTCGGTCACTTAACGTTTGGCTCAACAAAGTGATGGTTTCACGCGCAGTATGGCATGTTGCACCGTCTTGTTGTAACCATTTCTCCTCCAAATGATTTGCAATGACATGAGGAATAAAAAACATACACGATTCATTTTCCTGTAGCGTTCGCCATTCACGGTAATGTTTCACCGGTTTCAGATTTAATGGAAAATGGGCTGATGACGCCTTCGGCATTTAAATCGCACCAAACAGTGATTTTTTCGGAATGTAATGGAATGTCAAGAGTCTCATGAGGATTGTGCTCACTCCAAAAACGACAATTTTGCTTGTTTACATACAATTTTGCTTACGGTAAGCCAAAAATGAGCCACATCGCTGAAGATGATTTCACGATAAAAATCTGGTTCAATTTTCAGTTAATTCTGAGCCCATTGACCGAACACACAACGCAATTGATGGTCCGCTGGCTTCAATTTTTGCACCAGTTGGATCTTTTATGGATGTAGGCCAAGATCTTTCCTCAAAATTTTCCAAGTAGTGGACGAGCAGAGACGGAGTTACTAAGAACGGCTTCGGATCGATAAATTCTTTGTCACACTCACGTCTGCAGCGGTGATGGTTTCTTCTGTACGCACGGTACGGGCTCGATTTGGATGAATATTATTCAAAATAGTAAATGTGGTCATGAATCTCAGATGGACGAGTATGCACACAGTAAACTTGACGAAGTGCTCTATATGTTTAGAGCTACGAACAGAGCCCGAATTTTGAAAATAAATTTCCACGATTTGTAAACGTTGTTCTAGTGTAAGTCTTTGCATGGTGATTTCCCAGAGTATACTGAAAAAAGTCAAAGGTACTTCATTAGTATTACAACTGGTTTGACAGTTATCCCTATGTTCTAGTTCTTTTAGCAATTCTTGTCTGTATCCTTGTCTTCAAATCTTCGTCCTACTCCTTTACTTATTCCATGTCTTAAGTTTTATTTAAGTCCTTACCGTTCTCCTTTTTCTAACCTCAAAAACATGGTTTTTAAGAAACAAACTCAGAACTTTGAAAATCCATCAAAAAAATAGAAACATTACTTCAAATAGATCCGAAAAAGGTACCCAAAAATCCCACCGAAGAAAATACCCAAAAATTTTTACGGCTTCAAATAAAACTCAAAAGTTTTTCGGTGAATAAGAGAAAAACGCTTAAGGCCACCTTTACCTTGAAATTTTTTTTTTTGGATTTTTTTTTTTTCTTTTTATTTTTTTTTTTTTTTGGTTTTGCTTATACGAAATAAAATAGTATTGGCTACAATTGTAAAAATTTGTAGCAAATGCATCGAGTTTTTTTTCTGATCAATTTTTTTTTTATGGGCAAGTCAAGCACAAAATCAGTCCATTTATTTTTTTCAATAGATATACCTACTATACAGTAGGAACTTTTTTTGAAGACCACGTCTCCGGGTACTTGCCACCTAATTTCTCATAAGCCATCATCCGATTTGGATGAAATTTTTTGGTAATAGTCAACACCCAAATGCATCGAAAAAAATCTCTCAAACCAATTCAATTTTTCTTATTTCTAAAAAACTTGCCATAACTTTAAATGCATGCGTTTATCTCGAAACCACTTTTTCGCGATTGGTTGTAATAAGAACTTATAGAAAAATTGTCCGATTTGAATAATTTTTGCACCACATACTTTAAACACCTGTCATTCTCGTGGGTACTAGACCATTAGAGTGACTTCGAAAACAACAGAGATGGTCCTATCGTAAATCTTACGTGCCGGAAGTGATGCTCGTTTTAAAACACTTCAAAAATTGTATGCATCTTAGGAGTACGCCTTAAAACCATGGAAATGATCCAAAATCTAGAAAATTGAATCCATACGAACTTCATCTGTGAACTGCTACTTCAATGGAAAAAAAAGAAGAAATGTTTGCATTGAATTTTTCAACTCGCGTTGAAAAATCCATTCATAACTACGAGTACAATCCCAACACAGAGTGTCATGATTAAAGCCAAGCTAACCATGCACACTAACTAACCAATTCTCAACGATAAATTCATATTTTCATTTTAAAAAAGGAACTTAACAAAATTAGGGTATTTTTTTCAATAAAAATGCAACACTCAACAGCTGCTTTTTGGCAACATGCCTTCCTGTGGTGAATAAATAAAGCTTTTCATTTGTCAAGTGTTCGCCTGAATAGGTTTTACAAGTCAGGTTGACAAAATGTTGACAAATTATTTCTTGTAAATTGACAGCCAGAATAGGTCTGTAAATGGAACTTGATCCATGAGTCGTTTTTTAAAACTGAGTCTCGACAAAAATATTTTTAAGTCAATTAGCCTCATTCTGTATTCCGAATGAAAAATTTTTCTGATGTTTTTCCATTGTGATGAAAATTATTTTATAAAATGAAAATTACTTTCTTAAATTTTACTTTACTTTCTTTAAATTTAAAACAGATCAAACTAGTAAGGAATATACTCGATATGGTAGAAGTTGAAATACATACTCGTGCTATTTATATAATAGCCAAAGTTATGAAGGATGTATTATTTTGATGACCTCAGTGTCCATGGTGAATATGGGGATTTGAAAAATTTTAAACGTAGGGTGTGAATTTGTTTGTAAATGGTTTTTATTATTAATTTTTGTGTAATTCTTAGAGACTGTGTCATTTTAATGACGTCACTTTGTTGGGAGGTAGGTGTGGCTTTCATCCGATTTGCCCAAATTTCCAACTTAGTGTTTGGATTTGTAGTCAAAGCTGATGTGTAAGATTTCAAGCGTTTAGGTTTAGCTTTTGTGGAACTTTTAGAAATTTTAAAATTTGAATGACGTCACTTAGTATAGGAGGTAGGTGTGTTTTTCATTCGATTGATAAATTTCACACTTAGAGTGCGTGTTTGATATCTAACTTAAGGCAAAATTAAAAGATTTTTCATTTATTTTGTCGGAGTTTTTAGAGATTTTACCATTTTGATTTATTAACTTTATATGGGAGGTAGGTGTGGTTTTCATCCAATTTGGCACATTTTTTATCTTGATCTTCTTTTTTAAAAATAAGCTCAATCAATCAAAGTCAATACTTAAAAATAACTTCAAAATAACTTCAAAATAACTTCAAAATAACTCGCATAGACCAAATTGTAAAACTTGCTTAACCCTTAAATGCACAAGGCGCCCGATTTTTACCGAAAAAATATATTTTATGTAAAATTGAGTAAAAATAAAAACTGCGTTTTTAGTTTTGAAAATTTTTAAAAAAAAGTGGTTGTATCTATAAAAATTCAATGTGAATTTACCCACATCTAAAATCCCTATTAAAATATATCAAAATAAAAGAAATGTGTTATGAAATTTTTATTAATTCATTAATTTTAAAAAGTTAAAATTATCAAAAGCTGCAGGGAGTGCACACTGTATCTTTAAAGATACAACCAACTAAAGTGACCCAGTGAGGTGCCAAATGATCGAAATTTTTTCGAACAACCTAAAATCACTAAAGGACATGTTTTGAAAGCAGTCAGCATTTTTTCCTAATCAAAATTATTTATCTGTTCCTAGAAGTTAAACTGTTAAAAATAGTGTTTATTTAATTTAAAAAAAAAACAAACTTTTTGACTTTGTACATAATTTTTTTAAAAAGTATGACAAATTGAAGTAAAAACTATTTTTTTATTTAAGACTTATAATATTCTAAATAATATAGAACCAATTTGAAAAAATTTGAAAAAAATATAGCCGTAGGAATTTCTTGAATGGTTGTATCTTTAAAGATACACGGTGCATTTAAGGGTTAAAAGTTCAAGCGGGCCAGAAAGCTCTTTAGTGACAAAGTCATCCAACTTAGCATTTCTGTTCGGATTCTATCTATGGTTTATCTTCTAACAAAAGAACCTAAAATAATTATTATTTGTCTTCTTGAAAACATTTACGTGAATAATTACATTCGCCTGTAAATCTGGAGCAAATAACTTTGCCGTAAAATGCATTAAATTTGTTCTTATTTAAATTTTTTATATTTTCACGCTTTTTTTTATATATATGTATGTATGTTCTATGCTCAGCTTGAACAAAAATAAAAACCACAACAAAAATAAAAAGCAGGGCTTACCTCCTCAAAAAAATAGCCATTAATACATTAGCTTGACAGGGATATTCAGACAGCTGATAAATAGAACACTTGGCAACCATATCAAACACAACAAGTTTTATCAATACTCATGCTCAAAAGTTTTTGACATTTTATTTCGAAATGAAAAATATACAACAGCTCGAACGGCTGCGTCAACAAATAACACTAAATTAATAAGGAAGCAAGGATTAAAATTATCATCACTTTAACATTGGTTAAAAAGCCAAAGTGACTCATCTGGAGGGCAAAATTAATATTTATATCTTACCGCAGCAATAAAATATATTTTTACGGATTTTATCAAGATAATTGCAAATTTAACAATTAAATAGTACAGCTAACGGAAACGGAAGTAAATTAAAAGCCGCGCCATGGTAAGTAAAGTTCATAATTTACAAATGAACAAATTTTACGTTTATTAAAAATTTAAGAAAAATCAGCGCCTTATGGTTTTCAGTGCTGTTAGTATTGTTGTTGTTGCTGTTGTTGTTGTTGTTGTTATTATTACTTTTGTCATTGCGCTGTGTTGTAAGACAAAATGAAAAAACGTTTATCTTCGGCGACAATGCATCATTTTCGCATGCTTACACGTTGCTGCTGCTGCTTCTGCTGTAGCTATTGTTGATGTTGTTATTGTTGTTTTGACAGCGATAAAAGTATCCTCGCAGCATTTGCGGAGTTGAGCTTTAAACTGCACTGGTTTGAGTCCTAGCTGCCTGCAGTATTAATGCTATTTTTCAGCTCAGGCTGTGAGTCATGCAGCCAGCTGCACGTCAAAATATAAAAAAAAAACCAATTTATGTTAAATATAAAAATTTATGAAAATTTCGCGAAAATATTGCAAAGCAATGTGTTTGTAAGGTGTAATGCGACACATACACGGTGTGTGTGTGAGTGTGTGTATGTGTCGTAGTTATGAAAATTCACGTTAAACACTATGCTGCGCAGCACCTCGTGCTTCGGCGCCGAAACAGAAATAGCAAAAGAGTAAAAAAAACAACAAAAAACATGCAAAGCGTGGCTCTGTAAAGTGGGTGAAATTTTTGAATAATTTGCAGCCATAAAATATGCAATAAGCCAACAGCTGTTGTGAAATTGTTTTGAAAGCCGCGCCATCACATTATTTAAATACAACGTCCTTCATACTACCCGCTGCCGCCCAGCTGCCCGTGCCACCTACACGTTGTATGTCTGTCCGACCGATTGTGTGTCTGTCTGTCTGTCTGTCTGACTATTATATCGGTCCGTCCGTTCGTCTGTTTGTCCAACCATTCATTGGTCCATGAAATCCAGCGAAATTGTGCCGCTGGCACTGTTACACAGGCCAAATAAACAAATAAAGGGTTTCAATTTGGCTTTGTTGTTGTTTTCTTGGTGACTATAACAACAACAACAACGACAACACTCACCAGCAGTATTTTAAAGCGAAAGTAAATTTTTGTTGTTTTTTCAATTTATACACTTTCACAACAACAATAACAACATTAAATATTTACACTGCAAGGACATGCATTTCACTAACAGGATATGCAACGCCATCGTCATCGTCATCGTCTGGACGTCGTTGACCAATGCATATAAAATATTACATATTTTTGAATATTTTTCTTTAATTGCTTGTAATTGGTTGTTCAACAGCAACAACAACAACAACAACTACATCGACAATGAGCCAAATAGCGGCAACTATTAAGAGGGTGAAAGTAAAAATTAAAGAATTATTTTTTTTTCTTAATATTCTTTTAAGACCTTCATGTAAAGTCTTAAACTTTCTTTTGTTTAAGACTTTTAAAATTTGAAAACCTCCAGTAAAATAGTGGTCACACTTTCGTGGACTTAACACAAATTTGTTTGAATATTTTTAAGCATTTAATTTTAGTTTTAATATATAACAATTTTTATTTCTTTCTTCTAATTACAGCCGCCCAAAAAGAAAGGAAAGAAGGCCAAAAAGCCTCCAAGTAAGTAGATTGAATGTTTTAAGTATCTTACCTGATTGTCAGTCGGGGCCACAAAAATTAATAAACGAGCCATATCACATCACAGCCTCATCACATATAGCGATGCGATTGTTTTACGTTTATCCAAGACCCTTTTAAATTTTTTCCAAAATGTTAATTTCTACCACTTCTCCCACCCAGGCATATACAGTGTGAATTTTAAGAATGAGTCAATAAAGCCACATACTGGAAAGCCATTTTTGAGATGCATTCTTTTAAATTCTATATACGTATACAGTTAAACAAAGAAATCTTATTAATGGCGTTGTCTTAAAAACTAACTTTTCTTACTTTAAGAGCTGCAAAATTTGAAATAACCTCATCGAAATCAATATAACTTGCAGGCTCGTTTTAAATGGATAAACACATGGAAGACCTTAAATAAGTCTTCATTAATTTTAGCTTTGAATAATTCCTTTGGCATGAAGCTACGAATACACAAATTGTTGGAAATAATTTCAATGCGACAAAATGGGACACACATTTTTTAACGTAATGTATTTGTACCCTACTCTTTGTTTGAGAAATAAAAAAAAAATATCGAAATGGTGTCACCCCTAAAATGGTGGTACCCGGGGCGGACCGACCACCCCCCCCCGCCCCCCTAGGAACGCCTCTGAGTCAAAGAAATTTCAAATGTGCGCCCTAAAAGTGCAAAAAGTCATTGACATTTTGATTCGGACAATACAAAAATTTAAAATTTTGAGGAGACGGTTCGTAAAATCTGCACAATTCTCCAAGAGCTTCCCATGCACTCGCAACGGTTCACAGTTTGGTATGAATTTTGGCTGGCGGTATCATCCGGCAATACTTCTTCGAAAATGCTGCTGGAATCGCAGTTACTGTAAATGATGCCCGATATCGTGACATGCTGATGCCAGAATGTCATGGAAAATTTAATGAAAAGGGCTCGCGTGTGCAAGCAAGGTCGAGGCAGCCATTTGAGCAATACTATGTTCGATCAATAACCTCCATATCTCTACTTTATAATTCAATAAAAAATAATAAATAAAACAAACAAATATACATAGAGCAAATATATCATAATATATTTGTATATTTGTATAGAACAAATTAAATTGTTCTTTATATTTATTTCCGATATATAAGTAGCAACCCTAGTGATTGCTTTCTTTTCACATTTTTAATAAAACAGTGATACTCATCTAACGATCGGATCTATAACACAAGAAAATAATGCTTAAAATGGCCGACAAAAAAAAAACAAATTCCTGTTCAAAGATTTAACGGCAATTTTAGATATATCATTAAATTAGTTCTTAAAGTTATTTTGCACAAAAAAGGTAATTGTCGTAGTACTTTAGTAGTATTTGTAGTAGTTACTAATACCCTGAAGTATTTAGCACTACATAGTGCTGAACTAGCAATTTCAAACAGCCTCTAGATTTATAGTATTAGTTCATTTCAATCTACTCTCTTTGCATTCAACTGGCGACTTTTACGTCAACATGTCATAGGAAGAGATCATTCAATTGCTAATTTTTAGGTTTTCAATCCCTACCCCCTTCCCTATTCCTAGTTACGCTTCAGTATTTCTACTCGAACATGCAATCTGATATTACCTAAATTCAACTCCTTACATACTAAACGACTTTTTTTCATCAACGCCATCAAACTCTGGAATTCTTTACCTTCTAGTTTAAAATCGACTGTCAGCGCGAATAAATATGTCTTTTGTTATGTTATACTATTCAAACATCTAACAATCTATTACTTCTTATCCTTCTAATTGCTTATTTTTCACTCTTGCTGTGCTTTATCTTTGCTTTATTCTTTTGTTTAATTATTTATTTATTTAACTTTTATAAGTGCTTATTATTAAGTTCTTAACTCATTATATATTTAGTAGTTTAGGTTAATTAAAGTATTCTAATTTAAAGTTCCAGTTGATTATACATATTTCTTTGTTGTACTGTTAAAAGATTCTTTGTATCTTATTGTACTAATTAATCTATATCTACACTTTTATATAAAAGGGTTCTCTCGGATTTTTATCGTTCAATCACGGGGTAACCGCTGAACCGATTTTAATAATTCTTTCACTATTTAATTGCTATGATAAGCGACCCTGCTACTGGGTGCTACGGTTTTGGTAAATATTTTTATTTATTTATTTAAGAATTCATGCATTTTAATCCATGCTGCCATTGTATAAGCAGCACGAAATAACAGCAAACAATAGCTTAAGCTCTTTGTTGAGAGAGAGAGAGGTGAGATTCTAAAACTCACCGCGCTGGTCTCTTGAGTGGATATTTGCACTCAATTAATTTCTGCTGCAGTGTTGCCATAAGTCCGTATTCGTATTTATTTTGATTTTACTAAGATGAAACTCTTTTCATTTCAATAAGAAGCCACTCTTTTTATTTCATTAAGAAATATTCTCAAATATAATCAAATGATTTAAACATATTTTATTCTTGAGTCTTTATTTAAAATATGTTTTCATATCATATTTATACTCCCAAGCAAAGCTGGGAGCGGGTATGCTAGTATCAAATAAAATATCAAATATCAAAATGTCAAATATCAAAGAACCAGTTAATTCTCTAGACAGAAAGTTCAAAAACCAAAAAATATGTTGGCGTCATTGTGAAATAATTGTTGAGTTCACCAGTGTATATTTTTTCAGCACAATTTTTTATTTATGTTGTTCAAAGCAATTGAAACCATTATATATATATATCATGTTTTCACGGATTTATTACTTCGAATTACATGAGTGTCAATAGAAAATCTATAGAAACAATGAAAAAAAAAATAAGTTTATTGAACTGACCCATTTTTGCATTACCTTGGGTTAAAAAAGTAGCTAGTATTATAAAACAGGTAAAGTAAAAGCGAGAAAGTGACAATAGTACGAGGGTTGCTTTTTATATTTGTGGCCTTATAATCAAAATGCAAATATTTCTGATACAAATTGCTTTTTTTTTCAAAATATTCTCCATAAAGATCAATTCAACTTTTACATGCGTTTGAACCAATTTTAGAAGCACTTTTTCAACTTCGATTGAGGTAACTCCAAAAGAAACTTTTTGAACGACACAACCACTTTTTCGGGTGTCGAATATCGATCGCCACGTAATTTTTTTATTTCCGGGAATAAAAAAGGACACTGGATTCCAAATCAGGATTGTACGCAATTCGATTTTTTGGTTAGTCAAAATGATCTTTTTTGAGCTGATGTGTGAGAGCTAGCATTGTGATGATGTAGAATAATTCTTATATTCTTCGACTTTTTCCGAATTTCTCCGATGACTCGTGGCAAATAAATGGTCGTGTACCATTCATAATTGACCGACCTACGGTACTCTAACAACACTGTCGCCACATGGCATCGATGTTTTCTGTCACAGTAACCTATTTTGGATGATCTTCACGGAATTCGTACTACAGCGAATATCGGCCACGATTGAATTCGTTCTATCAGTTTTTAACAGTGGTGTATGATGATGTTTTATCGCCGTATAAAGAATTTAATTCGCATTCTTGTCACCTTCGTTGAATGTTATGAAAAATAATCGCACGAAAATGTTGACGAGTTAATTCCATTTTTTGCCCGAAAAGAATTTTTCAAGTAATTTTAAACAAAACAAGTTCCGCTTAGATGGCAAAATTTTCTGAAGAAGGGTATGTTCACAATGTCAAGTTTCCAATGGAAATATCAGATGGTAAGAGTTGCCAAGCCCAGAGATATAAATAGGAACCCTTGTAGTAGTACAATATTTCAGAGCTGGGCGATAAAAATTACATGTGTAATTGATTGCGGCAAGGATTACGATTATTTTAATCCTAATTTCAAAATTTTTTAAATTAGGATTGCAGCAAATCGTTCATCGAACGATCTTAGATTACGATTGCAACAATGGTTATTTAAAAAAAGTCGAAATTACGATTACTGTAATCGTAATCTAAGTTCATTCGATGAAGGATTACGTTAATTGTAATCTCGTCTTTTCTTTTATAAGGATTGCAGTAATCGATTGCAAGGATTACTTTTTTTAACTCTTAGTGAACATCACTATTATTACAACAAAGTGTGTTACAATGAACTGAAGTTTACCATCAATAGCAACATATCTACCATCATTAAATATTTTCAATATTAACAAAAAGCATATTTTTTACAATGTAACAAAGACCAAAAGAAATGAGAGCTTGGTGACAAGAATTCATATTGACGGTATAAGTACATACTACAAACAAATTATTAACTGTACTCAATAGTAGCTTTTTTTAGTTGCTGTATTAACCCGGATATTATTGAAAGATATTTTTGTGTCCGATCATAATATTTTTTTGGAATCGGCTAAATTAAACTGGAAAAATAACTCTTTAAAAAAATTTGCTCCCATGAAAACTCTGAAAAACGGTGTCGTTTATAAACAACGATAGTAAAATGATCTAATATAACTATAAGTAGAAATAAAACGAACATTTTTAGCCTGTTATTTTAAAAGTACGATAACAACAAGTGTCACTCTAACCAGTCACTCTAACATTAGAGCAAAGCAACAGATGAGTTGTCAAGTGATGTTGAGTATTGCATATATGAGAGTACAATTAGCTCACCAAACTCGACGCACATGTTCTTCTTTCAATTTATTTATAGCAAACTGGTTTTTTACAACTGAATGATCAAAACTTTTCTAAACGATGGATCTCTTGTTACTATCCAGTTCATTGAGTAATAAGTTTTGCATTGCATCATAGGAGAGAACTAAGCGGGAATTTAGAGTAATAGCATTGCAAAAATTTTGTTAGCTTCAATTCTTTGGTGCATGTGATTTTTCGAATGATTCCTAATATATTTGTGATTCCTAGTGTCTTAAAAGTGAAATAAATCGTGTATTTTGAGAAAAAAATTCAGGAAAATTTTCAAATTGCGATGAGTTGTCCCAATCTTCTTTCTTCCGTTGAGTCCGATTTTTCTGCAGTTGATGAGGCAACCATACCCTAATTTTCGCTAAACACCCTGAACAACAAACGAAAACATGATGATGGAAATTGTATGTTTTTGAAAAAATCAAAGCTACTTAAAGCAAAGATTCTTTTGTTACCTTTGTAAAAATATGTATTTTGTTATTTTGTGTATGAATATGTGTATGAATATGTGTAATGAATATATTTACCAATTTATTTAATATGTTGTTTCATATAGAAATTGTAGCATTAAGTTGTAAAATAAAACTACAAAAAAGTAAAACTTTTTCTCATTGAAATACACTTTATAAAATAAAAACCATTGATTACTATAATCCTTATAAAAGAAAAACGGGATTACGACTAAAGTAATCGTTCATCGGCTGAGCTTTGATTACGATTACTGTAATCGCTATTTCAACTTTTTCGAAATTACGATTTCTGTAATCGTAATTTAAGATCGTTCGATGAACGATTACTTTAGTTGTAATTGTAATTTTCTTTTTGTTTTTAAGATTACTGCAATCGTAATCGTGTGGTAATCGTAATCCTTATCACCCAGCTCTGCAATATTTGCAGTATAGTAGTCGTATAGCAGGAGTATATTAGTAGTATAGTAGTATTAAAGTAGTAGTATATTAGCATAATAGTAGCATAGTAGTAGTATACAGTAGTATAGCAGTACTATAGTTGTGGATTAGTATTAGTAAAGTTGTAGTATTGTAGTGGCACGATTATAGCAATAGTATAATAATAGTACAAGGGTGCGCTATATTTTACCACTCTTTTTAGTAGTATAGGGTGCATTATATTTTATGCCGGTATGTAAACATTGACTTTGACATTTATCAGCTGATTGACTTGAGTTGTTTTTTTTTTTAAGTTAATTCAGTTCCATTTTAATCATGAATAGCTTTAAACCTAAACAATGCTATACCACAAAAAAATGATGGAAAATACATACAAAAAAGGGCACAGGACTTCGGCCAATAGTAGCGGTCACTTTATTAATGTCGAATTTGATTGATTTGATTATTGATATAGTAAAAACTAGTGTAGTAGTCGTTAAGTGGAAGTATAGTAGAACATATTATAGTATTATAGGAATAGTATTATTATAGATTATTGGAATCACTCATTTTTCTTATTAAAATCTGCTAGTTGGACATATTTTTCATATTAATTAAAATTTGAAGTCCACTGGCAACTCTAGAGACTTGTAGCAGGTCGGCATATACTGCATTGACAATAGCCAACAAAAGAATGAGCACAAAAAAAATTCAAATAAAATCTTTAAAAAGGATTTCTTATAGCCGCTGACAGGCGCGTACATATTTTAATTTATGAATTCTGGGTTAAAAATTGGTGGGCAATATTTTCGGTACGTTATGCTTTCAACTGACTGCAGCGAAATACTTTTTGTGTGTATTTTAAATGCGGACAATTTGCAGCAGTTTTTTTTTCATTATTTTTTTACATTGTCTAGCAAGCGCGGATGTCAAGCAAATTTTCGAGTTTTAGTCGAATTGCTTTAGTCTATTGTTGCACTTACAATATTTCGAGTATAGTTGTGTGTGTATGTTTGTGTGTCTGTGAATGAGTAATGCCTCGATTGTGCGCTGATAATTCACATCAAAGTGCATTGACTGCGTAGCGAGTAAAGCTTTTGACGATGCCCATTGTTTGTGCAGAAAAGAAATTTTCTAATGCGGAAACGGATGCCGCTTTAGGAGCCATGATGTCGATACGCTAGATTTTATCTTAATTTAACTGTTATAAATTCAACTTTATAAATATCGGCGTAGTTGCGTAAAAAGTCACTGCCCTCATAGCTCGGGTGCTTTGTCCTTTTTTTGATTTTATTCCTTTTTGTCCAAGTAAAGTCCTTGCTTACCTCATTGAGCACATTTGTGGTCAAATAAAGTTGTTGTTTTTACATTTTCTTTTTTTTAGTTTAAGTTAATTAATTATAGACACCATGCAATATCAATTAGGTTATTTTTGGTCAGGATTTTGCACATAAGAACATAATTTCATTTTTAATTAACAGCATTAAAGGCTACTAAATGCATGTGGTGTCCTGGTCACAACCACAATGAGCGCTGATGGGATTCGTTCTTGGCTTCATGGTGGTCAAATTTAAGCCAGCTGCGTTTTTAACGTGACCTCACACACACGCATACACCCACAAACACACACTTGCTCATATGAAGCAGTCACAGTTTTAATTGTTTTAAACAGTCTTGCGTAATTTACTGTTGCTCGCACGTTTTATATGGCGCATTTATTGTGTCCGATGTCCTTTTTCTGCAATTTTTGGCGTAGTGTTTTGTTTTTTGTCTTTCTTTGCTTTCTCTATTGGTACTGTTATTCTTGCAGCGTCTAATTGTCCTGCAAAATTATGTCTTTTGCTGAGACCGCATAAACGTGCATTCAACTCTTTGCCAAACGGAAGTCGAAAACGTTTCATTTTATGCCCGTCTAGTGCAATGTCCTTCCGCATTATAACTGTTTTCTAGGCTTATTTTTTTTCTTCTGTTTTCATTCAATATGCAGGACATACAGTCAAAGCTTTACATCTGCCCACACGTTTCCTGTTTAAGTGCGTTTTATGCTCTTTGTTTTTGTCTTTTTCTAAATTTTTGTGCAGCGCACGCAACGAGTTGCCAGCTGCGAAAAAAATGTTTTAGTGCTAGTTGTGCAAGGAAGAGCCTGGCATTATTTGTTTTTATTTTTATTTTCTTTTTTATTGGTGTTTTGTGTACTTGGAAAACAATTATGCACTCGGTCGTGAAAATGAAGTGAACTCTGAAACGGCTGTTGAAATTTTTCAAATTCTATTAGCCTGCTCGTACTTAGAGATGCTCTCTATACGTAGCCAAATAAACAGGACATATTCTGCTTTGACGATTTTTAAGCACTTTACTAGTAACCATTGTTTATTCTGCTTGAGTGGTGAGTCATCAGTCGAGCATCACTTTTCTTTTTTTCTTCTAGTTTAGCTCAATTTTTACAGCAATTATTGTCGTTTTTATGGCTGCCACATTGGCCACCGGAAGTGAATAGATGGTCCCAAATAAACCAGAAGCAATTTGGGCAACTCTAAGTTGACTCGTATGCTTTTGATGCAAGGACTTTCACGCAAAGTCATTATAGCTTAACTGTTTCCATTTACGGTCTGTGTTGTTGCCTCTATATAAATATTTCCAAAATATTTTCTCCATATGACAAAAATGAGCTACTGCTACTCACATTAATCTTTTTAATGATTCATAACAATTTTGTTGCATCCATGAAACATTACACTTGCATTCCTATACATCCTTGTATTTATGTTACTATTTTAAAAAAAAATCAAAAAATAATTGTTATTTTTTACTGATTTTTTTTTAGTCAAAAATAAAAGTTAAAATTTGACTCTTATTTTTTCAGTCAAAAATAAAAGTTAAAATTTGACTTTTATTTTTTTAATCAAAAATAATGGTTGAAATTTTCGTCTTATTTTTTCTATTAAAAATAAAGGTTAAAAAATTTGACAGTGATATCCTATATTAATTACTAGCTTACCCGGCACAAGTTGATTTGCACCCGAAAATATGCTAATGAGCCGAATGAGTACAAGTATTTTACATATTTCATTAAGTATGGATAGGGTAGAGAACAACAAGTAACTCGGGTATGATTTGAGTTCTCTGATGTGTAGTGATTCGACAAATAACAGTGACAGGCATGGTATAATTAATCAGGTAGGTGTGACAGTTTTCAATCGAACATGAATTGTCAAAAATCATACAAAACAAAGCAAACAAAAAAAAAAAACAAACATATTCATTTGATTTTGACCAAGGTATATTAAGGAAGGTAGAGTCATGATACAATAAGAAGGTAGGGTAAGGAGCTTTGACAAGACCTACTGCTAATGTCAAAACCATAAAATACTGTGCTACCATATCTTTAGAAAAAAATCCTATGACAAATCCATGTTTCATGGTTTCCGTGGGTAAGCGTTTTATATAAAATGTATTGCTGAAAATATTGCTGAAAGGAACTTTTAAAAAGAAGTTGATTTATCTACAACAGTTCCACTATCTTAAGAAGACTTAAAAAAGTTTTTTATAAGATATCGTATGCACATAAGAATAAATTTTTTAAAAAAAGAAATAAAGAAAACAAAAATAAACAAAAAATTATGGGCAATATTAAATTAGTAAAAATAAAGCTAAAAAAAATAACTAAAAAATGCGTTGCTTCAATTATAGACACATTGATTCAAATTTTTCTATGTGTTTATCCCACATTTATGAAATATACAGAAAAGTGGTATCGCTAAAATGCTTTTTGACATAAGCAGTAGGTCTTGTCAAAGCTCCTTACCCTACCTTCTTATTGTATCATGGGTAGAGTTAGTAGTTGAAATTCTCTCTTGTGGTGGGTACAGCACCTGTCAAAATCGGCTATTGAACGAAAAAAAGATAAACAAATAAAATTTTCCAATTAGACTTGTGTTGTTGATGAAAATTATTTAAGCGATTTAATGCCCAGAAGTTGTGCAATTTGTAAGAAGCCTTTTCAAAAAGAAAATGGCTCGTCTTTTAGTGTGCCTCTTAATGGAAGCAAGACGCAATCGCTGGAACGTTGCTTGTTCCACAACATTTTCCCAATCAGCGCGGGTTTGCGAAAAGCATTTTTATAAAACGGATTTTATAAATCCTCCGGGGAATAATTGCGGTCCACTCCGGTTACAGCCAGGAGCAGTGCCTTCCTTAGTGTTGTTTTACCTTCACGATAAATACTAAAAACAAACATTCAGCACGCACAAAAATTAAAACTATGAATTGTATCAGATTTGACAGTTTTCTGTTCAGTTTTTTTTTTTTTATTTTACGCTCTTCTTATGTTTGACAGTTACTGTACCCACAACTCCCAGACGAGACTACCTTGTTGAATATACCTTGGATTTTGACAATCCATGAACGATCTCGTGAGAAAATAGCCTGTTGTCAAACCTACCTGTATAATTGTATCATGAGTGAAGGCAATGTGTAATGATAAGTAAAACAAAAGTAGAGAAGAGTAGAATGAATAGTAGAATGAATAGAATTTATACTTTTGTTATGATTTACACTTTTAACCGATAAAATAAAAGTCAAATTTTAACTGTTACTTTTGACCGAAAAAGTAAAAGTCATATTTAAACTTGTATTTTTGACTGAAAAATAAAAGTAAAATTTTAACTGTTATTTTTTACCGAAAAAATAAAAGTCAAATTTTAACTGTTCATTTTGACCGAAAAAATAGAAGTCAAATTTCAACTATTATTTTTGACCAAAAAAATAAAAGTCAAACTTTAACATTTATTTTTGACAAAAAAAAATCGGTAAAAAAATTACTTTTTTCAAAAAAGTCAATAAATCTTTTTTGAAAAAAGTCAACAGTTACGGTCCCTGCTCCTTAGAGTTAAATTTAATGATATATTGAACTGAATAATAGGAAAAAAACTTGAAATTCAGCCTTTTTATTGATTTGTGGGCGGTAAAGAATGTGTGGCAACGAAAGAAATTGACTGAAAATTCAATTTTTCAACAAAACGAAATTTGTTTTGATATTTTTTGATCGTTTTTGCATGTCTGGCCCGTACTAATAAGAACTAATGATGTTTGCTTCAGTGATAACATGTTGTTTTCCATGAAATCTATGCATTTTTTTAAAATACCAAACCAAAATTTTTATGTCTCTTGGCTGGAGTTAGGTTTTAATTTTCGACCCCCAATTTCTTAAGGAAGTTTTCTTAGAATGAAGCGCAAATTTCTATTTTGCTATATGCCTTTCACTTTTTTTCTCACCCGAACAATTTGACAATTTGACACTATAGTACACACACATACAATTTCTTAAAAACCTTCCTTAAAAATTTAAAAAGTTAAATGCTCTGGTCACTCTAATATACATATTTACAAAGTGGGAGTATAATAACAACGAGCGATAAAAATAAAATACATATTATCATATTAAATAAATAAATAACTGGTCATTTCAGCCCTTGAAAGGACTTTGACCTAGCTTCTTATGATCAATTGTGTTGTGCGTGTTATTAAGTTTGTACACAATTGACCGAGAACCGGACCTACATGCTTAACGCCGACTCCGAACGGCGATGAACGGAAAGTTCTCGTTCTCAAGAAGCTTTACATGGCATTTTGATTACTCTCTGAGGTTTGCCATTGTCTGCAGAGAGGTGGCGGCCGTACAGAAAAATTATTTTAATTCAAATAATTTTCTGTTGCTGCTGGGGTTCGAACCTGGGTTTTCAAAGTTCTTTGACATAGCGGCCACGCACTTTAACCAACTACGCCACGGACGCCACTTCATATTACTTTACTTAAAATGTAGTAACCTCTTAAGGGCCGTTTTATTCACTTTTATAACTTGAGAGTTAGAAATAACTTTAGGATTTTTTGAAACTGAAAAAAAAATTTGATTTATTCAGTACAATATTTCTGTTATAACTTTTGAAATTGAAAATTTGATATAACTGGAGTTTTATAACTTTCGTCAACTTGTGATTTCATTAACTTCCGATATTGGCTTCAGTTATTTGCTTTAACTTGAGATATTTTGTGTAACTTGAGATTTTTGTTTCATTCGTAAAAAATCTGCTGCCTACAATTGAACACAAAAGTTATTAAATTTTAAGTAACAACAAATTTTATTAAAAGTTGTGGTATTTAGCAGTGTTAAGCACAGATTGAAAGATGCTTCGATTGGACGGACTAGGCTGTTTAGGACGGCTTGAAGGACGTGCCGATAGCAAATCATCGTGTACGGAAGATGAAGAGGACTTTGTCGTAAGCCGTCTTCAATATAAAGTGTTGCCAAGAGTCAATGTAGACAAGTGGGATGATGTGGATTTTGTTTATCGTTTTCGATTGGCAAAAGTAACCACATTGATGATTTTGGAGCTGATCAAAGACAAGCTACATTGCGATGAACGACGGTAAATTGAGTGAATTATTGCTTATACTTTAGCACGTATTAAGTGTAATTGTTTCTTTCATCTTCATCTCAAATAGCTCACGTGAATTACGGCCAATCACTAAATTTTTGAATTTCCTACGCTACTGTGCTCTTGGATCAGTTCAGGTCGCCGTGGCGGATTTTAGTGGTAATGTTTTACATAGAGTGGGTGCAGCACTTGCTGTACTTAGGCCACAATTCGTCAGAATGCCAGCCACGCAAAATTCCTAAGAGTTTCAAGAGCATTTTTTAGTATATCTAGATTTCCGCGCACAATCGGTGCAATTGACAGCACACACGTAAAAATTCAATCACCAGCTGGAGAGGATGCTGAAAACTACCGAAATCGAAAGTGGTGGTTTTCTCTAAATGTTCAAACCGTCTCGGATGCCAATTTGAAAATATTAGATATTGTCGCGTGTTGGCCAGGGGCGTCACATGATCAAACTATTTTCAATAACTCCAATTTGAAGCAGCGATTTGAACGTGGTGATTTTGAACTCTTCATTTTGGTCGGTGACTCTGGTTATAAGAATACCAAATATTTGGCCACACCATTCCTCGATTGCGAAGCTGATAGCGTTGAATCGTTGTACAATGAAGCACAAATTAGAACTAGAAACACCGTCGAAAGATCATATGGCGTGTGGAAGCGTCGATTTTCTGTTTTGGCGACCGGGATGCGGTGCGATGTTAGTATTGTACAAATTATTATCGTGGCATGTGCAGTACTTCATAATTATGCGACCGATCAACATGATGTATTGATCGAACCAGCGATAGAAGGATTTACTGACATGCTTAATAGAACAGAGTTCAGCACACAAACGGAACGAACAGGATTAGTTCGTTCTCGGAATGCACTTGACAATGCTCGTGCTCACCTCGTTCGTCAATACTTTGAACCACTAATGATGGGAAATAGCCAGGTGTATGATATTTAAACAATTAAGAAGACAGACATTCAACAATATAATATTTATTACTGTACAGTATCAATCGCATCATATTTTTATGTTAATGTTAAATGTTAAATATAAAATGTTAAATGTTAAATGTTAAATGTTAAATGTTAAATGTTAAATGTTAAATGTTAAATGTTAAATGTTAAATGTTAAATGTTAAATGTTAAATGTTAAATGTTAAATGTTAAATGTTAAATGTTAAATGTTAAATATTAAATATTAAATATTAAATGTTAAATGTTAATGTCTGATTATAAAAGTCAATTCATAAATTTATTTTTTTATAAATTAGAACCAAAAACAAAAATGAGCTCATTTGACTCAGCTCGGCACCGATATTATTTTCAAACTGGATTGATTGATTCAGAAACAATTTCAAAAGTTATAATTTCAATATTTTTGTTTTTTTACTACAAATGAGTTGAATTTCCTTGGGATATTTTGATAACTTGAGAAATTATAACTTTACTTAACTTTAATGCTAGATACGTCAACTGACAAAAATCGAAACTGAATGAAACCAATTTTTAACTTTGGAAATTAAAATTTTCAACTTCTCAAGTTAAACAACTTGGGAAGTTGACAAAAGTTATTTAACTTGTACAAGTTAACAAAAGTTAGAAAAAGTGAATAAAACGGCCCTAAGACGACGAAGTAATACACATAATTTTGAACATGCGAGTTAACAACCTTTTATTATTCCGTATTCTTAAAATAACAATTGACCTGAGATGAATTTTTAGTTATGGCGAGAGCTACGTCTCTACGTTAAAGCAAAATAAAGCCGTCTTGATAAAAATATAGTATCTAGAGTCAGAGGAAATATATTGTAAAATAGTTTTTTTGGAAGAAAATGTAGGACCATAAAATAAAAAATGTTGAAATTCATATATATTTCATGTCTAAGGCGAAGAAAGCTGGTGAATAGTCAGCAAATTTTCTCAATTGAAAAAATTGCACGGTAATCGAAAATCTGAGTATTAGAACGTGCAATCCTACTTATCTTGCTTGATCGGACAAAAAATATTTAACTCCTGGATACTTCAACTACAGGAATGATAAAATGGATATTCAAATAATTACTATACTCCAGGAGGTTCCTCAAAATACATCAAATAGTTAAGTTTTTTTCGGAACTTCTCTTAGGTGCACATGGATAAAGAATATTTTATTTCATAAAAAAAGAGGTTCATCAATATCTGATACTGTTATATCCGATCCTGCACTTCTCTGCTTGAAAGAGTAGTACTCTATTCTACTTAAATGTTTGTCAACACAGAATTGTGGTTTGTGGCGCCTTTGTAGTGACAATCTTACACTCAACTATCACACTTTGTTTTTTCACAAGACTCGAAACAAAGTTACTTGATTGTGGAAACAGAACTTATTTAGCGAAATTTGCTTAATAAAATATTTCAGAACTGTCAATAGTCGGCCATCGAGTAGAAAACGAAATTATTTTAAAAACGAAATAATTTCACGTTTGCTACCAAGGTAATAAGGGGTTTCATAAAACATTGTTGGGGAAGTAAAGAAGAAAATGATAGGGTGTTAAATGGATTTCGGTTCTTATTCCGATCAAAAAACGTCATAAATCATTTACAAATTTTTTAATTGTCAATAAAAATATTTTAAACGTCGTCTCCAGTTTTCATTCAGCTTGCGGCAGTCACTAGAGTCCATTAACAACTTGGATTCAAAATCTAAATCATTTAAGCTAATTCTAAAATGCTTTTTTGTTCATGTCCAAGAACATAATAGACGCAAATGCATGCAATTCGTTCAATTATATATTGATTAGAGCTCATTAGCAGAGCTCCTTTGATTATATATGAAGTATTTTTTATTGTTCCTCGTTATTTGGAACCAGAACAATACAAATTAAAATTCCATATTAAGCTGCTAAAGCTGCTAGCTGCTGACTGCCCGCCTACTGGCCCATTTTGACAAACATTTAATTGAATTTACTTCCTTGCAGTGCTCATCGATGGCGTGGACACATCCAGCATGACACGAGATGAGCTGGAGGCGTTTGCCTTGAGACTGAAAGCAGAAATGGAACGTGAACGAGAGGAAAGGAATTTCTTCCAATTGGAACGTGATAAAATACGTACATTTTGGGAAATTGCAAGAGCACAATTGGGTAAGTGCCAAGTATTAGAAGAGCAGATAGATGGAGGAGCAGTGCAGCACAAGGAGCACAAGAAGCAAACCGAGCAGCACAAAGCACAAATGACCACTTAATTAGCAACGAACACAAAAGTTGGACCACAAACAGAAGGACGACACACGTTCACATGACATCAAATATATGTATATGTATGTATGTTAATATGTGCACTTTACGCTTAGCAATATAGAAAGACACACAAAAGGACAGTCAGTCAAACAGACAGACTGTCAAGAGTAAGTCCTTAACAAGTAACGTCTCTATGAATGATGGCTTTAAACGACTGTACTGGACTGGACTGGACTTCAATTGACTTTTGCTGCCTAATTGGATTAACGCGTAGAAACAGTTTCCCACAAACACTATTCTATTCAGTGTCTTCCAAAGCTCTTCAGCTTACTTTAATGCTCTGCTCACTCTAATTGCTCATAACGCTCAAACCTGTGTTGAAATTTTCGCTAATATTTTTCAAACCACAGAGGAAATTACCACCGAATTGCGTCTTAAGGATCGTGAGGTCGAGAAGGCTGAGGAATTGGCCGACATCGAGAAGAAGCAAATAACGCAACAGATGAAACATTTACAATACGAGAACCACAACAAAATCGGTGAAATACGTGCCGAAGCCATGACACAACTAAAGCTCGCTCAAGAAGAGTATGTTGCGCAGGAGCAGGAGCTAGAGAAGGACAAGCGTACTCTACGCGCGAGTCTGCGTGAGGCGGAACAAATACATCATCTGCAATTACACACTTTGCAAGTTCGTCAGTCCGAGAGACTAAAGTAAGCAAAGGAATTTGACTCATCGTAGAACAGGCGAAGGTTTGGCGCAAAGTGAGAGTTTTGCGAACTTTTTCGGGTTGAATTTTTTTTTTCTTTTCAAGTAATTTTGTTTCAAACTTGGACCTTGTTGGAGCGTTATTTCCTAACTAAGTAAATTTCCCAAGATTTTTTCTATCTCGAAAAAAATTACTTCATCTCCGACTTTCGAAATGATTCATTTTTGAGTCGAAAGATTTTCTCGCAGATGAATTCAAAAATGAATAATATATGTTACTTTTTGATAGAAAAATTATTACCAAAATGACTCAATAATAATATCTTTTTGTTCGTAACTTCCTCAAATAAAACATAAATGATTCGAAAATGTATTATAAGCAAAACAAACAAAAAGAAATCATAAATGAAACTTATTTGTTCGAAAATGAGTTTCCGGAATGAATCAGATTCATACATTTTGGTTCAAAAATAAAACAAACAAAAATTAATCATAAATAATTCTTTATTGTTCGTAAATGAGATCATCAAATGAGAATTAGTGACGAAGTCTTTACTAACACTATTTTTTTATTTTATTTTTTAGTATTTTAGGCAAATTTAAATACTCTACATTGACTGAAATGGTCAAATAATAGCACGAGCGAATGAGTGCCCAGGGAGATGCAAGTTCAATCCCAGCTATGGCTTGTTTTTTTTTTTTTTTTGTTGTCTCAATTCAGCTTTATATTAATTTTTTTATATACATTTATTTTTTTTTAGCGTAAGATAGTTATAAAAAAAAATACTTTAAAAACAATGTTAATAAAACTATCACTTATAACTCGTTTGCGAACATTAGATGAATTGTTTTTGAAGGTTTTTATCCTCTAAATAGAACAAGAAAAAATAATTTTTAATTCTTTTGTAAAGTTATTTATAAAAACAAAGATATATTTTGTGAGGCATTCTGGTCCGAGAAATAAAAAAATTATTCAATGACGAGTGCCGACAGCGCCGCAGTGCCGCAGTTTTCTTCCCGAAAACATTATTTAATGAATTCGAAAAAGATATTTTGATTCTTTGAGGAGGTGACTCAAGTTTTCATATCTTTCCTGTTAATATTTCTTTGATTTCTTTCTCTCTCTGTTTCAGTGAGCGCCAAATAGAATTCGAATATGAGATCAAGGATATGAATCTTTTGTACGATCTCAAGATGCAAAGTCAGAAGGCCGATATCGAATTGGTCTGTCGTATGCAAATGTTCGAAGTAGAGGAGCGCAAAAACATGCAGATCCAACGTCTTGTGGAAAGCCACGAAGAGGCCTTTAATGACATGAAGAACTACTACAACGACATCACGTTGAATAATTTGGGTCTGATCAGCAGTCTTAAGGAGCAGATGGATATGCTGCGCAAGCAAGCCGAGCGCAGCGATCGCTTTGCCAATGAAACGCTCGCGGAAAACCGCAAACTCAAGGAGCCGCTTGAACAAGCTCAGGCCGAATTGTCTGAATTGCGACGCAAAATGGAGCACTTCGAACGTGATCGTCTGCAATTGTCGCGACTCAAGCAGCGCAATACCTATGCCGAAAAGCAGCTGGCAGCTCTGACCTGGGAGACCGAAGCGCTATTATTGCGCAACAAGACACTTGTCGAGGAACGCGAGCAGCTTAAGGCCAAATTTGACAGTCTCTTTTTGGAACTGCAACAGAAGACGGGCTTAAAGACGGTGCTGCTTGAACGCAAGATTGCGCAAATGCGTCGCGACGGTGAGAAACGTGAAGTCTTGCTACAAGAAACAATGGCCGTGTGTGGGCCAGAAACCAAAGAAAAGCTCGAAGTGAAAATTGAAAATGTCCTGGACGAGAAGAACAGAGAAATACAAGAATTGCGCTATGAGCTGGCACGCATTTGCAAGGCGCACGATGATCTTCTGGCCACATACGAGTCCAAATTGAAACAATACGACATTCCTGTCGAAGATCTGGGCTTTGAGCCGTTGCGTTTGTCCACCAAATGGAAGTATCTCTGTGGTCCCGCTGGGCTAGTGGCAAAGAATCAATAATGAAGAAGTTCTACTGCTTCTCAGGTCTGGCTGTCTAACTATCTGGCTAGTGCTATATTTGTTCAGGTTTATTGTGTAGAATAAAAATTATTACATGTTAAACGACATAAAAATTTATTTAACTTTGTTTCTCAATTTCCTACAACATGGATGAAGTTATTTTAAACTGAAGAGGCAACATCATTTTCTGGTGAAGTTTATTAAACTTGTGCACTTAATGCACTGATGCACTTTGTTGATTGTTGGTTTATTGGATGTGGTCCAAAAGTGCTACAGTTGCAGTTAAGCTCTTGCCAAATGCATCATGAACTTGAACATGAAGACACATATTGTTATTGTTGCTTTTCAAGCTCATTTGAGAAAGTTTTTTTAAAAAAAAAACAACTATGTTCATACTTGTGGTGGTGTATCAAGTGCTGTGAGTGGTTTAGTCTACCCTTTTTGAAAAATCAATTTTTGTTTTTATCAAAACCCAGCAGTTATTTTGAAGTCAATTGAAGAAGTGAACAAATTCATTTTTATCGCAGTTCGAAGTAGCTCTGAAAAAGTAAAAAAGGCGTTCAGTGCAGTTCGCCTTTCTTTTATTCACTTTGCTTTTATTTTTAAAAGTATTGCTAAAAATTAAACGCGTTCTGGATATTTTTTAAAATTTTTAGTACAATAAATTTTTACATTTTTAAAATGTTCACTTTAAAACTAGTTAAAAAAGAACCACTTTCAAGCTATTGCGAAAGCAACCAGTTTAAAAATGTGCCTAATGCAACTAGTTCAAATATGGAGAAAAAGAGTGTTTATGGGGACAATTGCCTCTTTCTATGACATCAACCCGCAAAAATCGTCAGTTCGTTCAATGTTAAAGGTTATTGTAGTGGAACTAGTACTGGTTCTTTTTTCAACTAGTTCAGAACTATTTCAAAGTTGGTCCAATTTTCTGCTGGGAAATTACCAAGTATTTTATCTGCTATCAATATAAGTAAAACTACGAGGGTTAGTACTTATATTTAGGGAATAAATATAAACAACTAATTTTTTTTTTCAAGCGACCTAGGTAATAATAGTTTATAAACTATTTTTGTTTTTCTCAAATTTAATACATCACTTTTGGACAAGAGGTTAAAATGTTTTAAGGAGTTTAATTTTATAAGAGAGAAATTTATGTAAAAGGATACATGTCGCAGTTATTGGGTTACAAAGTGTTGAAGATGACTTAGGAAGTCCAAAGGTTCTGAAGAGAGAATGAAGTATTAGTTAACTGATCACAAAAAAAATTAAATTTGTTATATTTTAGGGGGAATTATGAGCTGAATACAGGAAAAATAGAAAAACAAAATCTGGGTAACATCTCTGACAGTGCAAATGAACATTTCAAGGTCAAATAAGCTTTTAATTAGTTTTACGATAAAATTGGTGTTTCTATGTATTTTGACCTTTTGAAAACTGACACAATAAAATAAATCCTGATATTAATCTCGATTTTATAAATCAACACTTGAAATTATTGAATTTTTAGAACCTTTGCCTGATTTATGTTTATTTTTTATACATTGCACAAAGTAAAAATACTAAAAAAAAATTGATTTAGATATTATTGATTTTAAAAACCAATACTTCTTACAATTCAAGCAATTTTCGAGTTTTTGCTCCAACCAGTCTAGCTTCGTTTTGTACAAAGTTTAATTTTTCCGGGATTTTTAAAATTTTTTACATTTTACTTTTCTTTGCATCCAGAAGTCCGTGATGTCAAACATCAAATTCATTGATTTTTCATATATTTTTCAAATTAATTAGAAGGTCGATTTGTACTGATTTTTTTCCG